>JBBBVU010000022.1:7947364-7966863 GCA_037177055.1 Atherinosoma microstoma | reverse complement strand
CGGAGCATGATAATAAAATTGCTCTAAATTGGGTAACGTCATCAGAAAATATGGACATACCTGCAAAAAAAAAAAAACACTAACTTTTTTTTTTTTTAAATTGGACAAAAAAAAATCGATCTTTAGTTTTATGAATCGATATTGAATTAATTTAACTTGAATCAATTTAAAATAGATTAATCGATTTTTTTTTAAACCCACCCCTAGAAGATGGTGGCTTGCATTTACAGGTTCAGTCTGTCTGATGTTGTTCATAAACTTTTGTAAAAAAAAAGAATCTGTCCCTGAATCTTGGCATCACTGCATGCTTTTTGGGTTCCTGTAAAGGTGCTCTAAATTTTTCAGTGACATTTTAAATCTGAAATCTAGCTTTCCCAAACCTGTAGAAATCCCGTATTTATACCTGTGTAATGGATATTTAGGCGCTAAGCTAGGCTTATAAATAACACACGTCAGCCATCTTTCCTCCAATATAAACCATGTGGGAGCTGTGAGGTGAGAAGTTCTCAAAGTGCTTCTGAACTCTTGTTTTTGTTTGGATTTATCACATTTACTCACCATGTTGGGGCATCAAAAATATAAATTCACTGAATGAACACATTGTGACAAAGCCGGTTCAATGAAACCTGGATTTCTCCCTCACAGGACAAACAGAGGAGCCTCCTAGTACCCTGTCTTCTCCCATCCTGGACACCCCGCTGGACTCGCCTCTCAGCTGCGCCGACCTCACCCTCGACTCGACCGGAGAGCTCACCGTGGAGGATGTCAGGGATTTCCTAACGTAAGTTTAGACGCATACATCTTTTCATTTTCCTCGGAGGACCAGAATTAACCCCGCGCGTGTGTCTGACAGAACTGTGGACGAGGCAGAAAATAATCTGAAGAACATGAAAGAGGAGGAAGGACGCTCCGCCGGCATCCTCATCAACTGAACAGGTAAGAAACGTTACACAACGTTGCAGTTACACGAACACACACAGAGCGCGGGCTATAGGATGTCTGCATGAGCACACGCTCAGAACAACGGTGTGTACGTGAGAGGGGCTAAACCCACACAGACACCTGTTTCTAATGGAGCTGGTCCAGTGTGCAAACTTCAAAGACTCGTTCTGTCTGTGCACCGCATTCCTGCTACAAGCCCTCCACTCTGGCTTTGAGACGCCAGAGGAGCCAAAAGCGTTTCCATCCGGGCCCAGAGAACACATTCTGTGTTTGGACTCGGAAGCTTGGAGTCATTTTCAGTATGAACTGATTCTTAAGGGCTAATTTATTTGCTTCACACCTCACATGTGCTTATTTCTTTAGTTCAATCACTCCACTTTCTCACAGCTCATAAATCAGATGAGATCTGTTGCCATCTTCCTTCTTCAGCCTTTATCTTTTTTTTTCTCTTTAAACTCTCTGCTGCCCTCTTGTGGTTCTTCTGATTAAAGCAGATCACACACACTGAATTAGCTTCATTTTCAGCTTCTAAGTGATAACTTGACTAAAACAAAGAAAAATGTCTCTTGGTTTTCCAGCGAGGCGAGTGGTTCTGATGGACTGGATTTCAGTGCTGGACCACAAACATTTCCCATCAACCCACCGTGGAGCCCCCCCTCGCCCCTCCCCTAGCCAGCACCCTGAACTCTCCTGTTAGCCTGGCACAAGCTGGAAGGAAAGTCCTCTGCAGTTTGTCCCGGCTGGGTGAACGAACTCTTCCGTAACCACTTTGGAAACACGACGCTGCCTCCCACATGGAGACACTGAACAGCACAGCGTGTCGCCTGGACGACCTCGGAGTTGATGAGTCTGATTTCAGGAACTTAATTCACATTTCTGTCATCCATCTATTCGCTGCTCAGCCTTCAGGAGACTTACTATATTGTCATGTTTTTACTTCTTTTTTTTTTACCCCCCCCACAGTTTTGTGGCAGGCTTGGCTCAGTGTTACGTTTTTTTGCACAGCTGGAACTGGAACTTTTTTTTTTTTTGGATGCAGACTCATGGATGTGATGGATTGTCTGCATCACAACATAACAGTCCTGCAAACTACTCATTTTCATGAGACTGAAGGAGAGCATGGAGGGAAGTGAAGCACATGAAGTATTTTTAAAGAGTGTTAAAAGTTGTAGCATCTCTGGTCCTCCTTTGGAAAGGAGAGGGCAGCTGGATCCAGCGTGGGTTGAGGTTACGTAGAAATCAACAGAACTTCATCTCGAGGATGTGAGAAGCTCTCCTGCTGGTGAAGAAATAACAGAGTACTGGGACAATGAAGGTGTTTCATATCGCAGAGACTCAATCTGTTAAATATGTTTTGTACGGCTCTTTGAGAAAGTAAAATATTTTAATGGTAAATAGATCCTTGGAGGGATACAAGAGAAAAAAAAATCACTGTGACTTAAAAGGGAACCAGCTAAGGAGGGGAAAAGTGGTGCTGACTAATTTCTTTTTTTATTTTAAAATTTAATGGCCTTATGTCATGTGACAGGAAGGGAGCATCAGACCTCTGTGGGACCAGCCGATTCACCGAGCTTAAAAAAATGGAAAATGGGTTTCAGTTTTAACATTTTCTGCTTAAGTTTGGAATAAAATACATTTGATTTATAAGTATTTTTTATTTTAGAAATAAAGAGAAACTGATGATTAAAGTAAAAAGTGGAGCTTGAATCCTCTTAAGTGTCATCATCTCATGCAGAAATCTGTTGACAGGACTCAGGGAAGTGTTGCAAGGTAAGCAGAGTCAGCCTGAAAGTGTTGCGTACTCTCTAAACGGTTCATTCTGGGCTTTGATCAGCAGCATTTTGACACCCTTTTGAAGGTTTAACAGTATCCGAGCGTTCACAGAAGACATGTTTATGACGGTAAGCAGACTGTAGTAAAATACTGGAGTCAGTCGGAGTTGGAAAGCGGCTCTCCGAGCTTCTTGATCTTCACGTCAAAATTTTAAAACAAAAAAAGGACCTCACTAATGTAGCTCAACAGGTAGGAATCATATTGATTTATTCGTTAGATTTCTGGTGACACAATTAATCCTTTCATGCTACAATAGGCACGATTTAGCTTTTTAATCCCTCAAACTGAGATGAAATCGTTTGTCATTCAGTTTCACGTGTAGGAGTTTATTAATCGTGTCATTTAGCATTTTGACTGAAGAATTGTGAATGTTAATAAAATTTATTTACTCTAACGCTTCGTCATTGGTCTGGTTTGTGCTTTCAGTCAATCGTGTCGGGCATCTGACGGTAAGGAAGACCAGAGGAAAATGTGTTGTGACATTTTATTTTTATATAAAATACATAAATAAAGCATCTGCAGGTGGCATCAGGAGCATGTGCACATATTCAAACACACAAATGTGTGCAGGACTCTCTTAACAGGCTTACAATTCATCCCACAAAATACATGGAGAAATACATATTGCAGCCAATTTGTGAATACATAGATATCTTGCTTGGACCAATGTCTGTGTGCCCGACAGGTCACATGATCGCAACAAGCACTGCAGTTATGTTCTGAGGCGACACTGGTGAAGCAGAACCACAAGTCTGATATGATCTCCCATTAATGCGCTTTGTTCCAAGTCGAAAAAACCCAAAAATTTTAAACATCATGCATCGACTTTTTAAACTACAGAAAATTTAGGAAAGAAGCATTTTATTGTTGCCTCCAAAAATAAACATCTTGACATGTTTGAATGCAGCCCGTAACAGAAGAATACAGTATTTCACTTCAGCATCTCCCAGGCTCTTCTGATTGCACTTGTAAAAACATCTGTCTCGTATCTAAAACTGACACCCTGACCGCCATGACTTTTCTTTGGCCAAATCCACTTCCTCATGGCTATTTAAAAAAAAAAAAAAAAAAAACTACTGTCCACGGCATCTTCATGCAAGAACCAGTTAACTGGAAACAATCTCCAACAGCGGAGTATTGGTTGCATTCAGATCAGTGGAAAAGTCGGGATGTGAAAACAGTGACAGACTGGGCGAAACAGAAGACCCCATTTAAGTGAAGGCGCATGGGGCAAAAGAAAAAAACCCAAACACTCATACCATGAAAATATAAACGTATAAACCGACATTCTTCAGAAAATGACTGTGCTGTTTTTCTGTTCAGTCCCTTTAAAGTGAAAAGAAAAATACAAACAGTAAAAGTCAACCATCTCCTGCTTCAAACTGCCTCCCCGTTAAGCTGGGCGGATGGCAAAACTAGCGACAGTGGCAGCACGAGTCAACGTGGAAGCAGCTGAACAGGTTGATATGTTTGGGGGAAATACCTTCCCTGGGTTTTTATAAATCTTCTGTGCACTTCTGACTTGTTTTTATCTCAAAACATAATCCTCGTCTTTTATTAAACAACAATATTCGGGTTTGCTTTAAAAAACTTGTAGAAAAAAAGTGATGTTTTGCCCTCTGTCTCAGACATTTCCAGCCACAACTTGAACTGCTTGGGATGTTTTTCCTCAACTTAAATCTGTCCTGGTTTGTTTTTGGCCAATTGACAGAAACCTGCTGGTCAAAAGGCTGCCGAGCTGGATGGAGGGACAGACTGTAGCAACGCTGGGACAGGGGTGGACATCTTATCTTACTGGATAAAAAGAAAAACTACATGGCAGCAAATTGATCTGATGTGCGTGTGAGGCGGTGCGATTGGCCTACGAGAGCGGAGTTTTGAAAGCTCCCCAGGCGTGGAAGCAGCGTGTGAAGCAGTGAGGCTCGTTTCCCTTCCTTACCAGGCGCAGTTTCCTCGGGTGCTCTGCGTCTTTAGCGCGCACGTGCTGGATGTAAACCTGGACAGGAAGAGGAGGACGGGTTACTACCACAATCACTAACTCATACAGTACACAGCTGCGTTGCGTTTCCGCTCACCTGGCAGGCTTTGAGACTAAGTTTGATCTCCACCTGGCTGGTCTGAGTGCCGACCCACATGTACACCTGAGAGGCACAAAACAATGAGCGCCCAATCACACGGTAGTAAATATGATCTAATAAATTTCACCACCGTGCTCCGTTACCTCGTTGCCGTTGTCTAGCAGCATGATGTCGTCGTCGGCCAGGTCGTCCTGACAGAAGTCGGAGCACTTCTCCGACACGGAGAAATAACCCTTCTCGTTTGAGCATCTGAGGGACAAACGGGTTAACATTAATGGGACCGGATCAGTTTGAACTAACGGATGTGTAAAACATCGAGGACGCACTCACCTGAAAAGTCGAGCGTGTTTCATATACTCTGCATCTTCATCATACGCCTTCTGAGAACCAATCCCAACCCAGAAGAAGTTCTCTGGCTCCTCCCCCTCATTGATTACCTAGGAGACAAATTAAAAAGATACTTGGTCTGGTTTTGTTTTTTTGAAATGTTGCTGCATCCCAACTACGAGCTCAAAAGTCACAAACGCAAAGAAATCGGTTATAAAAAATAACCAGAGATTTTTTTCCTTAAATCTCCAGAACTCACTGAGAAGCTAAGTAGATAAATAAGAGATGCAGCTAAGTTTTACTTTTATTTTCCGGCAGATATCTGCATGGGAAGTGCATCTTAACTCCAGGTTGATATCAGACGGGTAAATGTGAAATATGGGATTAATGTCCTCAGTGTCGACAATGAATGATCGATACGACCTCACTGATTGATCTCAGACCGAGTACATAGCTCTGCTGCAAGTGATCACATGAAGGTAACGCAGAAAAAGGTTGGTGTCACTGTTGGGACTTCAGCTTCTTCTTATTGTTTAGAACAGATTAAAAGCAGTGGACATAACGTCTCACCTGTTTGCTGTATGTGTCATCAAACATAGTGTTCATGATGTCCTCGGCCAGTTTGGCTTCATCGGGGTCAGCAGCTCGGCCCACCCAGGTGTAGACGATGCCCTGATTGTCTGTGCTCTCAAATGGGACCTGTAGATAACACACGCTGTGTGATTCAAACCTACAAATCATGTCAACATTAATAAGCTTTGCAGAAAGATTTTTTAAGTATTTGAACCTTGAGGATGAAGCAGAACTCTGAGTTCAGATTACTGGAATCTGTTCCAATCTGGATGGTCCTGAAGGAGAGATGCAGGAGAGAAAAATGTTCAGAAACTTCAGAGAAATTACACAAAGACTAATTTGGAAAGAGGAAGTACACATCCTTTACACTTAAAGAGGAAATGACCTCATTGTCGCCAGATTATAAAATTAGGATGATGAAACCTCGAACGAGCAACAAAACACGAGGCATCACATCGTGTCCTTTATTTATGTAACGAATGCTTCGTTCAAATGTAGTGTTAAAAACTGATCAGCCCATCCAATAACTTTTACAACCAGATTTATCAGTAACAACTAAAGTAATCATGCTCATTAGATGTCATCAGTCTCACATTGTTCTTGAGGAATTTAGGTCCTCTTCTTTACAAAGTCGCTTTATCTCACCTAGTTTTATAAGCTATTGTGCACATCTTCTTAAGGTTCCTGAGTTTATTAGTGAAAGCAGTTATATCAAGACATCAACTTGCTGGGAAACACTGAGCTGTGGTTGTTTTTATGAGGATAAACTGGATCTCTGCACTGTGCTTGTGAACAGGAATTAGGAACACACACGCGGGAGAGGCAAACGTACCAGAAGAGAGGTTTAATGTGACATAATTACATGCATCTGTAGCAGCTCTCTGGCTGTGGAAAACCAAACCAGTTCTTCACTACAACCAGCAACTGGATCTACAGCCGGCACTTTGGTCAAAAATGGGTAAATGACTGCATGTAAGTAGGTCTTGTGGCTGAGCAAAACATAACAAAAAAAGCTCTCAGGTTTTCTGCATCTTCTCAGAACACTGAAGAGTCTGGGATGATTGACAGCTGTCTTGAATGTTTTCCACTTGGGAAAACTCTCTCATCGTAGAATGATGGACTCACAAATGTTTGGAAATGACCGTACAACCCTTCCCAGATTAATGGGGAGGAACAGCTGCTTCCCCAAGATCGCTGCTGATGTCTTTCCTCCTTAACATTGTGTTAACACCCTTTTAACACTCTTTTATAGACGAGCTCAAGCCTGCTGATGATCAGTTAATCAAACCGTTTGATTAGCAGCAGCTGGATGATACTGAATTCCTATGGAAACAGTAAAACTGGACTTTTCACTGTTCAATAAAGTTTTTGTTGCAATTTGTTGTAAAGTTGTTCATCTGAAGTTTTAATCATTGTGAGGACTTTTTTAAGATAAAGAAAATAGAGACCGCCTCCGGTTTCTCCTTTTATGGCAACGTGTGCAAGCGTACCTGGTGCAAAGTGCGCTGCCATTGGTGCGTATGTGGTAGAGAGACGGCTGGACAGAGTCCGTCTTCTGTTTCCTTTTCCCTTTGTGGATAATAAACTTCCTCTTGAAATGAGACAGGAACTTGAGGTTTTCCTGCTGCTGCGTCATACGCACCACCTAAAAAACAGCAGAGCAGGCTGTCAGTTCAGCACCACGAGTAACTATATATACTATCAAAAGTAGTGAAGATGTTTAAGGAGACGTAGGTGAAAGAAACTACCTTCAGTTTTCCAGGGAAAAGACTCTCAAACTTCTTCTGCAGGGAGAAGGTGAAGGTGAGCCAGCCCATGTTGGAGGCCTGCCTGCCCTGCCAGAAATACACCACACACTGGAAGTCCTCCTCAGGCTGTTTGTCATCTTCCTCTTCTCTTCTTCCTCCTCCTCCTCCTTCACCACCCTCACCGTCCTTCTTATCCTTCTCCTCCTCCTCATACTCCACCGGCACCCAGTATCTAAAAAGAGCCCAGTGAGATTAAAATAAGACGGTGGGAGCAGATCCCGAGCCCCCCAATCCTCATGCTTGATTCTAGATGTTACTTAGAACAAGATGTACCTGCAGAGGAAGACGTAGCAATCCTGGGTGAAGAAGTGTCCGAACTCCTCCTCAGCAAGGCGAGCAAACTTCTTTCCCTCCAACACAAATCCTTCCATTCCCTCTAGGTCCTCATTCCACTCCTCCATGAGCTGCTCAGCCTGGACGTGAAGGAAGGAGATGGCTGCATTGGTCTGCTGTACACAGTCATAGGACATAGGACAGAAGTAAGTGTTACCTCAGTGAGGGCCATGGGAGGCTGCCTGGGGAGGAAGAGGGCTGTGAGGTCAGCTTTCATCTGGTCTTTCCGCTCTGCATCCTTCTTCACCTGAGAAAGAACACATGAACACATGCATACTGTTAACAGACTTAGAAATGTCTCAAACCTGGTGGCCTGAAGCAGGTCAGGCTGCATTCAGAGTCAAATGGGAACAATCTGAGAGGAACACACAGGGATCACTTACCTTGCCCTGCAGGTTATCCTTTTGTTGTACAGTTTCAGCAGCTCTGGTATAGTCCACCTTCAATACATCGTCCCAGTTCTTAAACTTGGATTTAAACACCTGAGGAAAAGGATGAGGAGGCAGAATGAGAGGAGAGTCCACCGTTAACAAGGAGCGGCACAAAAAAATCTCATCGATTGCTGACGTGGTGTTTGCAGTGGTGTCGCTATAACATTACCTGGCTCTCCGTGCCCTCTAGGTTGCGGGTGACGCAGGCGTGTTTAGGCCGGTGCAGCATGGAGCAGATCTCCTGACCCAGTTTCAAGGCAGCAGCCCGGACGAGCCGGGGAGACTTCCTGCCGATCCAGATGAAGACGTCCGACCAGCAGTCCAGGATGTACACGCCCTTTGTGTCCAGCAGGGACTGTAACTGAGTGGGATGAAAAAGAGGCAGGGGTGATGTGAAGGGAAGAGGTGATATAGATGAGGGCGGGAAGGAACAACAATGCTTTCTACATACCAGTCTGAGCTCTGGGAGGGTGTCCAGTTTGACCTTGTGATCTTTATGCTCAACGGAGAGCTTGTAGTTAATCTGAGGCAGCTCGAGGTAGCCAAGACCCAGGCCAACCTGCAGGAGGGAGATTGGGATTACCAGTTTGGAATTCTTTAGTGAAGACTGGATATGAAAGAGATCTGTAATCCCAAACAAGCAATTTCTACACGATGATGTTATTAAAATGTTTACTTTGTATAGTTTAGGTCTGACGGGAGAGAAATCGTCTGGTACGTGTTTCTTGATTTCCTCCGGTTGTCCTCCCAGCGCCTCCCAGAACTCTGGAGGCTCCTGGCTGTGCATCAAGGTTACAATCTCTGCCTTCCCTTTTCGTTCATTCTTGTTAATCTTTTCTGCAAATAACCTTCAAGAAGACAGCGAACCCAACACACAGCTTTCAATCAGTACATTTGTGGATGAAAAGATGTTTTTAAAATGCGTAATTGTGTCTGATGAGGAACAACTTGTCTTTAATGTTACCTTGCTTTCGTAGTGCCACTCAGAGTAGCGTTGGCTCCTCTCCAGATGGAGATTTCCAGCCCTGTATCCAACAGGAAGACATAGCTGCCAAGAAAAATAACAAGAAAAGCTTGTTTAGGCATAAACATCAATGTAAAAAAATTCATTATGATTAATTAAAATAAACATATCCAATGCAAATTTGGAGAGAGAGAATGTAAAATAAATGACAAAGCAGACAGTTTATGCTGGTGGTGCAGCAAGGTGTATATTTGGTGGAAGAGTTACCGAGGATCGAGGGAAGACGCCTTCACAGGCACGGACTCCAGCCGGATGTTCTTCTTGCCGTAGACTCTGTACAATCTACAAAATTCAGAAATGAATGAAAACTTTATTCAAATGTTTACAGACCAAACGTAGGATATTTCTCACTGATAGCATCTAAAACGGCAAGCTGATGACAGAGTTAGTATTTCAAACTACCTGTTGGGATAATTTGTGTCTTCTACAGAGTAAAATCCACTGGATGTTCCTCCCTCGATGTAGGAGATCTCATTGTTGAACACCTGAACACAAGACATAATCAGAATATGCTGCAAGTCATGTTAGATTGTGTCTGTTTTTTGTTTCTACATACGGCGCTGAACTCCTCGCTCTCGTCTCCCATCTCCTCCCGGATCGTCCGACACTCTGCTCCCAAGAAATTTCTGAGATTGACAGCATGAATGGCAGCTCCGGCTTTCTTGTCCAGAGTGGCATCCTGACCAATCCAGTAGTAGATGTGCCAGTTTAATGCTCCGTTGTCATCCAGGTAGGTCTGTAATGACATATAGAGATAAACAGGGGCTCCAGCAGCGGCCATGTTTAGGCTGTTCCGTTTGATGGCAGATTCTTTTAGGTGGTACCTTGAGGATAATGTAGCAGTCAGCCTCGTAGAACTTCCCATGGAAAGTTTCGTCGACCTGTACAGGGACAAAGTTCTCTATCTGCCACACTGACACACCTGGAACCTGTGGGAAGCAACAACATACAACTTATAGACATATGGATTTGAATAATTTATCCAGCTTAAACTTTGAAACTTTCTGACTGCTGCCACAGCCGTATTAAAGCCACTTCGTCTAGTTGTAGATAATAAACATGCCGATACCCTACCTGCCCAACATCCTCCAAAAAGAACTCTGAGTAATCCAGCTGGGGCTTCTCCAGACTCTTGTCCCATCGTCGGATTTTTAAATCACCATATTTCAAATCCCCATTTTCCTGCATACAAAAAGCAAAAAGTGGCTTTTGATTATTTATGAAGTTTCTGACAGTTTTTCAGGCCACACATTTAGAATTTTTATCATCAGGAGTCCAGAAACAAAGTTATTACAAGAACTAATTTAAATCTGAATCTGAATTTGGCTTTATCTTGATGAAAGAAGCTGATTTGGGATGAAAGTGACACAAGCAACCTCTCATTTGTGTATATATGCTAAGATCTCCGAGCATCGGTAAGTCCTGCGAGAGCAGGGTCACTGTTGTCACCAGAAAAGGAAAAAAATAATAACAAATCTCACAAGTTTTATGAATCGATATTGGATTAATAAAATTAGAATAGATTCAAATCGACTTTTTTTTTTTCCAACCTAGCTCTACGGTAGACATCTCAGAACCTTCTGACTGCATTTAGTGCAAATATCATTCTCCCTCATTTCTTTAAGTTTTCCTCACCTCCATGTTCTTCTTCTCCTGTGCAACATCACTCATGCCTTTCAGGACCTGCTTTGCCTGATCGTCCTGAGAACAGTCCTTCCTTCTCCTCAGCCTCATCTTCCTCGCCAGATGATCTCTGGGGCTGGCTCCTGGACACACAAACAGATTTAAGATTTCACTATGAGCTTTTCTTAAAGCAGAAAAGGGGGACATTTGTTGCAAATATGTGAATCCACAAGCTTCACTCATTAAACACACACACACCTCCTCCTGCAGCTGCTACGGTGGCAGCCGAGGCTCCGGCCAGACGGAGCTGGTTCTGTAGTGAGAAGTCGATGTTGTACCACTCTGCTCCTCTGTCCACTGGCTTCGGAGGCATCACCAGATTGGGGTTCTCCCGCACATCAAGTATCTACATAAAGAATAAATGATGAGTCCATCTCTGTTTCAGATAGTCATGCTTCTCTTGAACGTTTCCAGTCATTTAATTATCAATCTTGGGCACCTTTAGATGGAGTTATGTTGGGTGCAAAGCCAAAATAGTTTGTAACTTGGCTTAAGTGTCTTCTGATTCTTGGAGGATTGCCAAGGAGGTGGGGGAAGGCATACAGGGAAACTTGAAAACATGCACTATTGGAGTAGCTGGTCAGTACGCAAATAAAAGAAAAGCTTTGGCAAGCACACTACGTTGTCAAGTATGACATCACCTCTAACCCAGCTACATAAAGTCAAGCTAGAATCAGATCCACAATATGAAGCTGAACAGCTCGACAAACCACCACGACAAAGATTGTAGCAAATGTCTCTGTTTGCTTAAGTTTGGTCACATTCCCATCCATTCATTCTGAATGAGAAGATGTGTCCGAACTTTTGGCTGGTTCTGTATTAATAGGTGCAAATGTAGGGGAATCTGTTCAGATGCCAGCTGAGCCTGGAAAAATTGGTTAATTGCAAATTATTGCTGCTTATGTCATCAACTCCATGTTTCTAAGCAGTTGTAGAAGCAACAACTGGATGGTTTTGGTTCACTGACCTGTGCCCAGTGAACACAGGTCAAGGTATAGTTAGCCACATTAGCTACCTTTTCTCTCAGATCAGCCCTGATGCTTGCATTAAAAACTGTTGATAAGCTTAACATATCTTAAACCAGGCTTGATAAATAGAGTTCTTTCTGTCTAAAAATATGTGGCGTTTAAGGAGATAATACATCGTTAACACTGCAGATAAGCCAGAAAACAAAGAAAAGGACCCTTTATTTATTCATTTTCTTTGTCTTATTTATCCTCCCTTTAATAAAAACCAAGGTTTTATCAGCGTTCCCTCATTTTTCCAGCTTTTTTTTATTTTCTATAAAACAATCAACTCCAGATTAATTCAGGAATTCTGCTCATAAAGCCCCCCTGAATCTTGTATTGTAGGAGTAGCTTTATGACTGTCATACCTCCAAGTCTGTCAGGAAGTGGATGGCCTCAGGCAATGTTACCAGCCGGTTTTTATTCAGCACCAGTTTCTTCAGCTTGCCACACCTGGACCACAACACAAAACCACATGTTCAGGCCCCGTTACATAACTTCTGTCATGTAATGAGAATCTCATTGTTGCTATCCTACCCCTCCGATCTGAGCTTCTGTTTGCATTGAGCTCACCTGCAGAGCCCCTCAGGGATGAGTTCCAGGTTGTTGTTAGCAGCCATGAACTCAGTGAGGCTGGAAAGTTTGCCAACCCCTGGAGGAACCCCGTCAAAGTCCAGTTTGTTGGAATTTACATACAGCTTCTTCAATTTGGACAGCTTACAGATGGCGGACTGAGGAAAAAGAAAAATGTCATTTTGTAATTGGTTCTAATATTGTTGCAATTACAGTTAGACAATTTCTCTCAGGTAAACAGAAGAAGTACTAAAGAAAGGGCCCCTGAAGATCGCTGGACTTACAGGCAGTGAGGTGAGCTGGTTGCGACTCAGGTTTAGTGTCTCCAGCTGGGTCCACTGGTCAATACACAGGGAGAGCTCAGAAATCTGATTACTGCTCAGGTTGAGTCTCTTCAGGCTGCCCAGTGAATAGAGGCACTCTGGTACCCGGGTCAGGTCATTGCATGACAGGTCAACATCTGTAAGATGACAGAGAGAAGAGGAGGGTAAGAAAACAGGAAACACATGATTGGAAGTTGCTGACATTGTGTGTCTGTTTGTGTTACCTGATAACTGTGTCAGTCCTTCCAGGCTGGTTGGCATGTTGCTCTGGGTCCTCTGGGTGTTCCTCAGATGAAGGGTCTGCAACGCCACCATGGCTGGGAGCTGGCTGCTCAGATACACACGACGACAATCACAGCAGAAACAGATTTGAACTAAATTCATCACTTTTGTGTTTGGAGTAAGAATGTGGAGGTAATCAATGAAGCAAAGTTGTGTTTTTTTACCGCAGCTGGGCATGCATCAGTGGGTTGTTGTTAAGAATGAGAGTCTGCAGGTGGACCAGACGCCTCATCTGGGGCGGCAGGCTGTCCAGCTTGTTGTCACTCAGGTCCAGATACAGCAGGTCTGTGAGGTTGATGAACAGCTGGTTGGGAATGGAATCGATGCTGTTGTGGCTCAGATTCAGCACAAGCATGTTCCTGCTGTTCTCCAGGTCCCTGGGGATCTCTGTCAGCTGATTGTAACTCAGATCCTAAAAGGAGCAGAAGGGAAATGTTAAATTACTATCTGGAAGCCATAGATACTTTGGGGGGAAATGGTAAGTTTTAGGTTCAAGCAACCCAGTGTTCTAGATAGAAAAGTTATGTCAATGTGTTTTAGTAATGATGAAAATAAATAAATAGTTCAAATGATTGTATACCAGCACAGAGAGGTCATCAAGCTGAAAGATGTCATCTGGGACTCCAGAGTTTTTTAGGTTGTTGGCTCTGGCTACCACCGCCTGCACACATAATTCCCATCAACACAAATAGAAAACCGGCAATATTTGTTGGACAACATGAATTATTCTGCCTTCAGCTACATTAATAAAAGATTAGCTTCTAGTTGTTTATGACTACACGTTTATTTTCTTGCAGTGCATGTGTGTCAGTTACCCGCAGGTTTGGTAAGCTGGAGAGTTCTCCATGTAAGGTAGTCAGGCTGTTGTGACTCACTGAAAGGTGTTCCTACAGATGGAAAAAAAGAGATTTTTTTTTACCAATGCACAAACAAACATGGAAAGCAAAAGTCTTACATTTTCCCCTTGAGGAGCCTACATCAACGCTACTTAAGCTCAGCTGTCCCTAAATAACTTGCTGACTGCAAACACAGTCAAATTAAAGCTCAGTTAAATAAAGACTGATGGAAGCCATGATATGCTAATCTTGTTTACATACAGCACACCTGGCTGGATCAAGTCCGCTCACATTGATTATACTTTCACTGTGGCTGGCTAATCTCTGCTGTGAGTGGTTGCATTAGGTAGTTCAATCAGAGAGATCGAGGTTAAAGACAAACTTGTCGGTGCTGTTAGTTTGGTGCGATTTCACAAGTGAAATCCATCCATTAGCGCTCAATGTGCTTTCAATAATGCAAAAGTCTTAGCAAATATATAGTTTTGGCTGTATGGAATATGTAGGTCAACCCAAACAATAACATCAAGCACCATGAAGTGAAGGTTTTCAGACCCCCCCTAGGAGCCTCCAAATAATTTTAGGGAGGCTGAGTGAGTAGAGGTTTAAAAAAATAAAAAAAACAAAAAAAACAATTGCATTACTTATATTAGTTCTTTAAATGTGAGTATGCAGAAAAAAACTGTTCAAACATATTTTATTTAAAGCAGTTTATATGATTCACCCACTCTCTTAGAAAGAGTAGTCTTTTTCTGAGATCTGTAGTCAACACTGTCTCAGCCTGGTTACATGGTCTTGGTGTTTGTGTACAGAAACTACTGGGACTCTGAAGGAATGCGTGATGATCTTACACATACAAACTTTTGGTTCAGCTGTGCTGAAGTCTATTATATATTGCAGTGATGTGGATAACAGTGATTACCAGCTCCTTAATACAAGAAACGCAATGTCTTCGTGCTCCTCTTTTTCTTTGTTTTGTAAGTTTTTTTTCTGAATGGAGATTTATCCAGGTGCACAGAGTTGGTGCAGTCAGTGTAATCAGTTACAAATATTTGGGATGTATGTGATTGGTGACAAAGGGAGCTGGTGGACTAATGAGGATTTTGAAATGTATGTTATACAGGTCTTGCAACCAAGCGGACAGAGATATCATGGATTGTCTTTCAGACCGTGTAAACCCTCATAAATGAAGATCTGGTTGTTGTTATTAAACATTTAACTGGACTTTATCTTTAGATAAAAAGCAAAACAGATTAACTCTCCATCGATTAGCTATCTGCCATACCCTGTAGAAGACTGTCTGTAGCTGAGTGGGGCTGGAGACACCTCCAGCTGATATCAAATGGTTCCCCAGCCAACAACAGACTTAACAAATAAAGACAAGCAACCACACACTCACATTCCCCCTGCAGGTGAAAGCCAGAGCACTGGATAAAACCCACATTAGGCAACAGAAGAACATGCAAACTCCAAAAAGAATGGCCGAAGCTGACAATCTCATATCGTCCATAGATTGAAGTTTTGCATAACCTTTTCCACATGTATATCTACTTTTAAAAACAAACATACAAACAGAAACCAAAAAAGTCAGCTTTAATGTCTCACCAATTTCTGCAGAGAGGCCAGCTCCTCTGGGAGGTAACAAAGTCCTGTTCTGTTGAGTTTGAGCCATCGCAGGCTGCTCATACATTTGACATGCTCAGGGAAGTAACCGCCCTGTAGTGACAGACAAGGGAGAGCGGTGGGAGAGGGATGAATGATGAGAGTAAAACTAGTCTAAACATTTAGTTGAGCATAGCAGTGCTAAGAAAACTTGTAAATAAATGTACATACATGATGAAAAGCTAACATTATCCTTATTGAATTAACTGATAAACTCCTCGTAACGTTTACACATGAGCTGCATGGCTTAACTCAGCACAATGGTCTATTCCAATGATATCAGGTGTAGACGTCTTACATCCAGGATAGGGAATGTGAAAAATTACAGAGATAATCAAGAGGGGAAAATAGATAAATCCTTATTGGCTGAAGATAGTGACATGCCTGAGACATTACACATTCACTGATTAACAGATAATGAAGTTGTTTACCCGGTATTTAAAAAAAAAAAAAAAAAACTTTTATAATGACATGGCATTGGTCATCAAGAACACAAACATCTGTAAGATCAAATACATCAAACCCAATAAACGGGTTGTCATGAAATGCTTTTATCATAGCTTTTACAGAGGGTGTTTACAAACATGGATGCACCATATGACTATTAGCCTAATACTGTGGGTGGATTGTGTACTAATTTGAGAAAGGCTAACAATCTTTTTTTTTTAACCCCATCTAAATACAAACCAACAGCATGTTTACCTTTTGCTTGTAATAAAGCATTGGACAATTAATGATTAAAAATATTATAATACTACTGAAATATCTGTAGTTTCGATGGATTGAATCTAGTGGGTCACAGAATTTGCTGCGACACTTTACACACAGTGCCAGTGTTGTTAGAAGGAACTGAAGTCATGACAACACTGTGTGACTGCAGTCACTCAACAAGCTTTATAACATTAGCTAACGTTCATTTTGACCACAGCCCTTCTGATTTAAACGCTGATAATAGTGACATCATGTTCTGACACATAGCTTGCGCTTCTGACCCAGACAGCTAAAGTTAGCCAAAAGTGAAGCTAAATTAGCTAAGTGACGTGATTTTGGAAGAAGCTACCTTTCCAGAATATTCCAACAGCTAACAAAGTGAAAGAAAGCTCTCCCAAAATCAAATTTCCTCTAAAGAAAAATACGCAAAACACCAGGCAGACTGGTGTTGACCGAGACCGAACTGCTACTTTGTCAATTTGGCAAGTGGCTAACGCCCAATGCCCGAAACGTTTAGCTATGCTAGTGTTTCAGAGTTTAGCCGTTAGCCGTCTGTTTCCGAGTCTCCTACATGGACTATCTTTAGCTAAGCTAAACGTGAAAACAGTGTCACACATGCGGACAAAAAAACCAACGAATTCAGTTAATAAAAATCTTACTTTGAAGTCGTTTCCACTGAGGTCTACCCCCCTTATGAAGGGAAGAACTCCGGTGGCAGCCATTTCTGACTAGCTGGTGTCAGCTGCTCAAGTCTATTTTGGTCCAAAAGGAGGGAGGGTTGAGTCTGAAAGCCTGCTGATCTTCTTTTTGTCCCCCACACGGCTGGACCAACGGCTTCTCAAGTGAGTTACTGCCACCTTCAGAATCGGGATGTGTTTGGACGGTGTTGTAATGCGTGGAGGCGCCCTCCAGCGACCATCATGGACTACAAGACATCCCTCGCGCCAGAGCTTTGGCATTGGGGTTTATACCAACAAAATGAAATATAAATATCAAAACAAAATGATCATAACAATAAAAAATAATAACATCAGGAGAGCGTTTCAAGAAGTTAAGTTTCATGTTTTGTGAATCTCCCCCCCTGTTGAGTTTTGGAAATGCTTTGTTTTGATTATTTGTTTGTTTTTTTCTTAAATTTGTCTTACTTTTTTCATACTTATGTACTTGTCAATTTATTCATGCCCAATGTTTCGTAAAACAAAAGTGGTTGTGTTTGTATAATATTGTTTTGCAGTGTCCCACTTTTTCCAGATTTGCAGGTCCCCAGTCTGGAACAAAGTTGAGATAAATATAAAGTGCATGACATAATATTGACAAATGAATATCTCTGTGTTAGCTTGGAAATTACTTATCATAGCTAAATCAATTCGTGACAACTTCGTAACTTGTTCCGTGACAGTTAAGCAGTTGCGGGTTGTTATAATAAAATTTTGTCAAGTCATTAAGACTGCTGGGGTAAAACCGGATGAGATACCATGCACATTCAAAATAAATCTATGTCCAAACTAAACGAGTCTTCGTTAATACTTTAAGATAAGGTTTTGTCTTATTATGAAAGCAATGAAAACGGAAGTCTACACGTATTCAAACGTAATGACATCATGCTCATGCGTAGATTCTCTCAGTAGCCTGTGTCGTTAAAGGTCCGCGTCTCGCTAGCGCAGAGAGAAAAATACTAAATTTGGGTTCAAATTATGGACAAGAATACAACGCAATACAATGTACAGCTGTATATTTATGACCTGTCAAGAGGAATGGCTCGCAGTCTCAGTCCCATCATGTTAGGTAAGTTGTCAATGAAATAGAGCGTGGGATGCAGACTGGCCTTGGAGAAAAATACTGATAATATGTTCTGTAATGTAAAGCGGTTGCTAGGAGCAGCGGACTTCGTCTTTGATTGGGTAATTAAGATGTGGTTATGATTTATTTATTTGTTTGGCACATACATATTAAGACACGACTAATGGCTGTTCGAATATCAACTGTTCAAATGTTGGCTGTAATCAATCTTTCATTTGCGTCTACCTGCTCTTATTCTCATCTTGTTTTCTCTCTTTTGTAGGTAAACAACTGGATGGTATATGGTAAGTTTGGCTTCATGAGTCGTAAATGCATTAATAATTATATAGGTCAGTGACTATACTGCTCCCAGAAGAAATAACACTTGCATTAAACCAGTAAAGCACGCAACCCTGATATGATCACTTATGCAGCGTCATTGTGGTCCTTCATGTTTGTTTGTTTGTTGTGTAGAGGTAATCCATAAAATTTAATTAAACAGAGAGACATTGTAAGAATACTGATATAGCACAAAGTAACTGCTACACTTTGTTAATGAGAATAATAAGTAAATAACATGCCACAAATAAATTAAAGATACTGATCTCATTTAAGTTTTAAGTTTGATTTAGATGTGAAGTTTTTATAAGCCTCATGCCAAAATGCCAAATATTTTTCCTAAATGGGCTATTTGATATGCTGCGTTGTTCAGTAAGGTCACAGACCAGTTAAACAGGAGTGGTCTGACCTGGATTTAACCTGAGTTGTTCTTCCAGGCACACAGCTATCGTAGCATATGGCGATGAGTTCTTCTTCGGAGGGGAGGGAATCTCCAGCTGTTCACCGGTAAGAAGCGTAACAAAGGATTGGACTCTTGTTTGGTATGAATTGTCCAAAAGACAAGGTTTCAAACCGAATCACAAAATCCTATACACATTTTAAAATGTCAGATTCCTCATTTTAGGTGTCAAACTTGTAACTCCCTTTCATTGCTCAAGAAATTCCAACATACACAGAATGTTTATTTGTTAAAAACTAATTTCACATCCCTAATTGAAGTGTCATCCACTGATCTCTGTACTGCTCCAACAGAGTATTCTGTGTTTGCCATGTTCTGGAGAGACCTTTTCCATGTGTGTGTGTGTTTGACAGGGTGGGACTATGTTGGGACCTCCAGACACGGTGGTGGAACTTGGTGAAACTGAAGTGACTGAGGAGATCTTCATGGAATACCTCTCCTCTCTCGGAGAAAGCACATACAGGTCCTTTAACTCTCCCTCACATCCTTTGTCCACTT
>JBBBVU010000022.1:7904804-7930864 GCA_037177055.1 Atherinosoma microstoma | reverse complement strand
TTTTATGCTCCTCACATGTGGAACAAACTCCCAGAAACCTGCAGGTCTGCTGAGACTCTCAGCAGTTTTAAATCAGGTTTAAAAACTTTTCTATTTTCTGCCTTTTATCAAAACAACTGATAATTAACTTTTATTTCTTGCATTTTATCCTATCTTCTTTGAGGGTTTCTTTCTTTTTTTCCTCTTCTGTTTTATATAATTTATTTCAAAAGTCTGTTTTTAGTACTTCTGCACCCCGCTGTAATGCTTCTAATGTTTTATGTAAAGCACCTTGAATTGTCCTGTACATGAAATGTGCTAAAATAAACTTGCCTTGCGTTATACCTCACATCCACACAAGGTTTGTAAAGCCAGTTTAAAGCAGACTCTTAAGCTAACCACACTGGAGACTGGTAACTGTTTAAAAGCTCTATAGAAGGCAATGGTATGAGCCAGACAATACAGGAAGTACAGGAGAATACAGTCTGGGAAACAGTCTGAACTCAGGTTTGAGCTCTCTTGGAGAGAGGAAAGGATAGGTTAATTCTTGAGTTGGAGTTTGGCAAATATCCAAAAGTGTATCCAAAGAGAGTTGAATTTGCTGATTGCTTTGTCTTACTGTTTTGTTTTTGTTCCCAGAAGGATTTCAGGGGGAGTTGCTGGTCGCCTTCAAAGGGTAATGGAGCTACAGGAATGTGGGTGGGTGGTTGAGGTAAGTTCTCTACAGGTAGGTTATCACAGGAACAAGTTTGCATGAGGGAGACAGGTGCGCTGTAAAGGAGAGGACGCCACTTTAAGACCATGAAAAGCACACTGAAAGGCTCAAGAGGACGTTGGTGGTTCAGTTTGTGGTGACTCATAACTTTGAGAGGAGACATGAAGGGAAGAGAAGGCGGACAATCTGGCAGAGACTTTATGCATGTGATGTTCCTTATAAGCAGCTCCAGTAATGAGGCTGACGAGAAACAAGCCGACCAGTTAGATATTTGATTTATACTTCCACCATCCACCTATTAATGCAGGAATGATGTAACTTAATGACCGTGAATCCTGACAGAAGTCAAAGGAATGAGTTAATGACACTCAAACACACACAGATAGTATCATCGTGACAAAGACATCACTGAGATCGACGCAAAATGTTTCATGTGTAAGTGTGTTGGAGACAGGCGGGCAACAGAGTCTGTCCATTGAAGTGACGAGGGCAAAACATGTGACAACTCCCTGACAGAAAAAGGGTTTATCAGGTCAGGAGAGAAGTAAAAAGAGGACTTCTGTAAACTTGGCTCTGGCTGAAAGCAGGATGACACGCTGATAAGTTGGTGCACTGCAATTACAGCAGGTGCAATGAAGATTAAGGGTGCAGTATTTGCTCGGGGAAGCTGTGTGTTTTTGACCTTTGAGGAAACATCCAAGGAGTTACTCTAGCTGTCAAGTTGAAAAGGTTAAAGACTCTGTGGAACAAAACCTACCTTTGGAAGATGAAGGATAGAAAGTATAGGAAGGACTAATGATTAGAACAAACGAGTGCCACACTTCGCGACGAAGAGGTACTGCCATTAAGTTTAAAAAATGCTCAATGGATGAAAAACTGCGCCTACATAAAAAAGAGAAGGAACAAAAACAAAACATATAAGAAGTTTAAGTTTTAATGGTTAAAAAAAAACTTTTTAGAATACTCTCCCCCTTGGATAGGTTGCAGTTTCTAGAAAGCTGAATTTCTTTATGTAAACTTTGGGCATTTCCTTTCCATAGGTACAATCACATTACAAAAGTTTCACAAGTTAGACTGATATTTAGTTTCCTCTGAGCCACATTTCTCCCTCTGCAGTGAACCATGTGAGCATTTATCCTAAGAATATCTTTTAACAAAAGTCCCAAACAGGCATCCAGCAGTCATGAATGAGTGATGACTCTCAGTCTTTCTGACACAGAAAAATAAAACAGAGCTTCCTATCAGATCTTTTTCTTTTTTCTTTTGAGACATTCGTTTTCCCTCACAAAATCTACATTTCCACAGAGTTGTGACTTTTATCAGCCGCTCAATCTGTAAGTCTGATCAATGACCCTCTTCTAACTCCATATTTGTTACTGCTGCTGGTTTGATGACACCAAGCCCCATGGAACAG
Organism: Atherinosoma microstoma; assembly: GCA_037177055.1. Classification (NCBI taxonomy): domain Eukaryota; kingdom Metazoa; phylum Chordata; class Actinopteri; order Atheriniformes; family Atherinidae; genus Atherinosoma; species Atherinosoma microstoma. Next base: position 7,928,756 of record JBBBVU010000022.1, on the reverse strand, counting down.
AGGTGGGTTGCATTTGGCACAGTACACATACTAAAGTAAAAAGCATATTTACCCATTCACAATTAATGGAAGAACTTATATATACACGAATAAACACACTTCTAAAATAGAAGCATTGGGTATTTTCCTGATGCATTGTCTGCAGTGTTTTTTTCCTTTAAAAAGATAAAATTCACTAATTGTAAAATTCCTAAATGCAGATTTGATGACGCATCATGTGAAACACTGATCCATTTTCCATACCTGCTTTGTCCAATCAAGCAGCTGGAGCCTATAGTAGCTGCCATTGGGTGAGAGGTGAGGCTTATACCCTGGACAGGTCACCAGTCCATCACAGGGACAAATGACACAACACTCTCAATGGGGTAAATTAAGAATCACTAATTAACCCAACAATCTGTTATTGGACAGTTTGTTGAACAGTACCCAAAGAAAGAAAAGCACCAGCTGGATTTTCAGACAAGGAACCCTCTTGCTGTGACATGACAATGCTAACCACCACAAACCTCTCCCACTCCCCCACCACTGGCATATGAAATCATGGAGGTTAAAGCAACAATTTGAAAAAAAAAAAAAAACAAGTCTTCATCCTCTTCTTAAAGCCCCACTATTGAACTTTGGCAGATTTTAAGCACTTTTGTCACCCCTAATAAAGGATAATTCTTGCATCCTGTCTCTTCTCTGAGCTCTCAATATTGCTTTAAAGCAATATTGACCAAAAAAACAGAAAACAGCTGAATATAAATGAGATTTCCTGGAACATGGAGCTCATTGAGAGCTGAAATAAATCCTTCACAGTTTACAGTTGAGTGGACCTCTAGTAGTTGTGAGTGAAACTGCATTTGTAGTGTAAAAATGATTTCCATTATGGGGATGGTGGCATGGATACAAAGAATGTAGTTCTTACTGTGATGGCTTTGAAAAAACAAAAAACTAACCCTAATTGTGAAGTCTTATTTAAAACGAAGTGGTTTCCTAAACCAGGGAGTGACAATATTTTAGTAAAGTGTTATTGACTTTGAATAATCCAGAAATGTAAAAGAAAGTTGTCAAATATATAATTCAACCAAGAACGCATGTAGAATCTAACTGAGAATGTTTCAGTTCCTCTTAAGCCATATGGCTCCTTTTTCACCTTGTGCTTTTAATCTCACACACACATGCCTTTCACCATGACTGATGTGTTTGGCAAATGTAACACCACCTCAGGTAAAGTTGGCTTGGCTTGAGATGAGAGTTGCTGATGTTGGCCTCCACTCTGATGTATCAGCATCCGTACATACAGTCCATTACATTGAGAGACAAGTAAAAAGACAGCATGTGGAGGACTCTCATGCTTGACCGAGCGTTTACTACTGATAAAAGAGATCTGTAATCATTATTCACTGGTGTTTGGAAACAGTTGTGACAGCCAAGTAATGCAACTAAAAACAGTGGCGTACTCACTCAAAACAGATAAATTTAGCAGCTGCTTCCGTGGACAGTTTGCATATTTTCTCAGATGCAGAGCAAAGAGCCAGAGAGCTGCAGAGAGTCTTTGCTGTGCAGTTGATTTTACTTACATGCTGTAAAGCCCTGAGCAACTAAGTGACAACACAGAGAGCGAAAGATACAAGCACACAGAAGAAAAAGATACGAGTCAAGAGAACGACAAGATTGGGACACAAACAGAATAAGACACAAAGAAACAGACCTGAGGGGATGGGTACTTGCATACATAAATAAACACAACCAGCACTTGGTTTCAGATCTTTACTCTGGGTTCAACTATCTGCATTTATGCTATGCTCTTCACACGCCAGGAGTTTTTTCTAATTGTTCTGCACACTTACACAGTCATTTGTCATTTTGTCGCTTCTATTGTTGCATTTCGTTCCACCTTCCTGAAGCCTTGAACAACCTGCATGATTTCATGCTTCTTCACAGAGAGACAGAGGCCAGAAAAGGAAAATACAAAGAGAGAATTGAGCAATGGGATTGGTGTAACACACTGAGCTGCAATGTCTCCGACTCTGTATTCTGTGGCTGTCAAGTGCTGTTGTATTAATTGGCAAATTCAGCTCATCACAGTGGTAAGATCCTCTAGAACTGACCTCTAAACAACACCCTCACAGCTTATTCATCCACCCACACAAATACACACACACACACACACACAAAGACCAGGGGCTGTCATTGATAGGCAGAGAAGCGAGACAAGGAGTTGTAGGAATACTGAGAGTAAATTGGTTAGTATTTGAGATTAAGATGGAACAGAATAGAAATAGAAGATGAGGCCCCAAAGAGAAACTATAGTTACAGTGGAGTAAAGAACGACAGAGGATTTTGATAAAATAAACAAATAAAAATAACAGAAGGAAGCTATCCTCATTAATTACATAGTAATTGTAGAGCGAAATTTTGTAAGGCTGTTGCTTTACATAATGACAAGCAGGCATGACCTTCTCTGTTAGTCTTATCTACATTTGGTCTGAAGAAGCCTCTAGCTGAAGACACTCAGATTTAAAACTTTTGATTTTGCATTTAAGGCCCATTTATGATCTACGCCAAAGACGGATAAGGAGCCTTCTGACCGTCTCCTGTGACCTTTACATGTGGAAATTGGTCCATTTTCAGAGAGCTTGCAAATGGAGCAGTACCACCAGAAACCCTGGGGGCAGTGTTGAGCAGTATAATTGATGTGCAACCAACAAAAGGAACAAAGAAGGGGACGCTGCAACATGTTTAATATCTGCACAGATCATCTCTGTCTACTGCGCTGCCTCATCATTGTCATGATCTCCTCCACCGTCGGCATGTTAGCTATTGTCTGAAACTGACTGTTATGGTCCCTGAATGAATTAAGGCTCAAAATAAAGGAAATAAACGAGACCACCACCAAGCAGCAATGTTTAAAAAGAACATTATTATAACCAAAAATAACAATAGAGAAGGGAGCCCCGGTCAAAAAACCCCCCCAAAAGATGGGCACAGACCACAATCCAGCCACACAATGGGCCATGATCTGGGCTGCTCCCCTAACCTAAAGTCCAAAGCTAACCTAAGAAACCAAAACTGAAAACAGAACTGCTACTGACTCCTAACTCAACTCATGAGCAAGGAAACAAAACCAAGCTGAGGTATAGTGCAATACTGGCGTTGGTGGTGGCTACCAGGACACTGCCCCCTCTTGGCTTTATAACCCCACGGGAAGTTCCAGCCTGAGGAGGAAACAAAGCAGGTTAATCAAACTCACACCGAAAAAGAACACCCACACTGACGTCGGAACTCAGAGGTGAACTCTGAACTCTGCCCTTCTCTGATCATATCGAGACATTAACTTACACAGCAGCATATTATCAACTAGTTGTAAATGTGACTACAGTCTTAAATCTCAGATTCCCAGCAGTGAGAGTGGACAGGATTCATTTAGTCTCTAAAGCGGTGTTGATTGGCATGATTATTACTGATTCAGCAATCACAAAGACTATTGGACTGAATTGATTTGAACTCAAGTGAGTGGAATTGGATTGTTCATTGCTGCACAGAGGGAAAGGAAGGCCAATAACAGGAAACTTGAGTGTAATAAACTAATTCAGCGGGTCACAGGTGCCAGATGTATTGGCAAGTATGACTGATTAAAAGGCAGGACCTGAATGGGAAATCAGAGCCATGCTATACTTTGTAAATCTATATGTAAATGTAATCTGACAAAGCATTAAATAAATCATGGTACTGAATATAAAATTTATGGAGGATGGTTGATTTTGTCCTTATGTCTGTCAGAGAACTCACCATCTGGAAAAGGTTGTTTACTTGTTTCCTGCATTCTCACATGTGTTTTATTACTTTTTTTTTTGTGGTCGAGAGGCTACTATTACATCTTCTATGTGAGAAATGCCAGTAAACCAGACAATTATTATAAGGCATACCTATAAACAAAGCAAATGATGTGAGCTTTCTTTCTAATGATCCCGCTAGCAGATGCATTTTCACCTGTACTGCTGCAGAATGGAATCTCCTTGTTTACAGTTCACTTAACTGTTTTCCAATAAGGAGGCCAAACCACCACAGTACGCAGTACAGTGGATCAAATCACTGAGGAAGTAAACCTTTTTCCCAGGACAATTTACACCAGCTACAAAAAGCCACTGTTTCTGACCTGTTGGCTTTATAAACCTTGTTCTAAAAGATTCTGTTATGGACTGATGGTCATACATCACAAAACACAGGTTGATGCGGAATCACAATAACTGGGCTTTTCAGCCACTTGATGCCCACGGCTTTTTAAACAGCATTAATAAATCATCACCTTCAGCAATGTTAGCATTTATGCAGAGCAGCATTTCTGGCCATCTGCTGAATATGAGTTGCATATCAATTTCTAATTTTTTTAACGTTTTGGTACCCACCATCTCCTGAGGTAAATATCTAATGTGCAGGGTTTTTCATTTCAATGCTGAATGAATAAAAAAATACTATAGAGGCTATATTCTCAAACTGATTTGTTTTAATCACTGCACAACTGAAAACACAGAACCAGGCGAAAAATAGAGTTGAATATAGATTTGATGTTTGAGAATGTTAAGTTGTCTTTTCAGTCATTTTGTTCTGTACATTTGAGCTTTTTGAATGAACCGCTGTGGGAGACATGTTAGTTGTTGTGGAGAAGCTACATAAAAGCTTCAGATGAGGCAGATAAAAGGTGTTAATTGAGTGTAAAAATGGCTACTCTAGCTATGAGAGACTGTAATGTAGGTATCTAAGCTCAAAGTGACACTAAGAAGGTAATGATGAAGAGTGGCAGGGTTTAATTATGGTCACTATTTGATTGCTCTCTTTTTATGTTCAATAATCTGTGAGCTAGTTGAATCTGCAGTCAAATGCTCTGTACCTTTAACGGCACAGCTTAGTTGAGCTACAGTTATAGTACCAGTCAAAAGTCTCGACACATATACTCATTCAAATTCACTGGGTAGTTGTGTCCAAACTTTTGACTGGTACTCTATATCTCAGGCCATTTATTCAGACCATTGTCCTTCATCCACCCTTCAAGTGTCTATGAATGTCCCACTCTGTTAGAATGGGAATCAATAAACCCACTTTCAGCTTGACAAACATTTCAGCTGGTGGAGACTGTTTATGTCCGTCTTTCTCACACACTTGGACCAGACAATGTCTCTTTCCTACCCAACGGGTAGTAGGATTTATTCAACTTTCGGGCATCTATCATAAGTTACATGTGCTCACAACTGTGCCTGTACACTTCCTGTGTCACACTTTTACCAGTCCCTATAGCAAACAACAACACAGGTGCACACTTCTGCTACAAATTAGATTAACCAATAATTCCTATTGTTACAGAGACAGCTTCACAGGTCTGAATTTTGTAACAAATGCTATCTATTGTAGTTATTCTCTGTAGTTACTGCATTGTCCTTCTTTTACTTCTGGATCAAAGCCTGTGATGGCAACTGTGGAGCAGAAACTGAATTAGTATTTTTCAGTTTCGCTAACAAATATCTATTTCGAAAGTCCGGTTTTAGTTTGAAAGTTTTCACAACATCATGTAAATGTATTAAGTTGAGCCATTTGAACTTTTGCAGAATTTGATTACAGTTCCAGGAAGCCACAGTTACATGCAATGTTTACATTGCACTTATAAAGCTCTTCTTTTTGATGCAGGAGGGGTGGTGGTGGCTGTAAAATATTCTGCCTTCATATTCTTTTGCTCTACCTCAGCTATCACTGTTTTACACTGAGATAAAACCTGTCACTGGTGTGTCTTTTTTTTTTCTTTTTTTCTTTTTTAGCTTTTTCTTCTTTTTTTTTCAACATTAGTTTTGTTATGTGTATAGGATAAGCAACTTGGGTTTCTTGCTTTAGAGTTAGGGGAAGAAAAACATTGGTAAATACTGCATTTACATAACCAGAATGTTCCCCATAGACAGCGGTGAGACAGAGACCAGGCAAAGTAAAATACAGATTCCCAAAAGAAATAAATGACCATAAATAATAATAATAATAAAGATGTGCACTGAAACCAGTTTATCTTCATTTTTAAAGTGATAGATGCGGTTATCAATAATCACAGAGTGATATTCAAATTATATAAAAACAACTTTAACTGCAGTCTGGTCCCATGAGTGTATCTGGATGCACACCCTTGTGGTGTAGTGGCTAAAGGGGAAGGCGGTCTACCATAAACACGCACATTTTCATCTCACTTTACATACCTTCTATGTTTTGTAAAGCAAATTGCCACCTGTAGCGACCAAACACATCCAGCATCCTTTTAAGCGAGTGCATGCATCTGATGAAATTAAACCTCCCGTAGAGTCTGAAGGTTGGTCAGTGTTGTGTTATCAACCAGGGGGCCAGGGCATAAACTCAATCTCCCAATAAAGCTAATCCTCATAATAAAAAGCTGTTGTACAAAATGTTCAGTATTAAAAGATCGTACCAATGCTTAACCAGCTGCTCCTTGTTGGCCCACAGAGCCACTCTGTACGATGAAGGAACCGTATGTTCATCCTGCGAATTGGGAGACAATATAGTTAGTGGTTCTGCTGACTTGAAGATTTATGGAGAGTTATTGCTTGCAGTTGAGGGAATGAACCTGGTGAGGGTGGTTTAATACACACATGTGCAGTCTATTGCACTGATGGTGTCAGACCGACGGCAATGGATTTAAAGATTTAAATCCCTCCTTGACTGCAACTTGTTCTTGAATGAATGAGATGAATTTGAAATACTTTGTTTTTTCCTTGAGGGAAATTATAATGTCAGGACTCACTCTGCTAAAAGTTGCTATCTATTTTAATATAACAAAATGCTTATCAAATGACCAAACGTTATTTTAAAATAAGGACAAACACATTACTGTATTTTCATTATTATATTTTGATGGACTGAACAACAGAAGACAACACAAATACTGAATTTGTTCAAACATGTCAGCACTCAAATGTTTGTAAGGGTGCTCCTGAAGATGCAACGAGTTTCATGAATACCTCAATCTTTGTAAAAAGTTCTTTACTAGGACTTAAGATGAAATTTGTTCATAAAAACTGTTACTAAATGAGGTTGTTCATGTGTCAAATACCTGATATTGTCCAGGCTCGCATATTGTAAGATGTTGTTTTGGTAAGCAGTTGTAAGGGTTGCATCACTTGACAGGAACCTTCATCAATGAATATTAAATTGGGTTGTCTTGCCTGTGGCAGTGTATAATTTTCTAACCTTAATCACATACTGTTAGCTATTTACCGCAGCCTTTAGCGAGTGGGAGCAAAGTAAAAAAAAAAAAAGCAATGGCAGAGATTGCTCAATATTTTCCCAATGTGGGAATTTTATTAGCTGTCCTCAAATCACATTCCTCTTGTTCATCACTTATTGGAAAAAAAAGAAGTAGGCAGTGTGCTGTACATTATTCTATTAGATCAAAAACAACTGAGGAAAGATTAGTAAGCTGTATTTTTAAAAAATCTGACTTCTTTTGGCATTTTCTGAGATTTTTTCCCCCTTTTAAGTGGTCATAACTTGCAGACAAACTCTATGCTGATAACTGCCAATGTTGAAATATTTCACAAAATTGTAAAATGAGCTACAGCCTACAGCATCACTGGAGAAATCAGAAACATGTAGAAATCATCCTCAGAGGACAAGAATATGATCCTTAAAACCAGCTAAACTAAAAACACCTGAATCTCAGAGGTTGCCTGAAACTAAACAACTTGAGATCTACTAGCAATATCAAGGATGTAAAAACTGGGCTCCCCGTTTTGCAGAATGAATGTAGAGAAAGACTGTGCTGCAGAAGCAGCAAAGCTTAAGAGAAATAAAAGGTAACAAATGGGAAGAAAGCCTGCAGCGGACTCTCGCCGATACATTGTGATTTACTTCCATCAGATGAAAGAGACTGATGACCGGACAGAGAGTGCTGCAGTACTTGATGACTGGTTTACTGGCTGAGTTACTGATGGGAAATGAATCACTTTATGTCCAAAGAGTTAATTTAAGAGAACATGAGTCAGAAACGCACACAGACACACAGATAAACCAACACTACATTAAATTCCCAGCTACACACAACTGCTTTCCCGTTGTATCTGTGATTAGGCCTCCATCACTGCGGATGAAGGCAGAGTAATTATTTATGTGTCCAATCACCACAAATTCCCTTAAGTTTAATTAATTTTGTGCTGTATGTCCTGACTCTATCTGTCCATCAGCTTTTATGTGCTGTGTGCCGCCTACCACTCCATCTCCTGCCATCCCCCCCTGTTCAGTATATTGATTGGACTTCATCAATGTTTTACAAAGTAGCATGCTCTGTTTGCTTCCTTTATTCCCCCCGAATATGTTCTTGTTTTTCTGTTGTTGAAAGGAAATTCAGCTTGACGTTAGGCATTTGAAATAAAAACGTTGATTTAAGCAACTGAAATTAAGATATTAGCCGCAGCAAAACCTGGATGAAATTTGACATGAAGTCGTGATGAATAAGTTGGCAAAAGGTGTTGAGCAGATGATCGATGAAGAGCGGCGATGTTTTTAATTTCCTTTCGTTAGATTTGCTTCTGACGACAGGAGCAAGGTGCGCGCTGCTGCTGAAGAGGCAAAGGGCAGAAAATTATCAGTAGATTTCCTGTCAGATTACAGGGGAAGGGATGGAGGGCGAGATTTAGATGGATGAACGGAGTAAGAAAGTGTTCCTCCTCAGGAGGCCTGCTGTTTAATTGAGTTTATGAAGCAGCAGACTCAGCAGATTGATTGAGGACATCCATCTAATAGCACTGTGATCTCTATAAGGCTATATGGGGCTTTTTCCTCCTCTTGCTATCTTTCACCTGATCTTTTTCACCCTTTTCCACCTTTCTTCTTCATCTATTCGTCTCACTGACTGTCATGCATTTTTTAACTCCTGCCTTCTTTCTTCCTTGTTTCCCCTTATTTTTTTTTTACATCCTTTTTTTCTTCATTCCCTGTAACGGATAACGGTGAGGATCGGAAAAATTCATCCACAAACAGGAGTAACTTAAAAAAGAAACAAGTTTATTGTAAAGGAGGATGATGGGAAGTTGAGGGCTTTGGAATAGCGGCCTGATCTTGGGGGGAAGAGAAGAACTGAAAGAGAGTCCAGAATCCAGTGGTAAGGGAAAAAAACCTAAAAAAAACAAAACAGGCAATGGTCAAAACATAGGCTGGTGGTCTCAGTGGTCCAAAACCAAAGCGTGGGTCAGTGTCCAGATATCAAAAAAGGCAAGAGAGGTCCGTCGTGGGCAAGGCAAGAAGAAGAATCCAGGTACGTGTACTAGTAGGAAAACCTCCGAACACTGCAGCAAGACTGCTGGACTTCAACTTGGCAAAGGGGCTGTTGATAATCTAGCAGACAGGAAGAGACTGCAGAGAGTTTAAGTAGTGCTGTGAACAGGTGAAACAATGGAATTAGGAAAACCCAGGTGGGCTGATTCAAACTAATGAGCACAGACATGGCAGAGCAGGAACCATGACATTCCCATTACCAATAAAAGGCATTCAATTTTCCAAATGAAATTTGAAAAATACAGCCTTAAATAATTCACATTCTGCTCAAGGAAATATATATAACTCCATATCGTGACGACTAAATAATTAGGTTTCCAGTAAAAAGCTTTGCTCATACACTGTGATTTTCTATTTACCAGCTATTATCCAAAATGTTATCATTTGTGCTGTAGACTTACACAGTTACACACATCATCACCACACACACACACACATGCTTAAACCTATTTTGCCAGCTTGTTACCCTGCAGACTGTGTGCTGACAGCTGGTTGCAGACAGACAGTTGACCAGATTGATGGAGCTGTTGCTGGCCAGGCCTGCAGAGCTGCAAAAACATGTGTCTGTGTGAAAGAGAGAGACAAGTTTTTGATCACAGATTATAGCGTGAAAAAAAAAAAGAGAGTGAGAGAGAGATGCTTTGAGTTGAAAAGCTGTGTGAAAGAGGAGAAATGATATGCTAATGAATGCATATTGTATGAATAAAAGAGCAGTGAATATAGGCGTGAATATGGTAAAAAGCCTGCGTTAGCGCAACTCCTCTGTGTGTCATTCTTACCCGCATGTGCACATGAATTGACAGATGATGATATGCAATGTCACACCGATACCCCTGTGATTATAATGCCCAGCCCAACACACCTCTAACAGCTTTGATCCCTCTTCCACACACTTTATTAACTTCTATTCAGCTGCTCCAGTCCTGCTGGGTTTCTTTTCTGTGTTCAGTGTGGGTAATTCAGAAAATTAGACCCGCCAACATGCATTCATATTTAAATCTCAAACCGTGCATTAAAACTAGATGATTTACACCTGGTATAAGGACAGGATTCAAATCCATTAAAAAAACAGATTAAATTGTCAAAATTTTCCTCATAATAACACGGAAATATGTAAGGGTGACATTGTGACCAGCAGTGGGTCTGACAGTAATGCATGAATACATACACTTTGAAAGAGCACACACTCTTTCTATGTTACAGTTTTACATTTTGGAACATAATACTGATATAATAATAATAATAATAATAATAATAATAATAATAATAATAATAATAATAATAATAATAATAATAATGATAACAATAATAATAATTGATACAAGTAAAAATAGAAAAAAGAAGAATACTAAAAGAAAGAAGGAGCAAAAACAAAAGGAATGTCATTCATGAATGGAAAAGTGGGGATTTATCATGAGAGCATCTGTCATGTCTGATAAATTCATGGATGGATGGATGGATGGATGGATGGATGGATGGATGGATGGATGGATGGAGTGTGGCTGGTTACAAACCTTTACTGTTTGTTGAATGTATTGAAAAGGTCAAAAGTAGGAATTTCACGTTTTCCAGCAGCTCAGAGTTAAAATATCATCTAACTTTTCTCAGATTTATTTGTGTTTATTTAGCATCTTTTATATATTTAGTTAATCTAAATGCATCATCTTATTTCTCTCTAATTATCTACTACTCTGTGTCCTTTTATGTTGATGCCTCAACACTTAAAGTTGGACATAATCATCCCACTGACCTTGTCAAATCTGATGCTATTATGCAGATTAATTCTATTTTTAAAGTTGGGGGAAATGACAGAATAATGGGGTTTCTAATACCCAACAGGTCTGGTCATTCTGTTGCATTTCAGCGAATTCACTAAAGATTTCATCTCAGAGCTCCATAAATCAGTCTAAATCAGTCCGGACAAAAGGGTTTCTAACTTCTGCATGCTGGTTGCCATCATAGTCTTCCTGTTTTGTTAAATCTACACCATTGATTAAAGATACAGCACTATTAATTCCACCAATTCAAGCTTTGACATGCACATACAACATCCTTTGACAGACAAATTTCCAACATCAGCTAGATAACCAAGGCAAAGACAAACGTAAGCAAACATATGATGCTGACAAGAGCTGACAACTCCACCCTATTTGAATTCTCTTTGCATGAGGCAGGATGGTTGCAAGCTTTGATGCACCAGTTGTTGGAACTTTCAAAGACAATCATATATGTATTAAGGTTGATCATTTTTCAACCTTTTCCCAACTTGAATAATCTCTATGTCAGAAAATCTTGATTTATGAAGTCAAGTATACATGCTTCTGCAGAAGATCTGTTCAAGAGTACAACAGGAACAACCTACATTTCAAGCAGCTCTGAAAAAATGCATCCCTTGTGCTTACTTACACAGGAAATCTTAACGTGGATTCATTTCCACTAATCCCTCCCTGTGCTTCTGCATTTCTGTAATTCCAACATCTGAGAGGAACCCCACAGCAGGGAATACTGTAGCTCAAGGTTTACATGGATAATGGATATAGATGCATCTGTGCACTGCATTTTCTTTGTTTTTAAACAGGAGAAACAGGGATATGCTCCTTTCCAAGTCCACATATATAGAGAATAGGCATCTGTCAAAATCATGTCACCTCTCTTTTCTAAATTCCCTGGCTTTAGGAGATATTCATAATTTCTTGGGAAGAGCTTAGTGGAAGATTTAAATCAGAATGGCAGTAGTTCTGCACACATGATGCCAAAATAATTGCAATGGTTATCATGTAGTGCCATGTATTGATTTTAACTAATATGTACAAGTCAAAAATTATTCCAAATCAAGGCATATAACTATATAAGAAAATATCATCGTAGTGCCTACAGGATACTGTGATTCTTAAATTAAATAAGAAGTGATCAGGGTAAAATGTAAATTTTGCAGAATGAAAGGAGAAAGACAGGTTGATAGAATCAGATCAGTTCAGATCTTGGATTGTGGTCATCAGTTACTCAGAAATCAGATTATTAAATGGCATAAGTTAAAATGTATGTAATCTGATTTACAAAAAACATTCAATTTGAAGACATTTTTTTATATCTTAAACAGGAAAACTACTTAAGTTTCATATTTTAGAGTTTCAAGATAAAATTACTCTGGGACAAAGGCTAGGGGAATAAGTGGCTCCCAGTTTTCCTTTTCTTGTGGGTTGTAGTAGCTTTCCATTCTGGAAAGATGACAGTGGACAGATAAAAAGGGAGAATGAGTTGGAAGACATGCAGCACAGGACTATGAACCAGGACATGACTACAGGCTTTCTGTGATGTAGACTTTTGTTTCTGCTTGAAGAGAGATAGTCGGTGAGCAGGTGAGCAAATTTTGAGCAAATTTTGAGCAAATTTTGAGCAAATTTTGAGCAATTTGTAAATACTGTTTTCACAAGCCAACTTCTCTCTGTTCCAGTTTGGTTGTTTTTTTTTCCTCCTTCACTTTTCCTGCGAAAGACCTCCGATTCTATGAAATGATAAAATTCCTGGGCCATCTTGGATGCACCTTTTTATGCCTGTATTTAGTCCACAGAATGCATCCTGGAACAATAAAATAAGATGTCCACATCTCGTGTTCCTCCACGCTTTTCAGGTGTGTTTATGATAATTATCCTGCAGTAGAAGTTACTCTCTTTATATTTACTGCTTTAGTTTAACATTCTCCAGAATGTGCGAGTATTAAATCCAAAGTATTTTTCACCAGTAAATGTTCCTGTGCTACCTGCTGTAAGACAAACCCAAAGCATAAACAATTAATCCCTCTACTTAAAAGTTGGACAGGTACTTTCCTCATCATACATTTTGCTCATTAATATAAAAAAGTTCTACCAACTTCATTGGTCCCAAAAGCCATTTTTGAAATAATCATGTTTATTTAATTGTCCATTAGCAAATGTCTGATGCATATTATCTGTGTTGAGGACACAGGATGCGTGATCACTGCTCTATGACTGTCATATTGTTTAACCCTTTAAGTTCCGACTCTAATGTTTGGTTGAGCAAACTTTTTAGTCACTACGATGAATTTTATTTTAAAAAACCTGGAAATAAACCTACCTGAGCTATCTCTACCAATTGGTTTGGGTGTGTAATTCCAAAATAAGTGTTCGTTATCCCATTGCTGTTTCAAATTTTGACCATTTCACTATTATTAACATTTATGTACCTAAAAAATTCTTATTATTATTCTTGTCCCAAAGAAAAGGGGGGCGAAATTCTCTTTTTTCTCAGTGTGAACTTTAAAGGGTAAAGTGTGGCTCCACACCAACCAGCAAAGATTATAGAAATATTACAAATATGAGCATACATGTATGGCAAAATAAGGAGTGGCTTTTATGTTAGCCTGTGCAGAGACAGCTTACTGGTACATTTAAATGACCTCACAAAATGGACATTCCAACTTGGCATGATGTTACACTTGAGCTGATTGTGTTGCAGTTTAAACCTTTGAAAAAGCAGGAAAGTTTGCGCACTTATCCATTTCAATATTATAGCAATATTCACTCAGATGAAGGCTAGACAGAAATGTGGGAACACATAATTAGTATGCAGTATGAAGAGCTTATCATGTGAAAGATGCTTGTAATAAAGACTTTTTACATTACAATTTTGGTTCATTGGCCTAACTAAATTGGATGAATAATTCTTACACGACTTCAAAAAGCACTTCTTTATCACCACTTCCCCATTGTTTCCTCTTTGTTTCAAACTTAGTCTCATTTTCCTCTTTTGTTCAGAGTAGCTAACCACCTACCCAAAAGTTGACATCTGTGAATAGGAAAGTGTGTCTCTGCTTCTCCTCTCTCGCTGCTGTTGAAGTAAACAGGATTTTCTCTGTATCCTCCTCTGGCTTGTCCATCAGACACAGCTGCCATTACCACTAATGCCCAAGAGAGCAAAGGAGACAGTTTGTAGCTCTTTTACTCTGCTGCTCCGACACCGATTCAGTGGTGGAGGTTTGCTCTGCGAGGTGAGACAGGAGGGAAAGGAATTGTTTTTAGAAGACAATGAATGTGTATGCACATGCATGTGCTTATAGCCACGTATGTGGAATTAAGACAGCTAAATGCCTTGCTTTCTTCTCATAGAGACAGGAAACAAAGTTAAAAAGTCTGGTGGGTGATCATTACCTTAATTTCTGTTAGTTACCTGATTACATTGGCATTTTGACTTTTGGATTTGGTAATGTTTATCTCTAATTATTCTTGACTGCTTGAACTTTCTCTAAATTGCGATTGAGTCAAACTAAGGTGTTAGTATCCAGGCTCTGGTTGAGCTATCCTCCAAATCTGACAACACACAGAAAAAAAGGAATGTAGCACAAACTTATGATGGATAACATTTAACCTGACTCATACCTGTCAGACAAAACATAAACAAACTGTTTATTATTGTTTAGGTATTCTTCATGGTACCCTTCAGCCTATCAAGGCACAGACTTCACACAGTTACATCCTGTAAGTCCTGTAGGTTGAGAGTTTGAGCCTCCATGAATCTACCTTGTTTTTCCAGGACATTCTGCAGAAGTTGGGCTGAACGTGTTGCATCCTTAGAACCGATTTACTGAACAATGTTTGCAGTGTGGCAAAACACATTATCTCACTGTAAGATTGAACCACATAGTCAACCTTTCTCCCCACACACTGACCCTATTGTGCTCATGACCCTGTGGCAGATTTTCTTCCCATTTGTCCTTGTACCACTTTTCAGATGGTTGTAGTTCAGATTGAATTTTCAAAATTCATTCTTTAAATTTAATCTGGTGTACTGGTGTACTGGTGTACTATAATGTTCATAAAATTTATTTTCTACTTTTTCGACTTTACTGGTGGTCCCTCAGCTGGCCTCTTTGGACACACACCAAAAGCTGAATTGCATTAAGTATTTTAGTGAGATGTGCAGCCTGTCGTGCACACTTCATGTCTGAGATCATTGGAGATCATTGGGATATTTCAATACAGCTAGACCAGACAATGGTTTAATTGAGAAACAAAGCATTTAGAAAAGAATTGGAATTTTACTCCTTATAGTAGTAACAAAACTCTGAGTTGAATTAAGAGCATTTCTCTGCGCTATAACCAGCTCATATCAGGTGAATATTACATGGTAGAGGTATTCTGAGAAGACCCCCGAAACCACAATTTCACAAGATAGTGAACTTGGAAAAACATTTATTACTACCATATTGGGGCAAATATAAGATTCACCACTATAAATTAGTGGCTACACCGCTTATTGAAACATTAATAAACTGTAAGCAGTTTGCATCATTTTTATCCAAAATACTGCTTTCTTTCAGCAAAGGTAAATGTGAAAAAGACAAACCATTGTCCTTGGACTACAGAAGTAAATCTCTCTAATTCTAAGCTACAGTTTAAGATGGAAATGTAATATTTGAAAACAAAATTAATTCAAGTTCCTCTTTAATCTTTGAAGATGACACAGGCTATGATCATTCAGAAAAGGTCATTTTCTTCTGTGCTAATTAAAAGCAAGACAAAGAAAAGTCCCTTTGTTAAATATCACGGTGTCGCAGAGAATACCAGGGAGAATGATAATGAATACTTGTGACGTTGCATGTGGAGAGAGCCTCCGTCTTTCTCTTGTTTTCAGAACCATCTCAAACCACAGCTAAGGCTACAGGATGCTGTCAGTTTGATAATGCTGCTGTATTGTTTTTACTCTAAATTAGTATGCAAATAAACAGATCCACTTTGTAAATCTCAAGGGACATTATCACATTTTTCAGAACCGACTGTGGATTGAATACTACTGAACTCTCTATTCTGTCTTTGTTTTCTATTCAAATAACTCTAGATGAAAATGTATGTGGTCTGTAAAGAATTTCTTCCATTTATGCATCCAGTCAATTAACAGAGATGAGCTGTCAGAAAACAGCTTATGACATTATACTGACCTGATGTAATCAGTCTTTCAAAATGTTTAGCTTCCATCATCTTTCTCCAAAATAGATAGATCAAAGGAGACATTTTCTATGAGAAGAGTCATGCATTTTGCAGCATTTGGTATAATGGGGAAATTCTGGTGTCACTGATTATACATTTGAAGCCCTGTAGCCTACAGTTTTTTTCATTTCTTTGCTTTCTTTACATGTGCTAAACCAACTGAAAAACAGTGTCTAAACACTGAGTATAGTTCCCAAATTATAGGTTGAAAAAAAAACTAAATAAAAGCTAAACTAAACTAAAAGCCATACCACAATAGACACCCAAATCAAAGCTAAAACCCTACTGGCTATGCTTTTGTGGCTTACCCATGCTAAGCTGAAAGGAACACTGGAAGCATTTTAAGAGTATGAGCTCCTGCAGTAATGATATTACTGAGGGCAGGTCTCTTGAGCTTGTGCCTGCTACCCTACTGTCTGATTCTTCGCTGTTGCTCTGCCAACTTCCTGCTGAGGTAGGCGATGAGATGCTGCAAAGATCATGATTTCTAGTCTTTTTTTGCCAAAGAAGTAACATTCAACTCTTGTCTCTTGCTTTGTGTGCTTGCTGAGGTAGGAACTTAATTGGTGCATCCAGACTAAGTGGTCACTGCAATAAATAAGCATTGTTTTTTTGTCTGGGAATAATAATTTGGTCAAATGACAGAAGAAGGCTCAACTAACATGTTTTGCAGTTATTGTAGGGACTCCTGGGCATTTAATTATACTTTAAAGGTAAAGCTTTGAATATACAGTAGACAGCTGACATGTCATCACTGCAGGGCAGCTAGGCTTAAGATGCATAGGTTGCAATGCTTACTAGGCTGTAGTTTGAGCCAGTCTTATCAAAGAATACTATTTGCAAGTCCACTCCTGCATAGAAACTGGACACGCTATATATCGCAAACACCAATACTGAAAATTGACTTTGGACATAAATATATAAACAGATAGTGGATGAATCACTGCTGTATTAGCCCGTCGGCTTCATTACAAGTCTCTCTGATTTCATTTGTTCACAATAACTACACACATAACAAAAAAATATATCTATATCAAGTTTTAGATACTTGCCTAATAACTGCATGCACCATGTGACTACAAAGATGCTAGACTGGTTTTAATGTGCAACCTGGATTTGGTTATCTTTAACTTGGGTACACCAGCCATCCAGATGAACACAAACACCTTCAAGACAGGTTCAGAGGTGACCTGCCATGTGGGTTGGTGAGCTGTCTTCAAGGCTGAGTCCTCACATCAGCCTGCCTCAACTGTCTCTGGTGCTGTAACACCTCAAGTCAGGGATAAGTAGGGAGGAGATGTTGGTGAGAATCTGCTACTGTCAACAAGGTGGCACCTAAAATAAACATGAAGAATCCAGAGACCAACATCATGGCTGGACGAGAGGTGATCCGGTTTAATTTGACAGTACTATGATTGTCAGTGATGTGGTCAGGAGATCTGCTTAACTTTTCCTTACCTTCATTAAACTATAGTGGGAATGGATATTGTTTTTGACAACCCTTATGTTGCTATCCACTGGACAGCTGCAGAGCAATGTTATGAAGAGTCTGTTTTGAACCTTTTGACTGGGTGAACTGTGTCTGATAGACAAGATTCTTATGTGGAACCATGAACCATAAAATAGCGTGTTTTCCAGACAAGTGGTAGTAAACGTAAGGAATTTTATCCCCTGCTTCTCGTTGAATTGAGTCTGGGAAGTGTTATGTTACCTTAATCAGGCTTCATCTCAAGCCTTTCCATGGGCAAAAGTCCCTTTGTGATCACAGTGCTCATTACTGGAATTTGCATCAAACATTCAGTGTGCAAAGAGGCCAAGTGTGCCTTGGGAGGGCTTTCAACCTGCAATAACCAAAGCTGTGTGACAATGCTGCCAGTGCTGCCTTAAGCGCAATCAATCAACAGTATTGTTAATTGCATGAAGCATTACAGTAGATTTATTCCTCCTTATGAGAAGACCAAGTACAATTTTGTTCAGTATCAGGTCAACAAACATACAAAAAACTGGTCCAGTTGTTTATCCAGTTAACTTTTTTTCTTTCAAGCTGAGGAACTTTAGAAATGCTGATAGGCTAGAACACAGCATACCCAACATGCCCTCCAAGTCTTGTTGCCTTGGAAACAAAAGGCCCAATGAAAAGCCAAGAGTGAATTGGTTACATCCCCATGTCTCACATAGGGATATAAGTGAAGAAGAGATAAGTCTTAGTGGGCTGAAGGTGTGCATGTATGAATGTGTTTGTGTGAGCATTGTGCATCATCGTTATGTACTCATTCTGGAGGGAAGGGACTTGGTCTTTTGAGGAAGATTCATCAGGATCAAAATCAGATATCCAAGTCTGTTTGCTCTCCCTTTTTATTCTCCTCCCGACATCTTTGCGACAAGCGGTTTCGGAAATATCCTAAATAAATATCACATCATTCTTTGTCACTTCCATGCATCACAGCATTGCGAACGCATCTGACACTCTAAAATGTGAAAGATGATAGTCAGAGGAGAACATTCAGCAGGTGTTGCTGCACCTTTTTATTTACTGTCTGCTTCCTGTTGAATGATAGTCTGTCCCATCCAGTTACCCCTACCACACAGACACACACACACCTCCTTCAATGTGTCATTGCAAAGGCTTTAAAAAAAGAGTGTTGAGTTGTATTTTTCCATTTTCTGCCTCTGTTCATGATATATAGATATTAAATATACAGCTGAATGTCATAAAATGTCCTCCTTACACATGGCCATTTGTCAAATATTCAATCTTGCTGCAAGCTTTTTCATGTTGTCACTGAGACTTCTCTCAAGTCAGTTTAGAGAGAAAAGAGCAGGTCACAATATAATTTGGAAAGCTGTTATAGATGACATTTTTAGAAGACACAGCTCCAAACAAAAATATGTTAAATTATAACTCAAGATTACAGAGAACAACAACAGAGCACAGCTCTGCATAACTTTGTAGACAGTTTTTCCTGTCCTTTAGTTTACTGTTTTGGTTCACTGTCATTGTCTTCAGCTGCAGCAAATAGTCCATTTTTCCTTTAACGGAAGAATTATATCAACTTTACATGCCACTCTATGGGATGAATTTGTAAAACCAAGTAAAGGTAACCCTCTGCTGGTATGTTAGTCACCACAATGAAAGCAAAAATGTACATTAATATTTTCTTAACAGATTGATATGATCCAAAAATCTCAATCTAAAGCTTTTGATACTATGAAAAATATGGAGCTACATTTACCACAATGTCAGAACCAAGTTAAAGTCTTGCTGGAAACAAAGCTCTGAAGCTCAAAACTGTCTGACGGGGATTTCCAACTCCACAACTTGACATCAGCTTGCGCAAACCTATTAATGACCCATTCGTTTTATTTGTGTGTGTTAAAGCAGGAAACATCTAAAACCTCCAGGATAAGAGCACTCAAGGAATAATATTGACACTGGAGATTGAAATGAAAACAACATACTTATTTTTTCTAGTGATAGAAGCCACAACCTCTAATGTTGGTGTCAGATAAATAAATAACTGTAGCTTTGCTTTAACCACCAATACCTCTTTAGCATTAACAATGAAAAGAACAAACAGTTGTTGTCATGTCCTGGCACACAGTTTTAACCATTCTAATTGGTTAAAATCTCATTTTAATCCAATTATGTTTTTGCTACTTGATTCAGCTTGTCAAAGCCTCCATGTTAACAGGTCTGAAAAATAAGTCTACCACACTCTACATGACCAGGTAGAATACAATGACTTGATAATCTGTCACTTTTAGGTTATTCTGTATTTCCAGCACCAAATAGAGCTCAGTAGCAACACATTTCACGTGATAAAGAAGTAGAAGAGTGTGCTTTGACACTATTTGTTTTTCTTCCCAAAGCAAAGAGAATAAAAGATGTGCTCTGGGCTGCAAATTCACCCAGAGAAATCAATTTGCAGGTTCATGGTAACCTTAGAAGTCTAAACTACAGCAAACAGAATTTTTTTCTCTCTTTTTTTTTTTTAGGTGATAAAAAAAGGTTGTGTCTCAAAGAAAACACACCCTGAATGTTTCAACAACCAAATTAAATATTTACAACTGAAGCCCAAATAAAGTTGAAACTGATTTTGCTGAATCTGTGGAAGCTGCTCGGCAATAAACTAGAATGCATTAAAACTTGAAAGGTCTTCAGTTCAATATACAGGTGTTGGCTTTCATGCTGCAAATTGCTTGTAACATGGTCAATTTGGCTTATCCAAGCTTGAGGTGGCAAGTCTGGTTTCAGAGTTTATCACCATGTGAAAAGGTCAAAACTCTATCCATTACAGATATGAACCATGAGAGATGAGAATGAACTGGTGAAAGATTTACTTCATTCACATTCTATCCATAGCAAGAGGCCTTTTTGTTTATTTCCCATTGCTGCTATAATACTGTTAAAAAAAGTACCACTTGAATCCCAAGTAACCTGCTGGTAGAGCCTCTATTAGTAATAAAAAAAAGCACAAAGGTCACAATGTGGAACACCGTAAGAAGAAGTACAGTTAAGTGGCCGTAATGAAGAGCTCCTATGTAGTGATTGAGGAAACAGTTTCTTTCATAATAACAACATCAATGAAACAGTGTTGGATCATCTTGACAGAACAGAACCATAGGCAGCCAACATCTAAAGAAGAGATTTGGATGGTTCTTCAAGAAGCCTGGAGATTTGAAACTACTTAAAGACATTACAAGACAGATGCCCAAGAGGGATTAAGCTGCATTGAACAACATTTCCTCCGAATCTAAATGGTAATATCTGTTCCACTTGTAAGTAAGGATTAAACAACGAGGACCCGTGCATTAAACGGTTTTAATGCACGACGCGGAGTCTAAAACACCATGACACGCAGCGGAGTGGTGTTCCTCCGCAAAGTGCATTAAAACCGTATGATGCACGGGTCCGAGTTGTTTAATACGCTTATACCATGGTCCCACACAGTAAACACTTCATAACAAATTATTATTTTTTCACACAAAACTTGCTAAATGCGTTTAAGTATAGGAACTATTTTATGTTTGCCTCGATGTAATTTTCATGCTTAACTGAGTTCCATCCTGGAAAAAGATTCTCTCATTCACCTGTCAAAAGCCAACCAATCGGAACCAGTTGAATAATGTGTTGCTATGGTGACTCCCTTAGCGGAGTGATATAACGGGGATTTAACTTGCCGAACTATGTGTGCATATATACAAAAATAATGCACACCCTGTAGCCAATCAGAATCGAGTATTCACCCAGACCATGGTATAATGACATCTAGTAAACCATCACTACAATTGGCATGAGATTTGACATTTGTGAGATGTGACATTGAGACCAACACACTTTCACCAGTAAAACACTTGTCTCTACTTGTTTGTATTCAGACAAAAACATTACTTTGGTAGAGTTATGAAATTATCAAGGTTTGGGTTGAAACACAACCATCACTTCCTATGACACAGTTGCCTCTAAAAACAACATGTGACAACAAAACTTGGTCATTTCCTGGTTAGCTTGGTTAATATTTAAAAAAATAATCACTTTGATTTAAAATTTAATCTTTTTATAATGTGGCCATCAGCTATTTTTACCTTCACATGCAGTTGCTCTTAAAACCACTAGAGGTCACATTTCTTTTAACACAATAGGCTGTCTGCCTGAATTAATATGTTACTTTGGCACATTTTGGCGAAGAGAACAGTTTCAGACTATAAAAGGTGGCCAAACCAAATTCTGAAATTCAAGCTTGTTAGAAGTGTACAAAGAAATTTTTTTGCCGAAGTCAATTTTGTGATATGTAAAAAAAAAAAAAAGAGTTGTGGCTCAAGACTTCTTTTCATAAATGTGTGATACATACATTTTTCTTTCAAAAAACATCAAATCACAACATATTTCTGTGGTAACTTGGCTACAACATGACAATCTAGAGTTGACATAGAGGCAGGGATGCAGGACATGCTTTTCTGTGATTTTTATGCAAGTTTCACCATCCCCAAACCCCATGTACTGTCTGCTCCCTGATCATAGAAGTTAAATCAATCACAACACAAGAGGAGCTAATCATGAGGAGGTAATAGAAATCAATGAAAAGGCTATCCTTTCTCACAAACAAGAAAATACTATTTCAAGTGGATTATATTGGTCTTGTAGATGACTCTTAGTAAAAGATCTGATAACTGGTCAAAGGGATTTAATGAGCTTCAGCAGGAGGAATGTCAGAATAAATGAGTCACTCTCCCACTTATTGTCACAATCGTTAAGACGTGGGTCAAGGAGGAGGAGTGGCAGCAATCTCACTCTTAAACCCTATAAAACAGGCGTCATCAAGCCACTCCTGAAAAAGAACAACTTAGGCCCAATCTGATTTCTCTTTTTTACCCCTTCCCCTTCTCCCTTCCCCTTGCCCCTTAAAACAGAGCTACAAGGGGAAGGGATGAAAGTTAACCCCTACAAATTAGGACACCCCTTCAACAATCGCATTCATCATCAGTAGTCACCGCTGGCTTTTACGTTAGCAGACACAACGAGCTGTTGCAGGAAATCTCAAGAAATCATGCCGTCTACAGCTGTGGTGATCTCTCTTGCGTGGGCTTTTGGCATCTTTTTTTGATGTTACCAGGCTAACGTTAATGTTACATCCGATTTGTGCATATTACTACTGCATATGTTGTACCCCATGAAGCCCTCAATGTACCGAAGAGCAGCAGCGAGGCTGCTGAAGCTTTTATAGATAACATTATTTCTGTAGATCACGAGGGCTGCCTACTACAGAGAACCAGTAGTGTTCAGTCGGTTAACGTTAACGTTACTGAAGCATCAACGTAGTATCAGCACTACACTAGTTAGAGATTATTTTCGTGTACATTTTTTATGAAGAAAATGACCATTACAAATTGAAACGGCTTTAAACTAAACAATACAACAGTTGTCATGCATTTTAAAATGTTACTAATCGAAAAAATACTCGCATTTGTGCATTTCTTTGGACTCGGTTGCGGCCATTCTGGGAGATTTTTCATCCCCCTTCGTTTGAAGTGAGCTCCTGAAAAGTTTTCATTTGAAGGGGTATATAGCCCTACCACTTGCCCCTACCCCTCGGTCCTAACGGGAATTGGGACACCCTAACCCTACATGCGAACGCGCAAAGTGGAGGGGTAGGGCCAAGGGGTGAAATGGGATTGGGCCTCCCTCATGAGCAGCTACAGGTCGATATCAAACCTCCTCTTTCTTAGTAAGATTATAGAACAAGCTGTCTTCCAACAACTTCACAACTTCCTGACATTAGATAACTGTTTTGATGTCTACCAATCAGGTTTCCGGCCACATTACAGCACTGAGACTGCTCTGGGTAAGGTCTTCAAAGATATCCACTTGAACACAGATAGCAGAAACATTTCAGTCCTGGTACTACTGGATCTCAGTGCATTTGACACGTTTGACCACGTTTACGAGACCGGCTGAAAAACTGGGTAGGACTTTCTGGTACTGTAATTACCTGGTTTGAGTCCTATCTAAAAGACAGGGACTGTTTTGTGTCTATAGGTAACTATAGATCTGAGCAAACTAAAATAAACTGTGGAGTTCCCCAAGGCTCCATCCTGGGGCCACTGCTGTTCAACATCTACATGCTCCCACTTGCTCATATTATAA
>JBBBVU010000022.1:7879701-7904704 GCA_037177055.1 Atherinosoma microstoma | reverse complement strand
TTCAGTTCACGTTCGTCCAAAATATGAACGAGTTCATTGAACGATCGTTCATTGAACTCGTTCATGCACAACACTGGCCACAATCTTTGTAAAAAGTTTGTAAGTAGGACTAATTTATTTGTAAGAATAGTTGGTGAATGAGCCCCAATTACCCAGAGCGAAGCAGCAAATATAAAACAGAAGGGTTGAAAAAGAAAAGAAGGGGCTGCAATGACCCATGCAAAGTCTAGACCTCATCCTAAATGAAAGTCTGAAGCGTGCTCTTAAGAGAAAATAAACAAATTCCTGCAAACCTCAAGTAACTGAATCAACATTATAAAGAAGAGTGGGCCAAAATTCTTCAGTAACTGTGTAAGAGATCGATAACATCATAGAGAAATGCTAAAGGTGGTTCTACATTTGTGGGGTTTACTTAGTTTATCTCATACTGCTTCTGCGTTTTTGCTTAGTTTTGTTAAAGAGATAACGTAAGATGTCGAGTTGTTTTTCATACAAGGACCCTTTTTCCCCCAACTTTTTTAAAATCCTTTTTTATTATGTTTGTATGTGTTTCATAAAATCAAAACAGGGAGTGCTTTCTTATTCCCTTGACTGTAGTTGACTGGCCACTGGTTGGAGATGAAATCCACAAGCTTTTGCCTATTGAACCATCCAGCTCAGCACTTTCTCAGCTCTTAACGGCCCTGCCGCCAGCTGCGAACTCCCCAGTCAACCACTGCATTAGCTGGATTAACCTCCACACTCCCGCAGCTCACTCTGGTTGCCTGTCTCTCTCCTGCAGCACACGACTTAAATCTGTCTTCTGCTTCTGCCGCTCTTCCTCTTTTTTTCTCTTCCTGCAGCTAATGTTTCATTCTGTTAGTTCTACAGCAATGCATCACTCTTCGCCTTTTCTCTCCCTCGGCAACTAGAAATGTCATCTCCCTTTTCTTTCAGATGTCTGTTGTCCCTCTGTTCTTCTCAGAGTATTATCTTGCATAGATCCATTCATTTGGTCTGGGCTCCTTTTGACAGTGTTCCGTTGGAAAGGGAGTATTCAGACCACTTTTTCTTCCTCCCATCGCCTCAGTCTCCTCTTGCTATGGCCTTTTGGGTCCCCCCCCACCATTCATTTGGTTTTCGGCCCCGCATTATCCTCTGCAGTGAGTGGCAGCTCCTGCCTTATCAGGTTTTGTCAGGTGCTGGTTAAAATCCATTCATTGCTGGGATACGTAGAGGTGGGCTGGTGAAATGCCAGGACTGCTTCCATATTGTAATGGGAGAAATGATTGATGGTTTGAGGTGAATTCACTTGACACACCATATGGGACTAAATTTGTATTCAGTCAGCCTCCTGCTGGTGGATCCTGATGAGATCATCTATCTACTGGACTTAACAGTGTGTTTCCGTTTTATACATACAGTAGCTCAATCAATCAGAACTTTGTTGTCATTGAACCAGCGTCATGGCACAAGGAAATTTTTTAAAATCATAAAATTACTCCCTATCTTAAAACACACTTGAAAATCAAACAAAAGGCTTGATCATGCCCTTTTTTCTTGTTTTCCCCCCACAGAAAACAGTTTTAATATGTCACAGTAGGAAAAGCAAAGGTGTAAAATGAAGTCAGTAACAGCCGAACTCCATTTAGCTGCACCATTTTCACGGTCTTGCATTGTGCATGCTGGCTGCATGGCTCACTGAGAAGCTGAATTGTGCTTTTCTCACTGTGACCAGTCTAAATGTCTGCTGTAAAAGAAAAGGGTCATTGAAAGGTCTCGTTTTTGCCTCTAGATTTCTTAGTCCCTACATAAGTATTAACAGCATGCCTGAATACATAATGGTAAAGCAATATTCAGAGTATCCTCTGACCTGAATATAAACATTTATCCACTGGTACTGAAGCCCACGGTGGGCGCCATGGGCAATAAAGATGGAGATGGAGAGAGAACTATTGTCGACATGGTTTGTGGCATTTGGCTTTTTGCTCTCTGTGATGGATTTGGTCCAAACCCTTAAGACATACAAATGAACTGCGACATCTATGACAGTTGGAGATGATGTCCAATGCCCTGCCAGCCCACACACACACACACAAAAACACTGAAAAGCCCAGTATGTTTTGTCTCTGGACAGCTGTTTACAGTTTCCAAGAGAAATTCTTAAGTCTCGAGCTCAGGCTGCAAACGTCTGCCATCTGATGGACAAAATGTACAACATCAAAATAACAATAGCATAAAAGCAATTCTCCTTAACAGTAACACAATATTTATTATTTTTTCTGATGTCAACCTGATTGAAATCCTGTGGCAGGACCTTTAGAGAGCTGGGGAATAAACAAGTCAGGAAAAAACTCAATGACCTGAAGCAATGTTGTAAAGAAGAAGGAACAAAAAAAATCCTCAATAATAAATTAATTATAAGGGTCAAACACATAAAAAAATAAATAAGTCAAAGCCTTTAGAGAGACCTTTGATTTAACAAGAGTAGGCACACTGAAGCTTGCTATGTTGGAAAAACAAACAGTAATTAAATTAAATGTTTATGCTAATGTAAATAAACTGTACCTTTTTTCTTTCAGGACATCAAGTATGACCTGGAATAATATGTTTTAGTAGGAAATATCTTTCTAATCCATTCTCGCTCAAAATCAGTTTAGTACTAAAGCTCGGTTAGGAGCCTGTTAAAAGCATCACTTTTGGATGTACGGGGTCATTACCTAGCTGAAAATATACTTTTATTATGCGTGAGCGTGTTTATCATGGTTGCCTTACGTATTTTGCATGTGTAGTATGCAAGGGGCAGCGTAGGAACCGATGTAAGGTCACAGGGTGGACAGCAATAAAAATGACAGAAAGGTTCGCAGACAAACTTGCTGACCAAGTCCAAAATGACCCACAGCCACATTACCCACATTGTTGTCATGGCGTATTTGGTTCAGAGGCCCTATACCATCTAAAATCATTCTGCTGATTATTATCCTCCAGTAACAAGGGTTTCTGTAAACAAGTACTTAAACAATTGAGCTGTGTTCAATGTTTGATAAAAGGATAACTGAACAAGAGCAAAAGAAGTCAAAGTAAAAAAACACAAACCAAACCAAAACCTAAGGACATACCCAACCTAAGGAGTTGGGGATGCATCCCATTCCAACCTCCTATTTAGTCTGTGTTACATGTTGATAAGCTGGAGTTATAAATAGCATTTTTCTGTTGTAGTTGATTATTTGTGCTACTGATGCAACACTTAATGCTACAGAGGGATAACTGACAATATAAAGCTGCAGAGCAGTTCCCCGTGCATAGAAACATGACTGTAGGGCACCCCGTGCACAGATAACCAATGTGAAGGACTCTTGAACAAATATAGGACAAACTGGAAATGATATGTGTTGTTCTTTTATGTTTTTGCAAATTTTGTGCCTTTTGCAGAGGAAACAGTGCTCATCACTCAGTAAGCGAGGAAAAAAAGAGTGAGTTTGCTCTAACAGGATGCATGATATTTTCATAGTCCTACTTTTTTAGTCCTCACTACATAGTTTCTAATGTGTAAAGATAAACAAACAGCAACCAAAGACAAACCTGAAGTTTGAAACTAAAGTAAGTGTAAGAATTTCTGAGTCAGACGGGAGATGAGCTTGGATCTCTTGGTTGTCAGTCATGTCTATAACTCACCACCACCAAACCCCTTCAGCCTCCAAATACAGACTTTTTTGCTTGTTAGAGCTGATAATCCCTCCCTGACAGTTTCATGAAATGCCATGAGACTAAATTCCTATATGCAGTTATTTTTGTATCCACAGGCATGAAAAAAGACGAGAAAGTCCTGTTTCTTCAACATTGAAGTTTTGCTTTTGCGTTGGACATATTTTACATTCTGCTGTATTTCTCATCTAGGTGGTGTGTGCTTGAGCAGACACTGGTTGTTTGCACATTGAATATGCTTAAATTGCTCTATTTCTTATGGCCCTGAGCATCAAGGACGGCATTTCTAATGTTTGTGTGTACACATAAGACAGGCCAAACTTGTTAGAGAATTCCTCACCATGTGTTGTAACGCTGTCTTTTTTGTCTCATTGTCTCTGCAATCCTCTTTATGTTATGTGGTGTTGTGTTTCTCCCAGCCCCCAAAAAAGCTAGATTGAAGTTTCTGTTTGTAGTTTGTGTTTAATCCCGGCTAAATAATCATACGTTTTTTGTTGGATCTATAAGGATCTGAGAACAAACCTAGTTAGAAACAACTAGTTACAGCACACCAGTTCAACATGTCGACCAGTCTTGATTTGGATTTCCCTAAATGAACAAACACTTGTCACTAACTCTGGCAAAAACTAATTAAACAGAATTTTTGATTGTTCTTAATGCATTTAGATCCAGATTCACTCATGCAGCTGGGATTGGTCTTTTAACAGGCTGAAGGAAACAAGGAGATGCAAAAGGGTTTCTTTTTTCTTTCTTTTTTTATGTGTTGTCAGATGACATCACACACTTAAGGGTCTAAAGCACGCACTGCCATCTCGCTCATAACCCACAGGAAACATATCCAGTCAGATCCCGGATGATGTCAGAACAAATTAAATGGCAACACACTTCTTTGGTAGAACCACACTTCAGGCTGTGTATGACAAAGAAATATGGTGAGGAAACAGAAGAGAAGGAGTAATGTCAGAAGATGTGGAAAAGTCTTCTCTCAACTTTAACATTTGCACATTGTCACCTCTTGGTGCATTTTGTCCATCTTTGTGTTAGATTGTGTGTTTTTTTTGTTTTTTTTTGTACAGCAAATTTGGATGTGCCATTAAACAGTGAACCTGGGCGCATGTTCTTCAGGGAACTTCAAACTAGGTCACATAAGAGATTCTTTCGAGCCTTTTATGACTTGCAGGAGCCAGCAGTTTTCCTGCAAGCACTGCCATGAATGTGGTTGTTGTAATTAAATTGAAAATTTGTTGGGAAACTGTACTCATATCATCAGTCTGTGAGAGAATTAACTCTCAGGGGTTATTTCAACATTAAGAATAATAATTTATCTTGCCATTATGTTTTCCAGGCTACTCTTTAACAATCTCCACCAAGTCTGAGCCTGATTATTGTCAGATGATGGGAACTTTCATATGTCTGTTCTGGCTACAAGGAAATGTACAAAAGAAAATGTTGACAATTCTAATTTCTGCCATCTGATCCAATGTCCAGATGACATTAGCTGTTTTTTTGGCTGTGTAATTGAGCTTGTTTCACATGTAGACAGATAGCAACTAAGTATAATTACAAAAAAAAAAAACTGACAACAGCAGGTATGAGGATACCTGCTCAGGTGTAGTAGGCTGTAACTGAGCAGCACAGATTCCAAGCATCACATTAATGCAACTTAGGTTTCATAAGCTAAGAGACTTAAAATTCACAGTAGATTTACCATGGTATGTAAATACAGTATGTTCACTGGTTTGCTACTCACCCAGGAGCTGTGATTCCTTTGCTACTCCTTTCCATGCTGGATCTTTTTTTGGCATTATGATGGTCTGGTCTGGGGGACTGGTAAGGGTTCTGTTGCTAGAACTCAACTAGATTTGCTTTGTTTATAAGCAAATGTAACCCATTTAGCTTCCATCTACTCTGTTCGGCTCCAGTGTTGCATTGATCAACTTCTCATTCCTTGCTACATGCCAATAGACCTTTGTTCACATCGCCCATTTTGATATGCCATAGCAGGAAATGTCTGGATTTCACTCTGAAGAAGGTGATGCTGATTTACAAACTGGTTAATTGCTAGTAGTCTTAAGGCCCATTTATTTTCCCTTTACGGACGTAAATAGGTATGTCAGTTATAAGCAGCACTGCCTTAATACTTTCATGCATGCCTTACATTAGCATGATTGTTAGCCAACCAGAGGGCAGTGCAGATTTCAGACAACAGCAAGCAAACATGGAAACAATAGAGGAGATCATGTTAATGAACATTCTCAGAAAGACACATAAAAAGAGGCAGAGCAGTAGAGCTGTGGTCTGTGAAGCCATTAAATACGTCACAGCTTCTTCTTCTTCTTTGCTTCTCACACATCAGCTATACTGCTCAATGCTACCCCTGTGATTTCCAGTGGTACTATTCTGTTTGCTCCGACAGAGAACACATCTGCAAGGGCCCCAAAGATGGACAACATTGTGCATGTAAATGAAGGCATACCTCCTGCACCTGTTGCAGGAACTATTCATTTCCTGGGTCTGACAGAACCTATAAGAAAACTTCACACAAGCACAATCAAGAAATCAAAGCTATGTTTCTTGAAAGATTTATTCAAACAGGACACATGGGCCAATGCAGTATGAGTGCCTATAGACATTTCAGTTTAGTCATTCAAAACTTTATTTATACAGCATTTTGTATGCATGAAAATTCTGTCCACATCCCTTTAACCCTAAAAAAACAAAACAAACAACAACACAAAAAAACTTTGAGAAATTTATCTTGAGTTACAGAGTGACGTCAGATTGCCCAGTCTGCTTTTATATCTATAAAAAGCCCTTATATAAGCTGAGTAGTCAACAAATTTCACAGCAGACAAATGGTACAGCATACATATATACACAAGTAGTACATAGCAATCCAAAGCAGCCTATTGCTGTCCATTACAAATTATCATGAAACAATGCATGACTTTTTTCCCCCCCCATTTTTTTGCTAGTGCAAAAGCTGTACAAGAAATCATTAAATCTTCCCTTTCAGCTAACGTGTTGGCAAAGCACTTTGATACAATGCAATATCTTTTAACATTAAATACATGAGTGCATGTATACCATACAATGTAACTCAGAAGATCACAAGCTTTAAACATATGACATATAATTTAATCAAAAGATCATGTGGTCTCTGGAGTTAGACTTTATGTCATATGTTTGGTGGTGGGTGGGGTTGAGGGATACGCAGCCATGAGTCTAAAATATGGAAGCACTTTTCATTTTCCATAGGTCAAATGAACTTTTTTTAAATATATGCTGTGTTGACAATAGCTCAATCCTTGAAAAACACTACAAAAACTGACAGAAGACAAAGAAACAACTGAACCATACACCAGAATCTATATATTGCTAAGGATCATGGAGCCCAAGTATGTCTACCAGGTTGCATTCAGATAACCTTGAGTAGAATACTTGCATTGCGTATTTTTCTAGAGAGGAAGTTTAGCAAACAACAGTCAGTTTGCTCTGAGATGAGCGAGCGACGCCATAGTCTGTCGTTCATCAGGAGAGATTGAGTAAACGCACTCTAAGCTGATGGTCCAAAACGGTCTCTGCATTCTCACCGTTTTGGATGTCCAAGCATCAGTTAGGTGTACTCAGTTTCTCCTGATTCAAGGCTTTTGGTCCTGTTTCATGCCACAAAGTTGTGGTCTTTTGTATGGATATAACTTGTGTTATACCTCGGTGACTCTTGTGTCTTGTTTCATGTGTATGTGCATGTATGCTTGTGCATGTGTTCAAGTATTTACTTTGTCCACGAAAGGCAAAAAAAAAAAAAAAAGGAGTGGCTCACCAGAGGCTTTTCCAGTCTAATTAGCTCAGCTTCACCAGCTGTTTTTTTAAAACTCAGTCTTTGCTTGAGGGTAATCATTGTAGTCCATTCTGAAGTGAAGACAAAGGTATATCCTTAGTGCTTCCTGACCACAGGGAAATCAACATTTCAGTGTTTTCCTGCACGTCAGCATGATTGTTTTCTTGTGATTGTGGTACCTCTGACGCAAGTCGAAGAATCAACCATTCACAGTGCTCCCTTAAACTCTGTCAGCCAATAAGTGTGAGGCTTTTCAGCCAACAAATTCAGGAAAAGTTGTCTGTCTCTTTCACTTTGCTGGTAGCCTGTCCTCAGGCTTAGTTGGTCCTGAAGGACTTGCTCTACTCCTTAACTGGAAACTCTGGAGCCAATGTCATTATTGAGTTGAACCTCCAGTGGTTTGTTAGTTCCTGCATTGCAGCTTCTGAGGTCTATAAGGACAGCCAAAAAGTCCAGGTCCTGCTGCAAAATTGTGTAGATCAGAGTAAAAACCAACTTGTCTTCCCAGCCAGAGTGCTTTATGGAGCTGGTTGTTCCAGTACATCAAAGAGATAAAACCCAAAAGGATAGGGTTTTTTTTTGGAATGCACAGACAAATCCAAAGTGAACCATCATGATATCTGCTGCGTCCATGTACGTCCTATCCTCTTTTTTTCCATCACATTTCCATCCTCTCTCAAACCCTCTGTGTAGCCTGCTCATCTGCTCATCTGCTCACCTCTCTCCCCGGTTTTAACACCCCCCACTCTCGTTAGCATCCACCCCTAAACTCTGATGAGGGCTTCGGATAGACGGATAGGGGCGGGGGGGGAGGTCTGATGAGCGCTTATTGCTTTACTGACTCATATTGCTTGTTTATTTGCTGTCATTCTGCATTTGTTAACAACTTCAAATATTTTAAGAACGATTAAGGACGAAGCCAACAAAATATCATAGTTTGGTGGGGATTTTAGAGGCCAGAAAGCTTTTCATACGAAGTGACCCACTAAAAGCGTTTGCACCTCGTGGGAGTTAAAAGTCAAAGAAACATTGAAGCCACAGAGGAGAACCCTGCTGCAGAACGGTACATTAGACACTGTGCAGTGCTGAAGAGAGCTCAAGCACAGATGTGTTTGAAGCATATTCACACCATGCATATCCCATTGGTGCTTTTGTATTCATGATCCCCATTCTCAGCTGATTCCTTATTACGAAAGCATGCCAGCAGACCCTAGCACCACTCCAACAGCTTGGCTAACAGGTTTTCCTCATCTCGGAGAGGTAAAGTGGAGAAGCCATTGCAGCATAACAAGCAAGCATAATATTGCTAATTTATTCTCCCTTGTTAAAGTTTTACTCCATTGCTCGTTTTTTGCTCGTGTTCACTCACAGCTCCATTAAATTGAGATGCAAATTAGGGAATTTGGCTGACTGACATTTTAGCCTGCCAGTAAAACGAAAAAGAAAAGAAATATCTGATTCTAAAACTGAGAACGGCTTTCACATACAAAAAAAGAAAAAGTTAAGATTGCCACTAGTATGTCTATCCATACCTTCAGATATGAAAAATATGTTGCAAAGTATTTGACCCTTTGTGTGGCGGTTTGTGTTTGTGTATATGTAATCATGCTAATCTGTGAGTGTGATTGTGCAGCAGGGAGGAAATCTGGAGCCTGCCATGCTTTTCCTGGCTCTGTCATTTATTATAACTGACTCCCAATACACACTTACTCACACGCTGGGAGGACCCAGTGAGACTCTCATGGTTCATAACAGCTTGGAGCGACTGGTACCAAACACGAGAGAGGTGCTTGGTACCCATCGCTCACCCTTTCATGGAAATGGATGCGCGGAGGGAGGTCAGGCAAAAGAAGAAAGTCTGCTAAAAGGGGAAAATAAAGGGAGAGGGAGAGGCAGATGGAATGACAATAAGAGAGAAAAAAGTGCTAAATAGTGTGTGACTGGTAAGCGGGGCGGTTTGATGAGGTTCCACCACCTGCCTGATGTGCTGTAGCATGTGCCAGGCATATGCACTGCGGCATATCTGGTGTCCTTATGATAACAAATGAAGGTGAATTCAATCAGTGAGTCTGACTGGCTGCTAGAAAAAGGGATTTTGAGGGAACTTTAAATCGTGGACTAAAGCAATCAGTATCCTGTGTGGAACGAATTACTAAAAAATATTATTAATTAAGCATAAAAAAATGGATTACATTACCTATTAAATTACTCTGCCGCAAAATAATTAGTCTTAAATTCCTTTAAAGGGTAGTTGAGCACATGTTAAATGAATATTTCTTTTTGAAAAGGGGTTTGTGAAGTACTTATTAGTACTTATGGGTCTCATTTATGCTCCATTTCTATATGAAAAGTAGTATTTATGTCTCAAACGCTGTTAAACGTGCATGCTATGGCATGGCGTGGTGATTAGGTAATTCATCCACTAGAGGAAGTGCAGAGTTCAGAGCTCACTTCTGAGTTCTGACATCAGTTTTAATGGCAATACACAATAGTAAACATGGCAACGGTGGATACGGTCATGATAATGCATATTCTCAGAAAGAAATATTAAAATAAGGGAGCACAGTAGCCATCGGCTGTCTGCGCAGCCATTTAAAACATTTCAGCTGCTGCTTCTTCTTTGTTCCTTTTGCTGGTCACACGTGAGTTATACTGTGCAACACTGCCCGTATGGTTTCTGGCGGTACTGCTCCATTTGCTACATCTGGTTACCAATCTACAAGCTCCCTGGAAACAGACTGAAATATCCATGCAATAAACTCTGTCTGGATGAGTCTGGATATTCGAAATAGAGCATAAATGAACCCATGTGTAAAAAATATACTTGATTAAAATTCCACATATGTGTGTTTTCCATGGCTGCCTTGGGTATTGCACATTTGTTTGAAGCATAGCTTGTGCCCATCCTCAGAAGTTCACGCTATTGATTTGCAAGCTACAATCTGTGAGTAACCGTTAGAGGCAGTGTCGAGACATATTTGACCGAATGTTTTTGCTTTAGGGCAAAGGTGTCAAACTCTGGCCCGCGGGCCAAATTTGGCCTGCAATGTAATCATATTTGGCCCGCCAGGCAATACCAAATGACTACTAGAGCTGGGCCGCCAGTATTAAACAGCACATGTACTGCTACTCCAAATCCCAGAATGCTCTGCTGGTGTTTTGGAGCATCAGTCAGAACAGGACCCTCCCCTTTGTTGACAGTAATCATAACATCTCACAGGAAACACCTGACTGATGAACACCTTTGGTCAATCTTGAGGATTTTCTCAGCTCAGAGCCCGAGCCAAGACATAGCATCCAAGAAGAGATGCGAGGTATCTGGCTCGGAAACATTAGAGTAGATCAGTGTGTAGCAAACTGAGCTATAATTAAAGTTTTCTTGCTACTTCTAGGCATGGGCTTGAATGGGTACACATTCATCAAAGGATATTATTATTAGTTAATTAGTTTGTCATTATTTTATTTCTAAATATATTATTAGCCTGTGGAAAGCGGTTACTGTTGAAATTTAAACAGAAGGCTGCAAAAAAGAGAGGCATATGATCTTTATTTAAATTTCTTTAAAGATATGAATGATGTTTTTTTTTATAAGAAATTAGATTTTGCATGTGTGCAATATTAAAATATATGTTGTATAGTATTAAGTTTTGCTTGTTCCAAATTTAGTGTTTAAGCAAAACTTGTTTGAGTCCATATGAAAAGATTCATTGTTTTATCTGGAGGAAGTTTTAAAAATTGTCCCACTGTGTATTTGAGTTTGACATCCCTGGTTTAGGGTTATACTATGATACTGCTGCTGTTGTTTTTTTCTGCTCTGATCCCAAAATCAACCAAACAATGACCTACTTTATCGTTGCCATGTTTATCACTTTGTTTATACTCTACAAATTTGCCAGCTTTATCCAGTCTGAGTTAACTAATGTGCTTCCTAGTGGAATATTCTGGTATGAAGTGGAACAAGTATATGTGCAATTACGCTTACAGCAGAGGTAGTTGTCTAGAGGAGATTAAAAAGCGAGTTAATCTTTGGCCTTCCCTGCACAAACGGGGGCCAGGACACTCTTAAATTGGAGAACCGGATCTTCTGATGCATGAGCTAAAATTAAAAGCTCATCAGAGCAGAAAAGTGAATCCTTCAAACCTAAAACAACTCACCCCTAAAAATTTTCATAGCAGTTTGACCGAGACCTATTTTGTGAATTTTTATGCCACATCACATCTGCATCAGACAGTTATTTATATTGCCGCTACACTTTCATGAGCTTATGAGTTGTTAATCCTGGGTAATGATAGGAATATGTCAAAGTTTCGTTTTGCTACATTTTAAAACTGTCTCAAAAACATAAAAAAAGAAAAACAAAACAACAACAACAAAAAAAAAAACTTGATGTATTGGCTGTATGCACCCAAGCCATGAATTACATTAGTGCTTTGCATAAGTGCTCGCAGTCATTTACTTGCAGTGCTAAAACACTTCATTAAGAGGGAGTGAGGTAAAATGCAGTGCAAGCAGCAGCAGTAAACACAAGCATCAAACAGCTGCATTTGAGTACAGCCATACTGGGAGAAGGTGTATTCTTATGTGAATCGTTGCTTTCTCTTCCTACATTCAGAAAACGCCACGATGCTGATAATTAGTGTTTGTTTACAAGAAAGCAGGTCGCAGGTAAACGTATGGAGCCGAAAATAGCAAGGCGCATATCTGTACATGATCTATATTCAGATATCAGATATGGAGCTGAACGTTCTCTGACATATTCGTGAAAACCTCTACAGAGAAAGCGGTGATTTTTTTCCAGCCATCTTTCAGGACGCATGAACAGGTTTCGTCCTTGTTCCGGGCGTCCGGGATTTTAGAGAAGTTTTCATCTACAACAAAATAACACAGTCCGACGAGCCCCTGCGTATAATAAGAAGAGAGCTTGCTTATTCATCTTCCTAGTCTCTGAGAATTAGTGTGTTAAGACAAGTGAGTGTGTGTTTGTCTCAGGGGGGGATGGGTGTAGGGTGGGGTTGCCTGTGGCTTCTGACAGTGCCTTGAAGCTTTTGTAATTTTTGACAAGTGTGTATTGTATGTGTGTATGCGCACGCGTGCATGCGTGTACATTGTTCAGATCCTTCTCATCACATTTGCCTCTGGAATGAGATGAATCCTTCCCACACTCCCATGCCCTGTTGTCTGGTATGAATCGCCAGGCTGATATCTCACTCTTCGCAGGGCTGCAGGGCAATGAGAGCTGACAACACAATGGCATTGTCTCGGTTGATAAGAAGCTAAAGTCTTTGGGGGGAAACTCTCCCCTCCTGGCCTCTCCGACAGCCTCAGAGCCTGGGCTTTAGTTTGTGGGTTTACAAAAGTCTATGTGGGATTTGGACATTTGTAGCTGGTGGAGTGGTGCTACAGAGCAGAGCAGAATGCCACTGAGGTACAAGAGGGTTGAGAGGAGACGAAGTAGAGAGGTGTGGCGACACACTGAGAGGCCTCTCAATTATTTAAAAAAGCTGCCAGGTTCAAAGGGTCGCAGCCAACACCTACTGATCCATCACCTGCACAGCTTATCTGCATCTGCTTTGATCCGGTGGTTTTAAAAATACACAAATATCACTCACATTATTATCGTTTAGTCAACAATGATGAGGAACACGCAGAGTTAAAAATTCAGATACGATATTTGCTCCAGCACACCATCATAGCTGCATGTGGATATAAAGGATATCAGAGAATTTCCTTTAATCTCCTCTTGTTTTTTGTGTGTGTGTGTTTTTTAATCTTCTTGTGTGTCTCTTTACCCCCATGTTCACACCGTCACCTCCGTCTTGCTGTTGGTGGCCAGTCCCTTGTGCTTGGGGTGCATGTGTGGAGAGTGACCGTAGCCCAGCGGCTGCGAGAAGAGCTCCGGCAGCGTCTCGATGCTGAACTGTCTCTTGTTAGAGTAGGCCTGGCGCCTGCTGTTCTGCTGGTGCAGTGGCTGGTGCTGCTGCTGCTGGATAGGGTGATGCTGCTGCCCCCCGATGCCCATGTGGGATGCCACTGGGTGCTGCATGTGGCTCTTACTTGGGTCCCATGCTTTGAAGGCTGAGCTGGAGGTGAGAGGATGGGTGTTGGTCTTGGAGATCTTGGGCTTGGGGATCTGGGAGGCATTGATAGTGATGGCCAGAGGTGCATGGATGTCAGGCGGTGGGAAGAAGGGCTTGTCCTTGGGGTGGAAGTTGATGGGCTGGAAAGTGGGCGGAGACTGGCGGTGGGTGTAATCTACCATTGGGTAGCTCTTGTAGTAGTCTCTTGGACCTGTGTCTGGATGATGGGAGAAATGGATGGAAGCAAGACAGAGACACAGTTTAATTATATGCATGATAGATGTTAAATAGTGAATTTATCATGAATTTCTGTCTTTTTATAAGCATTAATCATAACAAATTGTTGGAGAGGGTCTTCTAAACAACTTGTGGGTTACAGAGGAGCAACAACAAAACCACCCCAGCTAAATTCTTCATTTTGGGAAAATCAATCCAGCTAGGTACATGAGTATAAACCAGTCGAGGCAGACGGCTACTCTCCCTGAACGGTATTCTGCCAGAAGTTTTACTGTCCTGTTTAAAAGGAGCTTTTTTCCTTCCCACTGTCTTCCACCGCCCCGTGCATGCTCAGGATGGGGGACTGAATTGAAGATTCTATGCAATCCGTTGGATTTCCTTAGCTAGGGATACATTTTTTTTATGAATTGACTTGTATGAACACTGTTATCATAAATTGGACTAATGTGGATTTGTTGTAATTGGATCACAATGAATTGGCTTGGATCGATTATGTCTGTAAAGTGCCTTGAGATACCTTTGTTGTGAATTGATGCTATACAAATAAAGCAGAAATGAACTAATTAGAAATGCAATTGTATGTACGGGGCAAACCTGAAAACCCTCACCTAAGACCCCAAGGGGGAGCTCTAAAAAGTAGTCCTCTTTCAGGTAATAGTGAAGTTTTTTTCTTCAATAAGGTTCCTGATGTTTCTTAAATCAAAAGAATATCAATAAATTCACCAGTGTTGTTTATTTATTAATTTATTTACATTAATTCCTTCTGTGGCAGAGCTGAACTCTAAGGATTAGATTTATGTCATCCATACCGCTCATTCGTGGTGTGTTATTATGTCTTTTGCTCATTTGTGGGTCGGCAGCAAGTTTGTTATTGTAGAATACTGTAAAAAAACAAACAAACAAACAAAGCCAATATACAGCCGAGGCCACTGTGACCGCTACTGACTTAGGGTAGACTGATAAACAGGACTGACCATAATCATATTTAACATTAGTGTGTTTCTGAAAAAAAAAAAAAAAACACATAGGTGATTCATTCTGTTTCAATGTGACTGACTCACTGCAGGAACTGTTATTTTAGCATCGTGGACAGCAGAATTATTTGTTTGTTGTGTGCCGTGAGCTGCCCCAGGGTTGACCACTTAATTTGCTTGCTTTTTATAGTTGTAAAAATAACCTTCTGACCCTTATTCAATTTTCACTTTTGTTGCAATCAATGAGTTAAAGTGAAATGTCAGGAAAATTAACGGATAATGACATTAAACAAGAAAGCAACAGAGAAGGAGAGCTATAAGCAGAGAAGGCTGCAGAGCAGACAGCTGCTTTATGTGACTGTGTGGTTTATTTAAGTAAGTTAATTATTGTTCAAGTAATTGATTCAAGTTACTTGTTGTTCTTGAAGGCCTACAAGTCAGTTAATGTTAGACTACACGTTTTATCTGCTATGTTGCATTTTGTTTGCTCCGACTATAATATTGAAATTCTTGCAGGATTTGTACGATGTTGTGCACTCTCAAAAACAATGCTCCACCCAGAAGCCCTGTGTAACTCAGAGCCTGTATATGACTGTATGAAGGATAACTTGCAAGATATTAGATTTTTAAATATGCTGACCAGTCAAAGTATGCTACTGTCAAACAAAAGGCTTAATTTGCATGTAGGATTCTGAGTGTCCAGTCTGATAAGTGCAGACCCCTTGCATGGAACTTGACTCTGCTGCTTGGTCCTCATCATCACTGCCCTCCACTATCACCCAACCCCACATATCCCTTAAAGACACTAACAACCTTGTTTGCTTGCTGGTGTTTTTGCCTGGAAGGATAGAAGAGCCCGAGGAAAGAAAACACATTATGTCTCTATATATGGTGTCTTTGAATTCAAGTCCTTTTCATAACATAGCATGTTGTTTATCATATCTCAGTATGTGTTCCCACATGTCTGATCTCATCAACATTATGTTCTAATTAGTAAGACGATAATAAGAATATTTCTGCTCAGAAGATGTATGGTGATTTCAGTTTATGGTAATCATTGTGAATGAATCTGACTGACTGTACAGTTTATTGGTAGAGACTACAAATTAATTGATTTATTAACAGTAAGAAATAGAGTTCAGCAGTGTCTTATTTTCTGCTTGGTAGCTATAGCCGTCAAATCTAATAATATAGTCAAGATGGCTGAAGAAACTTTCTAATGTCTGCTCACCCAGGAAGACTTTCAGTGTTTGCGTATGTCAGGAAACTGTCCAGCACTCTAAAAGTCATGCAATTACTTATTGAACATTTAATATGATGGTCAATTGTGCAACTCCAGGGCACCTCCACAGCAAGTTAAAGGAAATCATTTACTCCCTTAAAGAAATTCTCCACGATGGCACAAGGTTTTAATTAGCTGCTTTTCCCTGCAGTGTCAAAACAATTCCTTGTCTGTCTATGCCTTGTCCTTTGCTTGGGGTGCCTCAGGGATCAAATCTTGGACCTCTTTTAATTTTATTTAGAGAAATGTGCTGCATTTAGGGTCTCTGATCCAAAAATATGTTTTTTTTTCCCATTACTATAATCATTAAACATAGCTTTAGTCATCCAGTAAGCCCACCTCCAAAATTCATCCAAAAGAGTATTTGGAGCACATATGCCACACTCACTTGAAAGTCAGATTCTTGATACTTGTGGTTATGATTTTGAACTGTCAAACTGGATTTGTACTGAATCAGAATGAAACTGGAATTGAATGTAGTTTGTGATGTGAACATGGACATAACCTTAAAGACTATAAGGGATATTCGTGATATGAACATTTCCACATCAGAGCCACAAAGTGTGCTTAAAACAGTAGGTCTGGGGTAGTGCTTATGGAGTAGTTTTTAGAACAGTTAAGAGTAAGAAACATTTTCACACCCTCTTATGGAAGCTGTTATCTTTTAAGGAAAATTTTTGGTTCAATTTGTTTTGTGCTTGACATAAATAATTCTATATTTCTTTCTTGAAACTGTTGCATTATTGTGTAACATTTGTTTCTGTTTAAAATGCTTCCAACATGGCTTTTGAAATGTGCTGAATTAATAAGGACTCACTCGCTTCCTTATCATCAAATAACAACTGATACTACAGCCATTTCTATTCTTGTTCAGTCTCCCCTCAGAGAATATGTCAAGTAGACTTTTGGAAAAAGACATAAGAGGGGAACAGAAGCCATATCACAACATTTATATACAGTAAATGAATATGGGTATGCATTGATAGCATTTGCTGTTTATCTTTAAAAAAAAAAAAAGATTGATTATAGCCTGAGTATATTTATTCTTGATGTAATTCCCTGAAGCTTCAGAAAGATTTGACAAAATAATTGGTGAAAGACTTTGGACAGTGTGGGAAAATGTATGACAGCACACAGACAGAATCATTAAACCACTTCTGTTACTGTCCATTTAAGTGTTTCCATACATGTTGCACCTGTCATCATTATCTTCTATGACAGTATTACCCATCATCTCCATTTTACAGGCTCTCCATCTGCTCACCATTTCTTTGTCATTTCAGGGTCTATATTTAATTTTTCTCCTCTTCTACAACACCAGTGGCAGCCTGAAGAGATGCCACTGTGCTCAATCTGAGCCACTGCTTTATAACGGCACAAGTATGAGCCTCCGTCGGGTTTCAGACATGTCCACATGCTTCGTTCTGTTTGGTCTATTTTTAATGCAGTTTTCATTATGTTGAGCAGCTATTCTAGAAGTGCCTGATCTGGAAAATGCTAATTACCTCTGAACCTTGCAATGGTGGGGCTTAAACACCATTACTTCTTTTTGAAAGATCATCATATTCAGATGATTTTTGGTATGCTCCACATAATTAATATCACAATACAGCCCCTGGCACTCCTGCCATGGGATTCTGTTTAATATTCCTTTAATTTATATTATTCATGTCTAAGTAGAGGCTTTTTTCTTTTTAAAACCTTAAATATAATTTTTAAAGTATCTAATGAATTTCTTTGACTAAAAATAATAGCAACATTTAATACAGAATATAAAAAATTGGGATACTGCGCAAAAGGTTCATTCAAAGATAATGTGGTAAGTTCCAAATACTTCTACACAGGCCTGTTTAGCACTCAGAGTCATGCTCTGTGACCAGCTGAATGCGGTTGGACATCACCTTGCTGAAAGAAGAAAGGCCTTCTCTAAAAAAGATGACAGCTGGATGGCAACAACAGTTGTTTCCAAACCTGTATATATGATGCATCGTCAATGATGCAGTAATAAAGCAGCACTGCTGAACTTTGGCATCCCTAACGATGGCTGATTCTGCCTCCATCTTGCATCCTGTCTCTTCTGGTGTGCTGAAACAGGAAGACATCTAAAACTTGCAGGACAGCAGCCCCTGAGGAGCAGAGTTCGACATATCTGCTCTAAGAAGTTAGTTTTCACAGAAATTAACATCAACGCAACTGATTTCTTTTTAATGGCATTAATCCTGTAATCTGGATGGTTACTTTAAAAAACATGGTTTCCAATACTGTTGTAAATCAAGACTGCTGATGCAAATTCTGCTTTTTTTTTTATCATAAAACTACACATATAAATAAAAACAAAAATGAATGTCTCCATAGCTACTATTTAAGTCGATCTTAATTACATCTGTTAAGATGTTATACTTCCTTTGCTTGTTCAATATGTTCTTTTACTTTCTGCCTCTTCAACCTTTAGCATCTTTATCCCTCATTTTCTTACTGCCAGTGCACCTGTCCTTCTCTTAGTACTTTAATTAAGATGGATATATTAAAACTGCATGTGCCAAAGTCCTGCTGCTGCACCTGGCAAACAGCAGGTTTGTTGTTATGGAATTTTCTGGCATCTTTGACATGTCCAGCCCTTTCACAGTATTATTCTTCCCTTTCAAGAGCACCACTTCCAAACCTCAATTAAATTTTTAGTATAATAAACTATTTTAGATGGAAAGCGCAAAACCATTAAGTCCCTCTGAAAGTGTTACTGGGCAATGAACAGACTTTGGCTTCATATATCAGATATTTTTCATGCATTTGTAAAACAAACCAACAAATAACAACAACAAAATCAACATTCACATCAGCTTCAGTTTAAAAAATATTTCTGTCTAGACGAAGACACAGAAATTTCTACCAATATGAAACTATTCTTGCTGGGCCAGTGGGTGACGATTACATCTACATTAATGACACATAAAAGCACAAGAGAACAACATTCTGAGCATGCTCAGTGAGATTTGTCTTCTTTAGTGGTGACTTCAAAATCAAAATGATGTTATCTAAGTTTTTTGGGGGGGAGATATTATTTTCCAATTCACGGGTGGTGTGGCGGTTAGCACTGTCGCTTCACAGCGAAAAGGTTCCGGGATTTTCCAAAAACATGCTTGATAGGTTAACTGGTGTCTCTAAATTCTCCCTCGTGAGTGTGACTGTCTGTCTCCCTGTGTTGGCCCTATGATGGACTGGCTAACAGTCCAGGGTTGGACCCTTCCTCTCACCTGGTAGCAGTTGGTATATGCTCCAGCTCCAGTGATCCTGCATTGAAATGAGCAGGTATAGACATTCAATGGATGGATGGATATTCGCTTCACCTCATTCATTTATCCAAAACTTTGTAACCAGGTCTGAGCCAAACTTTTGATGAGGGTAAACTTTAAAAGTATAAGAGTAATTTTATGTGAGATCTGTGAGCAGCTTTGAAGCTATGCTGTGCTATCTCATGTAGTTGTAAACATACACATGCCAGGCCCCGGAAAAGGAGTTGCCACCAAGAAAAAAGGTAACACTATAATATTTTCCTTAGATGTTTTCTCTGCTTGGTGTAATGGAGGAAACTGTCCACTTGTCAAATATGACAATAAAAAATTTCCAGCTCTACTACCCACTGATGCTCGAACTTCCTGCGCCTCTGAGATTTTATTCCGCTGGATGCGAGCATATGGGGGCATGTTTGGCCTGTGCAACTCCAGTGCCTACCAAACAGACAGCAACATAAGCCAAAGTCAATCACTTCCCAACTTCTTACAAGGTCCTGACAGCAGCTTTACTTTTTTATTTATTTATTTATGCAGAATTAAAATCATTACTAGTTTGTGATTGCGCTTGATTTTAGTTAAGAATTTACTGGTTTTGATGAACCTCACTTATCTCAAATGTGATTTGAACTAATCTTTGTTGGTCCAACCCAACCGATGTATGCTCATAAAGATTTCAAAGCAGCTTGAGGCAGAGACCTGCTGCCACCTGGCATACAGTCAACTCTACTCACCCAGACTGTTTTTTGCCCTAGCCATGACTTTGTCTGCACAGAAAGGATCTCTGGACCCAGTGGCTTGTTTATTACCCAGCAAGAAAACCGATAAGCAAGTGTGAAAAGAGCTGCGCTCCTTTTCAGTGTGTAGCCGGGGTCAAAGCTGTGAGAAAATTATGTAAAGACTTGTTTGACAATTTCAGCACTTTGCTGCTGAGGGTTAAATGTAAAGATCGATAATACTCTCATGTTCTATAATGTGTAAAGAAACGGTGTTCAGAAGAAGGAAAATGTGCCAACCGGCAGCTTTAAAACTAAGCCGAAAAAGACTTGAAGATCTCATCCGA
Source organism: Atherinosoma microstoma (assembly GCA_037177055.1). Lineage (NCBI taxonomy): Eukaryota > Metazoa > Chordata > Actinopteri > Atheriniformes > Atherinidae > Atherinosoma > Atherinosoma microstoma. Next base: position 7,884,258 of record JBBBVU010000022.1, on the reverse strand, counting down.
CTCTAAAACTAAATCTCCCTACTATTCTGTCCTAAATTATGCATCAAATTGACTGAAAGTGAGAATTATAGAAGGAAATTAAACCAAATAGCTCTAAATGTTCTGACACAATATGAATATGCAGGATTATACTCATCTGTCATAGCAGATATACTGTTTCTTTCTTACATCTGTTTGATTTTTGATGCACAATTTCTTGGGTATTTAAGAAAACAAGGGAGCTGCAGCGTCAAAGGTCAGACGTACATGTGTTAGATGTTTCTGTAGGAGAGCATATGGAGACACACACTTCGCAGATCAGTGTCCCCGATGACAGAAAGCTTGACACTAAAACTGTACCGTTTGTGTGTGAGAGACAGAAACAGAGCCGATACCAAGCAGAGGAGCACAAATAGGAGCATGTGTGTCATCAAACAGAGCCTGAGCTCTACACCTAGACGTGGAGGAGGAGACGGAGACAGAAAGGAGCATATTGCACCTCAATGTGTGAGGGATTTGATACTTTGAAGTGTTTTTCAGTGAAATGTGGCTGACGCTCATTGTTGAAGCGGTTGGGGCTTTGCTGGTGCTGCAATCAGCCTTTGTTTCTCAGTCTCAGAGCAGAATAATGAGATGAGATTGTCTCTTTCCCGACTCTTCTCCTCCACAGTCACTTTCCACACTTACAACACATTTAGCTGGCCTCAGTTTTCCCTACTTACTGCCTTAATTGCATATCTATTCAAATCTTTTCCATTCTTAAAAAAAAAAAAGCCAACTGTGAGTCATCTTACAGTTCAAAACATCTCCTGCTTGATGGTTTCTGCGTCCAATTGTCTTCAGTCATGATGACCACTTGCATCTCTCTTTGGATACTATGCTCATGAACAGTACATGAACATGTGTCAAGCTGTCGTGCCTCATCTTTGTCATCGTGTCCTTAACTGTCTGCAGTGATCAGATGAAGATTGTTTCTCTCACACACTGTCCACATTTGCATACACATGTTTATGCTTCTTCCCCTGAAGAGCGACTCTGCATTAGGCAGAATTATGTTATATATTGCGGGTCTGTGCGTGTGAAGGATGTGTTTGTGTAGTGCATTTTTACAGGGCAGGCTTGAGGCCCGGACAAGCAGCTTCTCCCAGCTAATGTCCAGACTACTGTCGCTCACCACCCTCAAAAGCCGGATTCATTGTGCAAGTGTGTGTTTCATCTTTGAGTGCATACTGTGAAGCTGATGATAACATTCCTGATCAAATTTTGCCGTCAACATCCCCCACAATTACTGTTTACAGATAGGGCATTTGTCAATAACTGTTAGATTAATAATGGCTGAACTCACCCATAACAAACAGTACACAGTGTATTTGTTACGATTGTAGGGCGGAAATGACCCAGATGGCTTGCTTTGTTCACTTCAGGACTACCACAGTTTAATGAAACCAGAGGATCACTCGTGTCATACATGTTGATGTTACAAAGGAAAAAATTTTTTCTTGATTGCTGCTGTTGGAAGGAAGAGAATATATCTCGTCAAGTTTTTCCCAAGTATCAAATCTGTGGACTATTTCTTTATTGAAAGGATTGCACTCTCATGTTGAGGGTATACTGTGCTGTCCGGGAAGGCTAAGTTGACTTGATGCAAACCCGTTACCATGCATTTATCAATATTTAAAATGTGACAGAAAATCAAAGGAAAACTTGCACGGTAGCTGCCTCCAAACATTATTGCATTGAGGTGACATTTCAAGCGCAGCAGCTCTTCATAATGCAGTCACAAGGGACGTCCTGCAGTGTGTATGCTTTCTTTGGGTTTCTACTTTGGTTTATCTGTGTTTTTGGCCCAGCTCTTGCTCCTTTATGTGGTATGAAATGTTTTGTCTCTGGCGTATTAGTATCAATGCCTAACCATGTTTTAATCCTAACCCCTGACATCTTTTTATACATGTTTTTTTTTTTCAAACAATACTTGGTCTGATGTGGTTTTTAAATAATTTTTCTTTTAAACATTTTTGTGGTGTAATATCAGCATCCACCATTTTCTACCTACTTTTAAGTGTTTTTGTTGTTATTCTCACGTTGATCCACAAATGTAGCAAAAATCATTCGACATTCTGGCCAATAAAGTCTTTATCTTGCCACGTCTAGTAGTAGTAGTAGGTTCAACAAATGTTAAAAAGAATCAGGTGCCCTACTTGGCATACATTTTTGACCAACCACAAACCATTTAACCGCTTGGTATCAACGGCTTAACAAAAAGATTCTTGCACATAAAAGCAGTTTTCAATTTCTTAATGCACAGAGAAACAAAGTAAGGAAATATTGAATTCCATGTATTCATCATGATGATCAAATTTGTTCAACACAGCTTTGGATGCATCAACACAGTGTACACAAAGCACAGATTAGTTTAGTTAACCAAAATTAAATGTAAACATTTGTTATCCAATTTTTCATTTTGGTTTTTGAAACAAAAATAGGAAACACAAGTATTTTTTTCCCAGATTTTTTTCATGGACCCTGTTGTTGGAGGTTTACTTAAGCCTCATACTTACCTGGCTCTACTTGATTCAACTCTACTTTACTTGGTTTAGCTCATTTTTCATTACAATCGAGAACCACCTCAATGTGGATAGGAGGCATTATAAAAGTATAAAAAAAAAGTAAAAAAAGTACCTGGCATCAGGTGCTATTTAATGGAAAAACCGAGTTGAGTCAAGCCAAGTCAAGCCGCATAGGTAGTAGTGGAAAAGGGCCTTTAGAAACATACATTGCTCTGTTGATGTGACTAGTTAAGGTTAACCTCTGGTAGTCTGCATTGGAGAAATGTTTCATCCAATCACCTTCCAAGTATTTTTTACCAGAAAGTAAGAGCAAGCATAATTTTTAATATTCCGCCACAAAGAATAAAATAAAACTTTACATTGGCTTTGATTGAAACAAGATGACATCAAGACTTGGAATGGAGCTGAGCAAGATTTTCCCATTCAGTATGTAACAAACATATTTAAGAAAAGGAAGAAAGGGACATTTTTTAAATCAACATGAGCTAATATAATATCCATGTCACGGCTGCTAATATGAAATGCATAAATCCGTGTTCACAAGTTAAAGGAACGATGGCTCAAAGTGGCTTTATGGTAATGCATGATTGGCCTCTCTTAGCCCTTTCTCACTATCACAGACCTTTGTATAGTAAGCCTGTTTCCTATGCCTGTCCTGTCACATCTATAGCAGCTGTTGCATCCATCAGTATTTAGACAAATGCAAACATGCAGCTGTAAAAGTGTATGCATCCATGCAGTCAGTGCAGATGATGGTGAGTATGTCTCTGTGGGCCAACTGACCTGCAGCCTTTAGTGAGGTGTACTTGTTGAAGCCAATTCCCAGATTGTTATGAGGGTGAGACAGGGCCATGGCCGGTCCCAGAGGAGATAAAGCTGCATTGTTCAGATGGTTGTGATCTAGCAGAGGGAGAAAGAAAGAGAAAAAAGAAAAAGAAATATCAACAAAACATCTGAAAAGTTGATCAAAAGAAATAATGAGGATATTCACATGAGTATTCCAGTACTGCAGAATATAAAGGCAATGCATCAGTGAGCCCTTTGTTATTCTGGTGCATCATGACCTCATAAGGCTGCAATATATGTTTTTCAGTGAATTTTGTATTTTGTATTTTGTAATTTGTAATTCTGTTTTTACAAAATATCCTTGCAAAACAAAATTTTAATTAAACCTTTTGTTGTAGAGACTGTGGTTATTAACACAGAAGCATGATGAATATTTGTCTATCTCAACTCACACTTATATAAACTCCAATGACATCATTTTGTCTCCTTGAAATTAAAATGACATTTACTGCTTGTGCAAAGTACTCAGTGTGGATCCAAATGCTATTTAAAAAAAATTGTAGAACAATGGTTAGCGGAAAAGAAAAAAACACCACACCAAATTCATGAGTGAAATAACACAAGTTGAAGAGGGAATCAAAAAGTTGCCGTTCAGAAGCAATGTAGCGAGAAAAGCAGAGGAAATTTAAAAGATTTTTCCAATCACTTTTGACGCGCTAACAAGGACACAGAAGGAATACAGAGAAAGCAGTACTTTGTGTTTCACCGGAATATGGCTGCAGGACGATATTTCGGACTCCTGTTTGTTTATACACTGCTTTAAGACTACGAGCAGATTGAGGCAATAACATTTGTGAAGAGCTAAAAAATGAGGAGGTCCTGTAGTTCTTTACAACTTGCACATGCCATGGTAAAGGAAAAGATCTGCACATGGGACATCAAACAACTAGCAGTGAGTTTGTATGTATACATCGGGACAAAAAGTGAATGTTTCACCACTGAAATCAACTCAAAAGTTCCGATGCTGTGAGAGCTAATGCTAAAAGGTAACTCTATACACCACAAGACTTCTGCATCATACAGTTACAGAGACTTTGTCATGATGCATGTTGCCTTAAGGTGTTTTATTTGTTTCCGTATTGAAACAATGTAATGACCCAATATACTGAGATTCAGTAGCAGAGAGGATACACCAACACAAAGGCAGTAGTAGGTCCACAATCCA
>JBBBVU010000022.1:7858519-7875602 GCA_037177055.1 Atherinosoma microstoma | reverse complement strand
GTGCTAGCGTGTAACGCATGCGCAAAGCGAAACTCAGCAGGCGGCGTCCCGGATGTGAAAGTTCTATAGTGCGGTTTTTCAGCCGAGGGACGGTGCTGGGCCACGACGGCCCTAGAAATGCACATAATAGATGTCACTGTGCCATCAAACGAGCCCGGATAGCAGAGTTTGAAGGTCGAAAAGTTATAAAGCGGGCCTTTAACATTCACACAAATGATCCGTTTTTATGTTAAGATTTTGTTCCAGAAGTTCAGTCATTGCCTCCCACCGACCATGAGAAAATACTCTGAATCAGACTGATGCTCCTCTGCAATCCTGCAGCTTTTGATTATTTCCTCTCATCCAAGCTGCAGCCGTTTGTACGTATCTGAGCCAGTTTACGCCTGCCTTTCAGAAGCGCTAAATTTATGCGCAAAAACAGCCAGCGCAATCCGGTCCACGTTTAGTAGATCACGTTGCGTGTGCAAAGCTGATTTATTTGCATCTACTCCTCCCAGTATTTTGTGCCTTCTGGCAGACACGCCCAGATTGCAAAATGCATTGCGGCGCTATTTTGCCCGTTTTATGGGCGCATGCTCAGATGCGCCAGGTTGGTATATCAGCTGCAGCATGTTTTTGCGCCCGTTATCAGGTTTGCGTATGTTTTAAGCGGTGCAAACCTTTGATAAATCGGGGCCTAAGTCTATTGCTACAAGGTCTCTTTTGCAAAAGAAATACATAATCTCAGTGGGAGTTCCTCGTGAAGTAAGCTAACAAAAATTAACAATTTTTTCTTTTTAAATTAGTGATGTGTATCTCTTGGGTATCTTGGTGCATGAAATAAGTTTAACACATGCGTTCATAAGCATGTGTTAAGAATTATTAGTACCAATAGTCAAACGGCAGAAGAGGAAATATGAATATTCACGAATTTTTCTCTGACTGTGGTTTGCAGTGGTCTGAGCTTGGTCTATTTTGTGTGCTAGTGTGAGCTCTCAGGCTGTTATCCAGAGGCTCTCTTATACAGTAATGCAGAACATGCTGAAAAGTTATTGACTCTAATTTGTGTCCAAATGTATACTGTCTGCTTTAGGGATGGATATTAATGATGACACACCCCGCAGAAGAGAGGGGTGATGTGGAGTTAAATGGGTCACTCCTCATCCTGAAACCCATCTGCAAAGAAAAGCGCTGTAAATTCATTGTTTAAAAATAGAAATGTTGGACTGTAAATCTGTATTGTCCACCAAAGTATATAATAGACATTTCTTGAAGACCTCAGGAAATTGTTTAGAGTTTTGAAAAAGTAAATATCTTTTTAAACAGATAAAAAAAAAATTCTAACTTAACATTACAATTACAATTTTTATCCCGATAACTTTTAATGTTGCTGATAAAAAATATTATGTTAGTGCTGGATGAATTCACCCTGTATTAAAGAAACAGAAGTCTGACGTTAAAGCTGCATTCATTGATTTTTTTTTCCACCTGAGGCAGCAATCACATTAAGTTATTACTATCTCACTGATACATAGCAGGTATGAAGCAACATCAGTAATAACTAGAATCACGCAGAGAGCACAGACCTCTGCCAAGCCAAGGGGTCAGTCACTTGAGGAAACCCCCAAAGGGCCAGCCTCCCCAATATCCCCTACATTTCAACCCTTCTGGATCACCAGATCCAAAATATCAACATGATCTGAGTCAAAAAATGTCAGATCTTGATTTCATTTATTTTCTTTCCAATGATTCTGGACATTATCTGTTGAATTAGAAGCTGTAATGGCAAAATGATCCCTAGTTCCCCATAGTAAAGAATCCTTGATAAAATTCCTGGATCCAGACAGTGATCACCCAAAATCTAATCACTTGGTCCATTATTCCATTTCTGACATTTCCTGAAAATCTCATCAAAATCCGTCTGAAACTTTTATGCTGCCTGCAGACAAGCAGACAGACAAACTACGCTGCTGAAAAACATAATTAAAAAAAGGATAATAAAAGCAGAAGAATGAACAACAGGCATCCCACCTGTTGTCCTAGGGGTCAAAAATGACCCACCACCATGTTTAACAGCAGAGAAAACCCCCTAAATTATCTTTTTCCAACTTCAAATTTTATGACTTTTCCTAAAATGACCCCAACATTAGAAAAAGTGAAACAAAACCTTTGTTCATATTTCAATAAAAGCTGTACACCACCAGGGTACAAAGATTGTCTTAGGGCTCATTTTGACCATGGGTCAATAAAAGCATTTACACACTACAAAAAACAATTCAAAGGCACTCATACACACAGAGACACACATAAAATGACACACACACACCCAAACCACGAGAAACTGAGATGCTACTGATTGAAAAAAACTAGAACTTGTTTATGCAGATCCTGCACTTGCGCTCCATGACCCCACACATCACTCAAGTTCACAGACAAAATAAAACCAACATTTCATCTTCTTCGACTGCACTTTCATTGCCCAACATCTGCCCAGACTGTAAACTGCTGTTTCCTTGCAATGAAAATAATTCCAAATTAAATTCCGCACAGTTCGTCTGTACGGTACATTTAGAAATAGTAATAATATACCTCTACTTTAATAAAGATAACAATGATCACAGTTGAGTTGTGATGACCTGTTGCTGTGTCATATAACATTTTGGACATGGCTGCACTGAATGCATGCGTCGTCTACCGGAGCTGCATCGAAGCCAGAATGACCCGCCATGCGTTCATCATTGATCCCTCAGTTCTTGTGTAAAAGAAAATCCCTGGATCCAGACAGTGATCTTTCCTGAAAATTTCTTCAAAATCTGTCCTTTACTTTTTGAGCTATGTTGCTAACAGACAGACAGACAAACAGACAGATGAACACCGCTGAAAACATAACCTCTACGCCTTGGCGGAGGTAATAATTGGCTGATTGATTAAGTGCGTTGCCACATGCATTACAAGCGAGCAACCAGATGTAAACAAACTGGCCGTTTTGAACGCGCCGTGGCGGATTCAGCAAAGAAGCGTTATAAGACATTAGGGGAGGGAGAGACAGAGAGACAGAGCACGAGATAAGACAAGAGTCAAGATGAGACTGTTTTTACTGTCTGGAGAGAGCTCACAGTAGAGACCTGCATGGGACGAGATTTTCAATCCTGTTCCCGCCCGCTCCCGAAGCCTCCCTGCGTGCTCCAGTCCGCTCCCGCGGGACTCCCTTCACCTGTCAGCCCGAGGGATTCCCACGGGTCCCGAGTTTTTTATGCAAATTCCAAAAAACGATCTTCCCATTACAATTTATGAGGGATTTTTCTAGAGCGCAGTGCACTTTGATTGACAACCCCAACACTGGGTCATGTGACCTGCGCTACTAGTAACAATAAGCTGCTGTGCACACAGTGCAGAGGTTTAAAAAGAAGCTGGTTTTTTTGTTAATTACCTGTTTTCTAGGATTTATAAATCATTTTGCAAGCCCCCCCCCCTGCCAAAAAGCATTCATAAGAGGCTCTGTCTTCACGCAGTCAGAGCAGGAGACGTTCACCTCCATGACCAGATTGAAAATGAAATGCGCAAAGCTTCCGGGCTGATCCTGCCCAGGCTTACCATCAGATATTAATGCCTATTAATGCAGAGTGTGGACAAAAACATAAAAAAAACCTAAAATCACTGTAAAGTTTTTTAAACTTTTTAAGAAAGTTTTTTTTCTTTTTTTTGTTAAAACCATAAAAGTGTCTTTTTTCCACTTTTTTCCTCTTCCACAACATTAACCAGGCAGATTATGCAAATAAGACAATGACATCATTTAGCGACTTCCAGCAAAGTTTAGGATAGCCAATAGCTGACTCACTGACACTGTTGTCTGTGAGTCTTTTAGGACATGTGCAGGAGGTGGGACCCGACATGTTTTGGTCTGACCGCCCGCTCCCGCCCGAGGCTTTGTGAATCCCATCCAATCTGATTCGTGGCCGGTCCCATGGGAAGGCCCGCCCATTGCAGGTCTCTAGCTCACAGTACAGGTAGGATGCAAGATGGATGCCAAATTAGCTGTTGATAGGGGGCGCATCACTGAGAAAATGGCATAAGTTAAGTAGTATGTCTTTAAAATAAAGGCTGGGGTGCAGGAGTGGGTATCAGAAATTAATTTAATTATTACTACTGTAAAGAAATGAAAAATAAAGTACTGAAAATGCTATGAACATAAACCCCTTAATCAGAGGAGTAAAATGTTTATCTTTCGAATGAGTCAATATTTTTATGAACAGCATGTTTCTTTCTCCTTTTGTACAGACTGTATAATTATTTCTATTTTAAGACATCCTGCTCATTTATAAAATGTCAGGTCACCAGCCTGTTTTTATGTGATTCAGGAGGCTTCCTGTCTTAGTCACTTTGGTATGCTCATGCCTCTATAATTGTGCGGTAGGGAGACTGAAAAGGAATACTTTCCTGTGTTGATTTTTTTTTTTTGATGTCCTACATTTTCCCTGCATGTGTGTTCTTCAGCGTGCGCATGTTTTTGATGTACCATTGTGGGGAGGTCTCGCAGGAGAAGCACTCATAAGAATTTAAATTTATGTTTATTAAAGAGAAGCGCAGAAGAAAATGGGGAAATAAGTGTTAGTCACAGTGTGTAGAAGCTGTGAGTGATGAAATGTTTGTGGACATGTTTTAGAGCATATTATCCAAAGCTCTGTCAGGCCTGTGCGGCTGTATGTCCACAGCTCATGTGTGAAGAGTGGCATGTAAAGTTTGTTTTCCATGTGCATGCTTTCCTGCCAGCATGCATTTGTTTTGGTTTGTAAGTGTGTACCTTGTTTGGATGTGTGTGTGAGAGAGACTGCCGAGTGTGGGTGCAGGCAGGCAGCAGAGCACCGCTGGGTGATGGCCTAATTCGGCAGGGCTCAACATCAAAGGGGCTGACTGCTGCTAGGGCTTCAGCCAGCCTTACTCTGACATGACTACTGTCACACACACACACATACACACACAGAGACACAGAGAGAGAGAGATGGAAAGAGAAAATAGAAATAGAAGGAAAAAGAAAATAGATGCAAAGAGGTAAGAAAGGCAGAGAATGAAAAAGAGAATCCTGTGTAGTTAAATGCACTGAGCACACTGTAAAAAATAACCTGTTGTTTTAGCTGAGAAAGGACTGAAATAGGACTCCAGCAGTTATTAATCCCCCCAAAATACATCTGTGTTCCTGAAAATTGAACATTTAAAGGTTTTTGACATGAAAAAAATCATCTCTCAGTGTTTTGAAATTGTTGAAAGTTTAAACCTTTCAACTCTCTTCCTAGCTTTCCATCACTGTCGAACACAGCTACTTTCTTGCCTCTGCTGGATTATGGGGATCTGTTATTTTTGAGTGCCCCTGATCAGTATCTTAAGAAACTATTGTGTACCATTGTGATTTGGGTTTAATTACTGGCTGTAGAAATTGCACATATAACTATACTTTATATGTTACTGCTAAATGGCAGTCCCTCTATGTATGCAGGCTTTCACATTGGCAGATTTAAAACTATTCTTGGGGTAGTTCCCTTATATCTCTCTACCTACATGTCTACTAAACTCAATATGGCCTTTGTTTTCATTCTGGTCTACAGATGGTGGTCCAGAGAGAGAGAACAGCAATTTTAAATGCTGTTCCTTCCACTTGGAAGAACTTACAAACTGTTGAATGAAACTTAACTCTCTGGGAGATTTTAAGGGCTCAACAGGTCAATGTGACTGTTTTTAAACTTCTTTGCATAATTTCATCCCATTCTGTATTTCATGTACGTAATGTTTGTTGCTACCTTTGTTTTACTCGGTAGTTGATGTCTGTGTTTGTTTTTTTGTGGCATCATAAACTCGTGTTTGTGCTGCCTTCCTGGTCAGGTCACTCTCGGAAAATGGATTTCTAATCTTAATAAAGGTTTTATCTTGTTAAATAAAAGGAGTAATAACTGTAAATTCACGCTGTTCAAGTTCATAAATATTAAAAAATTAGCCCTTTTTCGAAAAACATACTTAATGTATCTGCTGTCTTGGAGAGCTACTTAAGGCATTGCTTCAGTGTTAAAAGATAAAGATGCTAAAGCTAGCAGCTAGCCAACCTAGCTTAATAAAAGTGGAAGCTAATGGAGAATAAGAGTCCTGGTTCAGTCCAAAGGTATAAAAATACACCAAGTAACACCCTTATCAGCAAGCAAGACTCTTTTATCTTCAATCAGTTGTAGTGTATTTAGTTGTTTCTTTAATCCTATTTTTAGCACTGTTAGCTCGACACAATAGGTTAGGCTTATTTTCTAATACTTTGTTACACCGTTTCCAAACACTAAGCCGCTAACTCCTCATAATGAAAAGAAATACAAACTCAACTTGGATAACTATACGCTCACTACATGTTTTAGAAGCTTTCAGTGGTTACCATGTGTCCCATGAATAGGCCTCCTTATTTGTTCTCTGACTCACTGTCCTTAAAAATGCACATGATTATTTGGAGTGCTGCAGAGGATTTCTTGCTGTCCCTCTAAAACATGCAAACATGAGAATGAGCAGATGCTGCTTATTATATTTTTTTTCTTTCCTCTTCTAACCTTCTCTCCCAAGCTCTCATCTGTCTCTAGCTTTTATCTCTTCTCACTCACCTACTTCTCTCTGTGACACTCTCTTGTTTCACCCTTTTATTCTCTCTGTGAATACAAGATAGACCATCTGTTGCCATGCAATGAAACAGTGTATATGTGGAGTGCACTGCATCATCTTACACTCTATATTCTTAAAAAAACTTTTCCTACTCAAACTTTTAGCACAGTGTGTGCAAATAAGAAAGAATGTGAAAAGTAAAGCTGACAAATTTAACTCAGTTAAAACACACTTGCATAATCTCAGTTTAATGTTTCTCCAAAGAAAAACAATTTAAAAAACAGTTCTGTAATTGCGGGTAATATTACATTTCTGATTCTTATTTTGACAACTGCATCACAGGAAGAAGTATATGAGCTCAGCTTAGGTGCACACCCCAATTCCCAAAAAGTTGGAACACTGTGTAAAATGTATAGAAAAACAAAATGTAAGAATTCAAAATCTCATAAACCAATTTTCTATTTACAATAGATCATAAAAAAAAAAATCTGATGTTGAAAGTGAGGCATTAGGCTATTTCATGAAAAACTTTAGCTATTCTTGAATTTGATGGCAGCAACTCATCTTATAAACTGGGACCAGGGTAGCAGTGGGCTGAAAAAGTAAGTGGTGCTCAGTACAAACAGTCAATGTTTCAAATAATGGGGTTAATTGGGAACAGATCAGTAACATGATTGGGTATAAAAAGAGCACTTTAGTGAGGCAGAGTCTCTCAGAAGTAAAGATTAGCAAGATTGATACATCGTAAAACACAAAATACGACAAACAAAACCCAGGACAGGTAAGCAGCTAGTCCTCTATTAGAAAAGAATGGGACAATGCTTTTCTCTCAACAGTCCCAGATATTTACAGACTGTTGTTAAAAGAACAGGAGATGGTACACATTGGTAAACATGGCATTTCAGTCCATGTTATCACTCCTTGTCTTCCGTAACTTATGCTCAAGGACCAATGCCAACCCAACCAATAGAAGCCTATTCCTCAATTTGTCCCATTTTCAAAGCTTTATGTTGCACAGCATCAGTATATTAGTATGAACTGTATTGTCTTGTTTGAAAAAATATAAATTCACTGATATACCAACCAGCACTATGAAAAATAACATGAGCCAAAGTAATCAAAGTCTTTAGCTGTTTAGATGTTATCTGGCTTCTTTGACATCTTGTATTATACCTGGCTCTTGGATCTTTGTTGGTTAACCACCTCCCAGCGAGGGCAGAATTAGCTATGAATTTCTCAAATTGGGATCCAGTCTGTCTGACTGTGGATTTGGCAAACTCGTAAGATATGGTCTTTATTAATTCATTCAATTTCCAGTCTTTAATGTTGCCACCCCCTTTTCCCTAGCTAACCTGGGGTTGTAACAGCCTGGAAACCTTTTCCAGCCTGATTAGCATCAACTCTTTTGTTGAGGTCTTTTGAAATCTCTCACTCTTGATACCCATAAAATACCACAAACGTGTTATGCATATCAGGCTTGACTGATCCCTTGAAGATCAATCAAAGTTACATAATCTTACCCTAATAATGTATTTTCCTTCCTCTCTCTCTTTAATTGGGTCATCTTTATTTACTTAAAGTGTTCATGCAAATTGGACATTTTTCAGTGTACCGGTAATATCTGTTATTTTGTAGAGAAATGGTTCCCAAACTTCTTCTGCAGGGCCCTCTTTTAAATCAGCAACAATGATGTCATGCCCCCCACGAGCCCACCACCACATGCACATGCAATGTACGAAGACATGTGCCACAAAATAGTCTTTAGTTTATTGGCTGCTACTTTGTTAACTATAGATAAAACCAGTGGCAGAAGGAATTATCATCCTCTACTATAGCGTGAGACAATTTTAACCAGGAAACTCTGCAAACTACTTCAGGAGAGTTGAGCTTTCGATGAGACAGATCCTGCTTTAGTAAAACATCTCTGATATTTACAACAGCTGAGTAGTTTATTTCTCTGCGATTGACTGGCGACCTGTCCAGGGTGTACCCTGCCTCTCGCCTGATAATTGCTGGGATAGGCTCCAGCCCCCCAGAGACCCTGAATTGGATTAAGCGGTACAGAAAATGGATGGATGGATGGAGTAGTTTATTTCTAAAATAATCAAAAGGCTTTTCTTTGTGTTCAGGATGAGAAGTCCCCAAGTGGCTTCATCCTGTCAGACGCTGATATTTAGAGACATTCAACACGCCGTGGTCTCTCATTATCCACCATTGCCCATTACCTGGTCAAGTCTTGGGAAATATATGCCTCACCATATTTTCCTGTCTTTATTTTTAGTAGTTTAAAACTCTGTTGTTGATTCATCATCGTTTGTCCATTGGTACTTTCACAAATTTGTCCATGTTTTGCTAGAAGTTTTGTTTAGCCTAGCTGCACCCCCCCCCTTACTCTTAAACTATGCTATCAGTGACATTAAGAGAGTAAAATGGCCATATCTTAAATCAGTGCTCCTCTGTTATTTAAACAGTTTCATGTCTCAGTCTTGCTTTAGTGTGTTAAAAGGAGTAAAAAGTGTCATTTCAGTACATTTCTTAATGGGGGAGTCTCTTCATCACCACTCCTTCCCTTCTCTTCCCCTCTTTCACACTCTATTTGTAGAGTAATCGAGGTTTTATCCCAGGATAACGCCGTTATTTTCTGCCTTTAGCCTACACATTGAATGCATGGAGCTTTGCTGCTCAGCACTTTACATAATGCACTGAACTGTTATATATCTACACACACAGTGAAAAGACGGCTGAAGAGGGCATATTGAGCTCAGAGTGGAGAAAGAGAATAATAAATGGAGGCAGCAAAGGGAAAAAGAGAAGGATGTAAGAAAGGCTTCAAAGCTAATGTGATGGAGATTTTGTAACTCTGGTTGAAAGTTCTTGAAGCTGTCTAATAACAGCCAACATGTAGCTATAATCTGATGCTATGGCTATGTAACATAAAACATTGACATCAGAAAGATACTACCAACACAGGTTAAATGTATTATTTGTGTTTTTGCTGATAGGAGCTGCAGAATTGAAGATAGTCTGTGACAAAACCAGATGAAACAAGACACAATGATTAGATTGATTGGCCCTGATTGTTGACCGATTTCTGTCCAAGTGATAAGGATATCTCAGTAAAGTAGATTTATAGCTGTGAAGCACCTGATAGAGCCCTTACCCTTTTTGGAAAAAGTACCTGATTTCATAAAGATTTGTGTTCTCATGACTCTCTCTTTAAACAGTAAGATCTTATGTGATAGGAGAAAAAAAAAGGTTTTAAAAATGAAGAACTACAGATGAACACAACATATTACTTGTACACATATTGCAACATGTAACTTTGAGCAGAACTGAGCCAACTTGTAGAAGCGATGTATGATTGTCCTGATGCATGATCCAACTCCAGCCGAGCTTTAGCTGTCAGACGCGGCGACTACAGAGGAGTTCACAACTGACCCAATGACTGTATGGTGTCCAGGACACGGGGGGCTGCAAAATAAGCCCAAATCATTCCGTCGTGCTAAACAGCTCAAGGTGTTTGTGATATGTTGTGCTTGGTTGCTGTGCATTATGACCAAACATCTCCACCATGGTCTTATCTGACCTAAGCACATTGTTCCAGAAGCCTTGTGGTTTGTTCAGATGAAATTTTGCCAACATAAACCATGCTGCTATGTTCTTTGTAGAGGAAAGAGGCTTTCTCCTGGTAACCTTTCCAAACAATTCATACTTTTTCAGTCTTTTTCTAGTTTTACTCTCATGAACTTTAACATTTAGTATGCTAACCGTAGGCCTATCCTTGGTGTAACCAAGGATAAACAGAAAAATACTAATTAAAATCCTTCTTTTCTACAACACTGTTATTCAAATATGAATTTGTGGTTGTAAATTGTTTGGTAGTGTAGGCATTTATGAAGGAGCATGCCCCCCCCCCCCATTTTCTGTGGTGTGCGGTTGGGTTGTGTTATGTAACACTAAAACAAATAGTGCAAGTGAATCTTTTTATGCAATTATTTCTACTTTATGATCTACAAAGAACTGCTTTAAGTCTAACAGGCATCTGAAGTCCCACTTGTCACCATGGCTCATTCTTCCTTTTGGCTCCTCTTTCCTCTCTCGTACTGCTCTTCAAGGAACAACAAATCAAACCCCAGGCTGCTGCTTCTTAACTTCAGAGGATTCAGTTATTCAGAAGTGGTAATTGTACTGCACCGCAGGCCATCAGGCATACCAGGCATTTTCCTGGTGGGCCAATGTGTTTTTTGGCCCAACACAGTTTATTTATTGGTCTGACTGGTCCATAAAACTCAGTGGATCGACGGCCCAACTAACTCTGGTCCGGCCAGCTCAGATTTTTAAACAGCACCACCCTTTCGCTGTGGTCCCTGTGCCCGAGTAATTCGTTCATCCAAATAGTCAGCACAGAACTTTCTTTCCTGACCACCGACCCATGAAACATGTTGATCTGCGGCCCATTGGCTCTTTTCTTAACCAATCAGAATCAGAGATCATTATACCACCGATTGATCATGCGCCCTGGCTACTTGGCCACAGGGATATCCCTTTGGCTGACTGCTCAGTGCTCATGATTCTCACCGGCTAGGGGTTCAAACCCCGCCTGGGCCCTCCTTAATCCTGCTACAATTTGTTACAAATGAACTGATGAGGTCAGCGTTTCTAGGAGAACAGCTGGTTCACTGGTTTAAACAGCAGATCTTAAATTTAGTCCTTTTATGTCTTCCTTAACTAAATCATCTTATTGAAAGTGAGAACATGATTTTTTTATTTATCGGTCATCAACATTAACAGTGAGTCAGCAGCTTTCTGATTTTCTTTATCAGCATATCTGTTATTAGTTGTGGGCTGATAGTCGGATACTTTTGGGACAAAATGTGTTAGAGGCAGCTTCTGTGTTGGTGTTTATGGATGATATACAGAAATAAAACACTTTTTAAGATTGTTTATCTATTTAACATTTTATGTTATACTGATGCAGCTGTTTGCCACCTTATCAAAGAATCCAATAATTCTGGGCCTGATTGCATCTTTATGTAGAAAAATAAATAAAACAAACAAAAACCTGGTTGAACCTGGTTGAGACAACATCTCCAGAAGAGGAGAGCAGGCAGCAGACACAGAAACCCTGTTTCTACACTTTGACCTGGAACAGTTTTCATCTGATCCATCATTTCTTATATCTGTTCTTTCTGTTTTCTTTCTCTATCTTAAACAGACAGTGGGATGAATGGTGCTCTATTATTCATCACTGTGCTGGAGTACAGATCTTTATTTATTTTTTTAAATTACACTTTTTGAAAGTGTGTTGAAATGTAATGCATCTACTCTGATTCCTGCTAACTCACTGCATGGTTTAAGTGGCTTTCAGGAGTTGCACGGTTCATATTCATATTCAGTGGAGCTCAAAGATTAGCGGTGTGCATCATTGTATATGGGCCGGTCTGGGCCAAAATGCCAGGGACGATTTTTTTGAACCAGACAGTGTGCTTTCATGGCATGTCCATCTAAAATATTACCTTTTTTTTTTTTATTACCGTATATCCACCTTTTATTTCATAGCAGGCAGACATGTGGCTGCGATGTTAGATATGGAAATGGTTATGTTCAGTTTTGCAGTGGATTGCTGAGGCTGGAACCAGGCAGGAGGCCTAAAGGGACACCAAAGAGGCGATTTATGGTTGCAGTGTAAAAGCACATAAAGAAAGTTGGTGTAAGAGAAGAGAATACAAAGGACAGAGTTAAATAGAGGCAGATGATTTGCAGCAGGTGAAAAAGAAAGATGATTGGATGGAATGTTCAGTGTTTCTGTTTCTACTTACTAAATATGCATCATGGCAACTTGAATTCAGTTTGATTCTCATTAAATAGTTCATCTTAAACAGAGTAAAGCTTTGAAAGGAATGTCAGGGGGGACCCAACAAAATAATGAACTCCTTTTTCCTCAGGGAAGATAATACTGGGATATCCATTGTGAGGATCATTGTAATGATGCATTGTAGCAGTAAAGATTTTTAACATGTCCAGAAATTGAACTCATCTTTAAAAGAGTCATTGTCTAGCTCTTGGTGCTACTTTTCAGCTATTTCATGTTCATATATTCATTAGTAAATTCTTACTTTTCCCATATACATTTTCTGTGGGGATAACAGGATCCCCTTAGATCAAGCTACATCATTAAAAGGGAAATATCAAGGGGTTTAAAGACTAACCAAAATTAATCTAAACATGATTTTAAGGCTAAAGATGTATGCAGACCTCTGGATCTAATACCAGTCGCCTGATTCTCCATCAAGTCAGTTGATTAAAGTCTTGCTGCAAATCCTGCATCAACCTCAGAGTATGATATAAGAATGGATTCACATCAGTGCTACTGAGTATGCTCAGTGAGAGGAGCATGCACATAGTTTAACAGAGGGTACTAGTTGGATGCCGGACGTCTCACTCAGATCTAGATCATTTGGGTTTTGATAAGAAGGAAAGAATATGGACAAAAGACTAGAAAGGCTAAACGTAACACCACAGATTTGAGCAACTGGGGAAACCCCGCGGTGGATCACTGGATAGAGATACACAAGCAAGAACAGCATCAACACTAACATAAAGACATCTATCCATTTGATATAGCTACTTAATCCAACTTAGGGCTGCAGGACAGCTAGAGTCTATCCTGTTTCTATCAGGCAAAAGGCACTTAAGAGAAAATACATAGATATTGAAACACTTTTTAAAACACACATACTTAACCTCAACTTGGCAAGGTCAAAGTTAATTACAGTTTTCACTGCTTTGCTCATTGTCAAAGATTTACAACTTTACGGTTTGGTTCACTGTGATTGCTCTGGTCACATAAAACTCTTACATTAGATCCGTGGTAAAAGAAACAACTGGACAGTATTTCACGAACAAATATTTGCACAAGTACCAGACTTGGATAGTATAGAATGAATTCAAACAAAAACTATCAAATGCATATTTTTCTTGTGCTATTAATTTAAAAAGAAAATCCTTCTTTCATTTTGCTCTCCTAGCTGCTTCATCTTATTCAGAGTTATGTGGGCTGGAGCATATTCCAATTGTATAACACGATCACATTCAGGACTACAGGCAATCCAGAATTACCATTTAAGTTAACATGCATGTTTTTGATCTTTGGGAGGAATTAGGAGAAAAAAAAAAGCCATGCAGACATGATCAGAGAATACAAACACGACAAGGACTCCCAGCTAAAATTCTAACTTCACCACACTGCTATGCTGCCTTACGCATTAATAGAAATTGCTTTTTTAGAATTTAAAGCAAAACCACTATTAACCTAGATTTGCATGGAATAATCTTATAAGGAAAAGATACACACCCCTTGGAAATATGGTTAAACTTGGTAAAGATTTTGATTGTAGTCGGGATTATTTCCACCGTCTCTATTATACCAACACATAATATATGGAGAAAAACTTTCTAACATCTCATTTCTACTGGTAAAAGAAGTATTTTTCTCAAGCAAAAGCAGAAATAGAGCAATTCGAAAATAAAAAAAGTACAACATTCATGACATTAGTTAAGTGTGTGAGTCTCAAATGCCACCTTTCTACATCTTTGTGAAGGAAAGGCTGGTTTCTCATTCACCGTAATGAATTAATAACAACCGGGCCGGTAGATATGCATGTTTGTGTAAGAACATGTGTCTCTACAGTGCAGTTACACCATTTTCCCCCTAAAATTAGAGAACTGGTGAATTATTGAGCTAATCTGAGAGCTGAACATGCCCTTTCATCACAGAGGCCAAGCAGCTCCAGGAGATTCACTTTCCAGTAGCAAATCTCTGAGCCTCGTACCAGAGATGGGACTCATAAACTGAAGCTAAAACAGGTGCAAATATATTCATGCATGCAGTTTAATGACTACTGTTATCTATCTCTAATGTCTGTACTAAATTGGGGGGGAAGTGTTTAAGTTTGCTGCTCTGCCTGGAGTAAACTGCTAAATCATTTGAATCTTAAGGAGCTTGATGTAAAGAAATTTCAGACACAATAAAAGCAGATATGTCTGGTTGTGAATCATTTTCTGGATCATTTTGGCTCCTTTTTGGCCTGCAGTGACTTTGTGATAACATTTTCTGAGGTTCTTTTGTTTTAACCCTTTGATATATTAGATTATGATGTTTTTATAGCCTATTTATATTATATTTACATGTACTTATTTTATATTTCCTATGGTTTGTTGTATTTATTGCTGACTAGAGGTCTGCCTGAGCTTTTATTTTCTGATTAAATAAATTAATAAGTGAATGATTTTATTAAATAATATCAGGTTGAAAAAGTTCAACCAACTGAAGTGTGTGTTCATAGGTAGTCATGGGAAATTGAAGCTTTGCAATGCCTGTAAGCTTGAGAGTGGTAAAATATACATCTTGATGATGGAAGTGTCATGATCCATGGTCTGAGATGAGGAGGAAGGAACTGCATGCAATACTGCGAGGCAGGCGGATGCACGGACCAGGATCGATTTAAAGATACTAAAGCGCTGTAATGGCAGGATTAGCAAGTTCTTGACCCAAATCTGAATAACAAAACTCATGACTGACTACAATCAACCTGGCTGTTGTTATGGTTCAGTTTGTGTGGATGCTTCTTCAGGGGAGTTGAGTCAACTAAAGGAGACA
This sequence comes from Atherinosoma microstoma, assembly GCA_037177055.1. Lineage (NCBI taxonomy): Eukaryota > Metazoa > Chordata > Actinopteri > Atheriniformes > Atherinidae > Atherinosoma > Atherinosoma microstoma. The sequence continues at coordinate 7,860,340 of JBBBVU010000022.1, read as the reverse complement.
CAAGACAAACTTTCTTCTTTTATAAGGTTTATCTTTCAGCTGAAGGATCTGCACATCATCATATGCTACAGAAGGCATCAGACTTAGAACAAAGGACCCGGTAGGTTATCTAGGGGAGAGTACGCGCTTGTCTGCACATCTTCCTTGGCATCTGGAAATATACACATACCTAGAACACTACATTTGTTATTCCTCCACCATTTATTACTTTACAAGGGAATAAGTCCATATTGGACTGTCACACGTTTGTCGTAAAAACATATTATCACTAGCAAAGTAGAGCCAGTATGAAATGATAAATTGGAACAGGAGGACCTGGTGATGCGAAAAAGGAAACCAAGTGGTATAAACTGAGACTATTATAAATGAGGAGCAGGTGTTGCAATCAGAAATAAAGACCTGCTGGGAAAAAAACAGGAAGGTTAAAATTCATTTTGATGGGTGTAAGTGAAAACTTACAACGAAATGAAAAAATATTATTCATTATTCATTACTTTAGCATGCATGATGTTTACATATCTGAACAAAGTGCAGTTTAATGAGAAGCAAAATCTTAGTGAGGTGACGTGTTTAACAGAAGAAAGGAACAGAGTATGGGAAGAATACTGAAGATAAAAGAGGAGCTGAAAGCCATTTAGATCTGACAAGCAGATAACTTTAGTCTACTTTCACAGAATAGAGTTTGTGTGCACAAACACTAACACCAAGCTAAGGGGACTGAGAGTTGCAAAGATTCAGACAGGAGCTCTGAAGATTGAAGTTCTGATGAGAGCTCTTAAAACATTTTCTTATGTGCCAATTCAATGAGGAGATTATTATTTCATTTTTATTTTAGTTACAATTAACTAAATGATTTTCAGCCAATTTAATTGTGATTAATCACATTGTTACGTGCAATATTAAATCCATCCATTTTCTGTACCCACTAATTCCATTGCAGGGTTGCAGGGGGACTAGAGCCTATCCCCAACATTAAACTATGATTCAAAAGTTGTATATTGCAAACTTTTACATAAAAAGTACCTCTAAATCAACAAAAGTTTAGTCACTTTTGGTTTAAAACCACTTATTTCTTAAACCAAATAAGCTAAATGGACTGTACTTGTATTGCGCTTTTCTAGTCACATGACCACTCAAAGCGCTTTGACACTACATATCACATTCACCCATTCACACACCCTCAGCTGCTCTTAACAGCACTGTTTTTTTTCCCACAGCAGCACTTAGCACTCCCTGTAAATCTCAACTTAAATATTCATGAAATAAAATCAAATATATATTACAGAGAAAGATGAAAAGTTCAGGATTTATTGGATAAAAGGTAACAAGTCAGCAGGATGAATTTCATTATAGCACATAATCAGAAGGAGAAAAAGTAACACCTGATCAGTAACAAGGCAATGCCGTGTTTAGCCTGTACAACATGTAGACGTTGACAGGTGATCCCAACAGCAGTCCACCCAGATACTTCCAATGGCTGAGACACGGCCATCTGAGGCCAGCACCCTGCTTCTGTTACCCGTCATTTGTCTGGATGTGTATTCAGAGCCAAGTGAGGAATGGGCTTTGGAATAAAAAAAAAATAAAAAAATGAATTAATGTGCGATAAAATTTTTAATATATTTTTAATATATTTTACATTTATTTTTAACATCTCACATCATGGAAGTCCTTGAGAGACTGTTATTGGCTCACCTCAATAAGCAGGTGAACACCTTTCAGGACCCATTACAGTTTGCATATTGTAATGGGCTTGGGGTTGAAGACGCCATCATCTACCTGCTTCAGAGAGCCCACTCTCATCTGGACCAATCAGGCAAC
>JBBBVU010000022.1:7845826-7858419 GCA_037177055.1 Atherinosoma microstoma | reverse complement strand
CATCAGAACCAGAGACTGCAAGAGACTCAGTAAACTGATGAAGAAGGCTGGTTCTGTCCTGGGGATAACTCTGGAGCTGCTGGAGCTGATTGTCCAGAGAACAATGCTGCACAAGCTGCTCAAAATAATGGACAATTCTTCACATCCTCCACACAACACGGTGAAGAAACAACAGAGTGTGTTCAGTGAGAGGCTGCGTCAAGTCCGGTGTAAGACAGAAAGGTACCGGAGATCATTCCTGCCAGCAGCCATCACCCTCCAGAACAAGGCCCTATCTTCTTCATCTTGAGATTAATTTTTTTGGGTATCATTATTGTTATTAATGTTATTGTTATTATTAAAAAAAATAAAAAAATAAAAAAAACTGCTACAACAATAATTTCCCTCTAAGAAGGATAAATAAAGTATATTTCATTCATTTCCTTTCTTTCATTGATACATCTTTGACTTCTGCTCCAAATATTCCAAAAGGTTGGATGGCCAAAATTCTTCTTATTTAAGTAATGTTACTAAAAGTCTAGCTAAAGTTTAAATGAGTAAAGCTACTTTGTTCTTTGCTGGAAAAGATAACATTAAGAAGAATGTTGTTGGTGTTTGGCATTTTCATTAAAAAAATAGCAATAAAAGCAATTTTAGGAAATGCGTGTGATTAAATGCATTCAGTTGCACTAATAATATGGTTTATTTTCCCTGAATAAATAAATAAATTAACCAGTAGAAAATGCTAATGGGCTGCTAACTTTAGGAATGTATCAGCTACATTCATTTACGGTCCTGGTGGCAATTATAATATAATAATGAATAACTATTTACATCTGTAGCTTTGAATGAAATAGTGAAAAAGAAACAAAAAAGAAACAAATAAACAAACAAACAACAACAGGGTGTGCAGCAAAAATGCTGAAATAGATTCAGGGTGTTAAATAACACTTTAAATATTGTACAACAATTAGGTCATCAAATGAATTTAAAACTTTTAAACACCTCTGCACTATATATCTAAAACAAAGACAACGCAGGATTTAAATATAACTAGCAGGGGGTCCTACGAAATGAAACACATTTCAACACAATCAGTTGGAAAGCTTCAGGCCTTCATAAGGCTTCATTTGACAATCATTCTGCAGTTTAAAAAAAACAAAACAAAACAAAACAAAAAAACTATTACACTTACATTTCTTGTTGGATTTGTAGCACTTTATCTTTTTTCTTTAATTTATCACCAGTTTTTCCTCCGTTTTATCTTTATTGTGCTCTTTTAGGATGACCCTTAGAACAGTAGTTCCTAAACTTTTTGTGCAACCTGTTGTCTTCTGTTGATTCATCGTCGCTTTCCCATTGACGCTTTCCCAAATTTGTCCATGTTTTTGCCGTGCAAAAACTATACGTTTTATTTAGCCTAGCTATGCCCCCCTATCTGGGCCCCACCCTTGGGGCTGGGCTGGGCATCACTGCCATGTGGGTTTTCTTCTTTCCAATCGTTTTCAGCCTTTTTTTCCCCCCACTGCAATAATCTGTGGAAGTCCTATTTAGATTTGATATCATTGGTTTGAAATATCTTATACCAGCTTGGTTTAGTGTCTTTTCCTCTTCATTGTTTTTGTAATGGAAAAAAACGTTAACAAACAAATTGATTCTGTATGATAGCAATTAGACTCTCATGACATTTAAGATTTTTTTCAATCTGTAGTTTGTAGAAGTTTGATCGTAATTCAACTTGTTGCTTTCAGAGGGGTTCGAAGCCTCGTGAATTATCCATGTGTTTATAGTTCACTTTATCCATGCAGTAACTCTGGTCTTATATAATTTTCATGGTTGTTTATAAAGGGCTGCGTTGTGTTTGCTTGTATTCTATTGTTCTCTGAACTTCTGCCCAAACACATAAATCATGACCAATGACAGGGCTGGTACAAGAGATTTAAAGCTTGTTTCTCCTCCTCCACAGACCCAGTCAAATTGTGACCAAGGGGCTTATGCTGTACAAATATATGAAGTGAAGGGTAAAAAAAAAAAAAAAAAACAGTTGCTGTGGCAACAACATCAGATTGATTTCAGTGGAATCCAAGATTTTTTAAAAAAAGTGAAAGTTTATTTCAAATGAAGCTTCATTTTATTTAATAATATCAGGTTTGGATTAAAGAATAGATTTTTTTTTAGGTTATTGAAAAGCAAGAATGATAAAATATTAGTGATGGTCAGCAAAGTGTTGGTTCAGAGTAAAGAATCTTAAACCTGCTGGATTTATATTCTAGTGGGTCTGTCGAGTGTTTGCAAAGCCAATCGGCATCCAACACTAGTTGAAGGTTAAAAAGGATACATACATAGTCAAGGACAGAGAGAACACACACACACACACACACACATAGACACACATGGCTTGCCAAGATGTGTGACAAAAAGGCATCAAGCATGCACTTAATTATTTATGTATGCATGCAGACTAAAAGAAAGGGCAGGGGCTACGCATATTAGTTGCTCTATGAAATATTACAGAAAAGACCTTTGATGCAGCCAAAGGAACGCAATAAAGGATAAAAGAGGGAGAGGAAGAGAAGAGATATAGAGGAGAAGAAAGAGCTTGGATGACTTAGAGGGAGGGTGCTAGAGGTGGAGAAAGGAGAGCGAGAGAAAGAGATATGATATTTTAATAAGTTTGAAGTTCAACTTGGAGAAAGTGAAAGGAATAAGTTGCAAAGAAATGGGAAAGAGGGAAGAAAGAAAGCAAGAACTGACTTCAGTGAGTAGTTAGGAGCCAGAGCTTGACATTAAATCGACACAGAAGAGATAAACAAGTATATGCCGCCTGCGTGTGTGTGTGAGTGAGAGTGTGTGTGTGTGTGTGTGTTCGCCTGGATGCCGTCCATGCTAAAAGGCCATTGTTACACAACAGCACAGTGTCACTTTAATAGGTTTGGCTGAAATGGGCGCAGTCGCTCGTTTGATCTAATTTGATGTGTAATGGTTGATGACAGCAATACAAAAATGTGTGTTGCTTTACAAGGAGCTGGCTGATCCTCGATTTGTAATACTCCTTGTTTAATGAAAAGCCAGCACGCAAGATATGCAGATACACACACATACACACACAATTGGATGCTTCATATACAGTGAGCATGACTTGCAGAACTGTTCTCTTGTAATATACATGGCGTGCAAAAATATATCCTCACAGAGTCATGGAGGAATACATGAACAGATTTTTTGCATTTGAGATCTCTAAAAAAAAATTGATTTAAATTAAATGTGACTATGTTTTGCTCTACAGTCAATTTCTGTTGATATACTTTGAGTTGATTGCCAAGAAACAAGGAGAGTGTATCCTGAACTAGTTTGCGAAGAAAACACCAAAGTTTCCCAAATGACCACTTGAGGCTGACTCCAAATGTTTGTCCAATAAATGGTCCAACTTCAAGGTGGGTTTCTGAAATTACAGAGGTTCGGGCATAACTGAGGGCAAAAAGCAAGACTCAACCCTGCTTGACTGGCAGAGCTGCTAAGCAGAGATGTCAAGGCAGTGAACTGGATCAGCCACTTAGAGATGGGTGGAAACTATTTAGTATTCCAAGGGGGTGACAGCCTCCTCGCCAAGAAACAGAAAATATTTGATCCAAGATGTTAAGTGAATGGACTGGGGTCCCAATGGTCTACAAATGCAAAACTCTGATCCAATTTACAAGACTTTTGTCAACTGTAGCTAACTACATAGTCACAAAGAACATATTTAGATCCAGATTTGACTTTGTTTAAATGCTTCAAAATAGAAATTAGCACATGAACAGCAACATTCTGGCTACTGACCTTAATTTAAAAAGGAAAATGTTACATTATGATGCTTACATGAGTTGCATATAGGATTCCATTAGCCTGAAGCATGAATCATACCCACATAATCTCCCTCGATGCAACTGCAATATTTGTGCCCTTCCAAAGTCTTACATACATCCATAACCTTATAAATGTGGCTTTTTCCCCTCACAACAGGAGTGAGCCTTCCGGTTCTGCACCGAACTTCGTCAGAGCTAGTGTTGCCAGATCTGTGACAGAAACAAGCCCAACACAAGCCAAAAGTTGCTCATAAGCAGCTGACCAGACAACTTTGGAGTCCTGGACACTAAAGTAAAACAGCAGTTTGTCCTACAAGATGCTGTGAAAACTCCCATTGGACAAACTATTGTGGTTAAGGTGTCTACATATCCGCCTAAGGCAAATAGGATCAATGTACTTTACATAGCTTAATTGGATTATTACTTATTCTGAATATCAGAATTTTACAGTGTGTGTACAGACATTGAAAAATCTGCAAACTGGACGACGCAACTGCTCACTTGGACATGTTTTAAATCCATCCATTGTCAAGAATAGTGCTGGGATCTTCTCATTTCTCACCATATTTACACATCCATTAATATTTTTGCCACAGTCTGAGGTGCCAAAGCTTCTGATGAAGTCAGCTCCAGTTAATGTCCCAGACTGAAGAAGCTGTCATCTTTAGTCTTGCACGGTGTATTTACAGTCGCTGTGAATAGCCGTTACATGTTGTAATCGTTTTCATTAGCTTTGTTGTTAACATGTTTACTTATTGAGCCCAGTGAAACCAACATACCACCATGTTACTGATATTGTCAAATAAAGACAGCAACCACAGGCATCCATTCTTTATCTCTTTGTCCATTTTTTTTTTTTTTTTTTGAGTCACTGGCTCTGACGCTGCTGCAGGAACAGATGGCCGCAAAGCAGATTGCACCACTCCACCACAGATTTATAGAAGTGTATATATAAGAATCTCTTTATACACAGTCATGAGTATACATCTCTGTGCATCCCTCTCATTCTGTGCTGGTCCTTGCCAAAATTTTGTGGCAGGCCTGTAACATGATCATACTGGTGATATGAGCTGGTATACTATGTAGGCTAGCGCAGACGTCATCATGTTAATTCCCCTATGTCTACGTGTGTGCCCCAAATTTATTTCTCTATGTGTTAACTGTATATAGCCGTATTTATATTATACTCAGGGGCATCTGAGGCCATTTATTTCTTCAGTTGATTCCTGATGCATGCACCCGTGGGAATGACCTCCATATTCTCCAGGCAGCAGCACTGGAATCACTCAGCTCACTGACTTCATGCAGCATTATAAAACCTCAGCAGCCAGCATTGTCCTTCACTAAATGGCTCCTACAACACTTGGCAAGGGGTGACTGATTGAGAATATTAACTATGTGCCTATGATGGGAGAAAAAAGACCCTCCTGAAATTACAGCCATGTCAGCAACATGAGGTGGAAAAAAAGGTGAGCGATGGCTGTCTCTCTCATCTCCCGCTTCAAAATCAGATTAATAGCTTTTAAATTCTCTATATATGCAACCCCTCAGAGGCAGCTCACGTACAAAACATTTGGCCCGTTTTAGTCCTGTTTAACCTACAGGTTAGGTAAACAAGACTTAAGAGGTCATGGTGCAGGATATGTAAATGCTGTAGTGAATTTGTGCAGGCAGGGGATGTTCTTGCCAATCACATGTGAGAACAGACTAGGAAGATAACATTATGTGAAAGAGAGAAGGGGGCAGACACCTGGAAGACAGTGAACATAGTGGTATAGGCCAGGTGCATAGAATGACAAAGAGATGGAGGAGCAGATATAGATGCAAGGAGGAAACGAAAGACTTTTATCTAAAGTTTGCTGTGGTTCAGTAATTCATTTAAAGGTCTGATTAATATGTGAAACAATTGTAACTGTGTACGATTTAAAGGAAAAAAAGCATTAAAAAAAGGTTTTTATAAAAACAATGAATAAAAAACTGCTTACCAACATTCCCAAATCATAATTGCTCAATTTGACTACATTAGAGGGCTCAGAGTGATATTAAATGAAGAGCCATATGGGAGCCATAAGAGCCCACTCTTCTAAGGGAGCCGTAGTGTTGCATCATGTGATGGTAGCTGTGATTTTAGATCAAACTGTATAGTTTTCTAGCTGTAAACATTCATTTTAAACATCTAAACCATATACAAACTAAACTATGAGTGAGAGGAAGTGAAAATTAAAGCGAAATGGAAGAGATTGTGCAGGTAATGATTACAAAAGCCAAGAGTTTCAACAGAATCCACCAAAAACTTCATTCCCCCTTAGATGTCATTTTTGTCCCACTTAAGAGTTGAAACTGTCAACATCATTATACCTCGAGCATCAAGACTCTCACATCATGTAAGGGGTGGAATTTACATCATTAGCACAATGAAAGGGATGCTTTAAAAAAAAAAAATTCTGTTTGAAGGGAATTAAAAGATTTTTTGCCTCAATGAAGATATTCTGTGTTTAGGTCTTTGGAATCATTAAGAGCATAAAATGGTCTCTAAATATTAGATATTTCACTTGGTTGCACTGTTGTCCATTAAAAGATCAACGTATCAAGATAATGGTAACAAAGGGTTGTATGTAATGCAGAAAACAACACAACACAAACCTCGTGAGAATTTTCTTCCACTTCTTGCAGCAGCTTTTTACATGTCTGCCGGATACTTTAAAGGCAACGCACACAAACAGGCAGACAACCGAGTTATTAGGTGTGCCTGCAAGGACTGCATACAAACATAAACAACTTAGGTGCAATATATGTGTGTACATTCACACTTGTGGTCCTCCACACACACACATTCTCTCTCTTTTTGTCTTCTTGGATCAGGATCCTCTCTATGCTTCCTAAAGCGTGAATCTCTTGCTAGTGTGCCCACCCACCATGTCTAACAGTGATTGATGCTCCACAGACACACTCTCAGACATACTCTGTGCATGTCTGCGGGCATGGATGGATGCGTGTACACGCGCACGCCTGGATTTGACCTTCAAATCACCCTCCACCACCACTCCCCCCCCCCCACCATCTCTATTTGCGTCTACATCTTTGTAAGTTCTGACCGATACTCGATTAACATGGGTCGGTGCTGCAAAGGCCACCTGGGAAAGCTCTGGGTTGGAGTGTTGGGAGGTGGATGAGGAGTGTTAGCATGTCCTGCACAGACTGTTAATTGACTGCTATGTTCCCTGCAGAATGGGAGGAACAAAGAGAGGCGAGGATGGAGGTGGAGGTGGGAGGAAATTGCATGAAATAGGAAAGAAGGAGAGAAAGACCCTGATTTATCCAGGGATGGAGGTGTGATGGTAGACCTGAGGATATCTGAGGATGAGTGATAGAGATAGCCTAAAGAGTGAGTAGTGCGCATGAAGAGAGAAAGAAAGAGGGAGCAGATGGCTTTGAAAGAGAAACGGATGACATCACTGTGACAAAGGAACAGAGAAGTACATCACTGCATCCAGCTGCTGCCTTGTCTCACAGAGAAGCAATCTGCTCTCTTTTTAATGTTTTTAAGCTGTCTTATATTCATCTTTTCATTGCTCTAGAAAGCAGGAATTCGATCCATGTATTACTTCTCCTCCCCCCGCTCTGATTCGCTTCGGACTATTTTCAATTTCTAACCTTTTCTCAAGTACCCTCTCCTGTTATTTGCTAATCTGCTCATGTTGTCTATCAGTTCCTCATCCTGTATCTTCCTCCTCCACTTCCACCCCCTCTTTGGTCCCCCAAGGCAGTGATTTGTGGATCTGTCATACTCTGGCAGCTGGATCCCCTGTCTGTCTCTCTTAGACAGTGGGGAAAGAGACAGAGATAGGAAAAGAGAGAAGGAATGAGAAGACATAAAGGTCTGGTTCTGAATGATTACAAACCCCACTCTCTGTGCGCCGTCATCCTTTAGGAAGTGTGAAATGTAGGCCACCACACTAAAAATATTACAGACTGCTGAGAAGGTTTGCTCTTACAGTTCTGAATGACCATTTATTAAACAAACCAGGTTCCTTCACTCTCAATGAAACACTTCCATTAGTTTTTATGAGATCATTGATCAAATTAAATATGCTGCATTGTTTCATTAGAGATTTGCTTTCAAGAGATAACTGCTCGATTTGGCAGCTTAAACCAAACTTGCAGATGGAAAACCTGATGGAAAGCCAGGTCAAAATGCCACGTAGGAGTACTCCAACTGTTCCCTCTTGGATCCAAATCGAGACACAATTAAAATGCTTTTTCTGTTGCAATTTGCAAAGAAAATAAATGCAGGTGTAACTTGTCCCACTACTTAATTCCACTGCCCATTTGAGTCCAGCAAGCCAGACTAATGAAAAACGAATGTGTTTGTATTTACAGAAGACATTGTGACATATTGGTACTAAACAAACGTAACTAACAAAATAGCGATTCCCATTTAGCTTCTTTGGTTCAAGCATGCCAGCTCACTGTCATGGCTCACTGGGACACTTATGGATCTCATTTCCCTCTTTTTAAAAGACAATCACTCAATCAAATTCATCACATGAAAGTTTTGCCTTATAAACAATTGTCATTGAGAATGTCCTGCTTTCCCTTGTGTCACTGTTAATAGAGTAAACCACAGTAAATCACACTTTCATTTGTTGTATTAATCACAAAACTGTATAACTATTCTTTGCCTATAGTAGTTCTCAAGGCCCTCTGCCCTAGTCCTTGGTCTCCCTGCCCTAAAAGTTTTACACATTTCCCATGATTCACACAAATGGCTCTTCACCAGACTGCTGCAGAGCCTGACAAAGATGTGCTGAGCTGCCCCATTCCTTCAAATCTGGTGTGTTGGAGCAGGGAAACATGTAAGACATGCAGGGCTGGGGCCCAAGGACCAGGATTGAGAACAGCGGTCTAGATGACAGATTTCACACCTGGACAATTTAAAAAGAGGGAGAACTTTTAAAAGGACCACTGTATTATGAAAAGAGAGTGATTGTGCACAGAGCCTTGAGCAGAGCTACTCCTGCTATTTACAGTAATAACATCTGCGCTGTGACAGCCAACAAACTGATGGGAATTCAGCCAAAATTAAATATATTTAATCCAACCTGTGATTTATCCTCTATGTCAGATCAAAATTTAATTTAAGATAATCAACCCTATTACTTTATTTCTTTAATATGAGGATAGTTACCCGTAATTAGAAGCTATTTGGTCCTACTGTGCACCAAATAGGGTTTAATCAGCTGGTTGTTGAAAACACCTGTGTGGGTATTAGCCACACTGCTAAGTTTGTGATTTGACAGTAAAAGTAATTGGCTATATGTGAGTGATGATACAGTTTATCTTAAACATTAGCCAAAGTCACTTCTCAATGGATATTGTGGTTATTTAAGCCAAGTTTGTGAACAAGTCTCAGAAAAAGAAACAAATCACCACAACAGAATATTGCTTTTTGCCTTTGTCGGGCCTCAGTCGTTCTCATTGTTATTATCACATTACCGCTTGGCTTTGGGCATGCTAATATTTCCTTGGAAACATCATTTGTCAACAGAGGCCTTTAGCTGTATAGAATTATTCTTCATCAATCTGATTCACAGAAGCTAAACTTGATAAACGGGAATATGGGCTAGCTTGTACTAAAACTTACAGGATAATGTGTCCTTACACAGTAAATTGGGAGACTTTACACATTCCTTCATTGAGCTGTAACATTTAAATATTGCTTTAAACTGAAATTGATAATGATGGAAAGACTGTTGTGACAGATGTGAACAGTAACAGCAGTATGGTCATGCTAACTTGAGCTAACATGGCAACAGCTAAGAGAGTCTAGATAGGCTACTGATGTGATGCCTTTACAAGAAAAAGGCCAAGAAGAAAGATATCTAAATGACCAGCTGATGATGCTAATGTTGCATTAGCCTCCTCAATGAAGCACACTAACACAGCAGACCAATGTTCCTCATTGTCATTACTAATACTCCACACTGTGATTGCCTTTAAGCTGAAGGAATAGCTCCAACAAATCCAACACACTGACTAGAGGTTTCCACTTCAACTATACTTTCCCCGCTGGTCTCAGTATCGATTCCTCACCTCTTTTATTTACATTATATGCATTCTGTTCAATACTGCTCCCCCCACCCCCCATCCCCCCACCACACTCCCCACCCCACCCCTCCGAGTGTCCATAAGGAAGAGTCGTGACTTCATATGTCAAGGTCACTACTCTGACATTTGCAGCACGTGATTCATAGTGTTATTGATGGAGACAGGGTGGGTGAAGTGTACCACCTCAGGGTGTGTTATAAAACACACTCATACTGGACCACATGGCAGGGCTGAGCTCAGGCAGACACTGATACATACTTTTTTTTGTGAATATACTCCCACTAAGCCCAAATACAATGACAGAAATGCATCCTGAGCTTGTGTTGCTGTACATTAACTATCCTATCTTTCCTTTAGCTCATATGCCGGCGCTGAGGATGGAGTTGAATATGAGAATATCTTGTAATATTATAAAACAAAATGTGACCATGCCTTGAGTGTTACTGCACTATGCACTGACACACACAAGCTGCTTAATATAGCACAGGCGCGTAGTCAAATACGTCAGCGGTTTTACCATGCTTGACATTTCTCTTAGTCTGCAGCAAGCACATGCAACCTGCCCAGTGACATTTGACACACTGGATGATGGGTGATGAGGACAGTGAGAGAGTAAAAACAAAACAAAATGCTTTCAATAAAAGAGCAGGAATTGGGTGTTTTAAACAGGTTTTATTACCATATATAAACATGCTATTCCTGCTTGGATCCCATTCAAGCCTTCACAGTCGTCTTGTTCACCTCTCTTCATCCTTTTCACTCTCTCTGTGAAGTCACACTCCCCGAGTCCCTTCATGTTTCCCACCTCATCGTCACCCTATTGCCTCCATCTGTCACACAGGCATGCACACGCATATGCTTTGTGCGTACACAGGCACACACTCAAGTATTTTTGGCATCTTTTTACTTCCTCTTCCCTGCTCTAATTTTCTTCCCCTCTCATGTTTTTCACCCTCACCTCGATCTCCTCCACCTCCAATCCTCCCTCCTCTCTGATTCTGCTCTGAGATGTTGAATGATTGAGACGCTGCAACAAATGACGGCCCGCGATTGGAAATTCCGCTAAGCAGCGTTTCCTCCTCGTCTCTTTCTCTCCCATTTCCTCTCTTCCTCTACTTTCTCCTCCACAACCCCCCCTCAGGCATCAGCTTATGCTTGGTGACCAATGTTGGCCTCTGTTTGATCCCCCACCATAATGCATTGTGATGGCTGTGTCAGCGCTCAGCCTGATCTCAGAGGAACTCTCTCCGAGCAACAAGCTAAGATCAATAGTGCCATGTCACCAGGGAGCTATTCTCTCTGTTGGTCTGCTCTCTGCGTCTCTCTGATTATCTCATTCTTTTCCTATTTTTTTAAAACCACCCTTTTATTTGTCCTTTTCCTTTATCTGCCACTTTTAACAACTATTCAACCCCCACTGAGAGCGTTCTTTTGCTACCTTCCTGCACTCTGTCTTGTCCCACACACATAAGCAGGAATGCTCAGTGCACATTAAATATGGTGCGGTCATAAAACGTTTACAAATCCACCATCTTAATGTGGCATTAGCGACGGTGCGGTTTTCCTCTGCAGCAGCTCAGTGCAACAATTACAGAGTCCAGTTGGCCTCTGTTTTCTGGTAAAAGATAAAAGTATATGACCACTCTAGAATGAACATGGCAATCTCTTTTCCTGAGTGAAGCGCTTGGAGAAATTGATTTTGTGTCCTCGGAGAGGCCGGCCTGACATGAAATACTTTCTACAAGCAGCCAATAACAAAGTGGTGGTGGTTTTTCAATTCTAGTAAAAGGGGAAAGTGCTGGTGTAGAAATTAGCCATTGTCGTGGTCTTACAGTATTTGCAGCTAATGCAGTGTCATTTGATATCTAAAAAAAAGGAGGGTGACCTGGAGGTGTGGGACCCATTTCAGGGGGGAAAAAAAGCTGATGTCTGCTTAATAAAACAGTCTGAATAAAACTATATTGAACTGTGACACAAAGCATGACAGCAGTGATGCCATAAATTTGCTTTTGCTGCAGTACTGTAGTATATTAAGAGCAAATGCACTTGTTACAGTTCAATTTTAAGATTTTATACTTTAACTAAATATAAAAGCTGAAATAGTCAATTTGTTAGTTACAAAGCACTAAATCTGACTAAAAATCAACACTCAAATAAATATACAGTATGTGAAAAAAAAATCTGAAAACTATTAAGGTCATCTGGTGACACTGATTGTAAATAAACTTTGCACAAAAAAATAAAGAAATTTGTATTTGGTGGATTTTTTTTTCCCTTTTGTTTTAAAGCTTCTTGACAAAAAAAATTATACTGTTGGAAAGTCTGTTTAAGTTAAATGGAGCCACATTTGTAAAGAAAATGAATTTGTGGAATGAGCAGCAGAGTTGAGTAGGTGGGTTCCTCCCATGTAAAGTTGACCAAATCTTCTCTGCCAGCAATGTAACATTAACCGTCAGGAATCATTTTAACAGCAAAAAACAAACAAACAAAAATCTCCTTACTTTTTTGTTTTATAATAATCTGTGAGCACATACCAACACATAGGAATGACATAATTAACTTTTGGCCGCAAGTTACTTATTTAACACAACATGGATAAATATGATTTAATTTTATTTCACTGAAATCCATATATATATATACATATATATATACATATAT
>JBBBVU010000022.1:7813653-7825265 GCA_037177055.1 Atherinosoma microstoma | reverse complement strand
GAAACCAGTCTGCTGAAGTTAGTAGGCGCTACAGTCTTTTTCTTTTTTACTTAGCCTCATTGGAAAATAACTTCAAATACAGTAAAGAAAGCAAGATTAATTTGTTAGGATTTAGAAAAAGATAACTACACTGCAATGAGTAACCAACTACAATGAGCTTTGATGTAGCACAGAGTACTGAAACTACAGCTGATCAAGACAGCGTTCCACAAAAAAGTGCACTAAATACTTGAGCTAAAACAGCCCTATGTTGTTTATGGCTATATATAAGGCTATACTATATAAAATTCTGTAAGTATAATCTGATAAGGTTTAAAATATTACTTCTTCATCAAGTCTGGTCATTCAAAAGGGAAAGAAAAAAGGCAGAGATGTAACAGGCTGCTCATATTCAGCCTCCTGTCTCTAGATTTATTTACACGAATCCCAGTTGTATGAAAATAACTGAGCAACATTTTGTTGTTCCAGCTCCATGAAACTGGGACAGAATTACTTCTTTTACTTTAAGGATGAGCCTGTGTTTCCTTTGTTAAAGGCAAAAATAAAGGAAGAGTTTGCAATATAGGATAACTCAGTCAGTTTTGCAATTTATATTCTTTGAAAAATGTCCCCAGCAAACAAAACTCTTTAACACATCCTACAGTTGCAGTTAGCCAACGTTCACAGGGCTGACATCATCTAAGTGATCCGGGAGATCATTCCTGGCTTTTCATCTTTCTTTCCCTCCTTCCTGCTCTTATTCCCTACCATCTGTTCTTCCTGTCCTCTTCCTCCACCCTTGCCACACTTTCTTATTAACATCCTAACATTAACATCCCCACAATTATAGCCGATGCTTTTCTATTGCTCATGGTCTCACTTTCCATTTTACCCGATTCCTGGTCCTCAGCTCAAATGACTAGTAAGCAGAGACAAGGCTTCATGAGACGACAGGACTGTGTATGTCTATTATTTGTATTATAAGCCTGATTGTCATCCCTAAATCTAGACAAAATTTGGAAAGTATGTTCTCTTGTGTGCATAAGTAAGGTTTGCATGTTCTTTATTTTCTTCTATTCATACAGTACACGCAACCATTTGTATAACAATGTGTTTGGCCACATAAAACAGTTTTATCTGTGTATATGTGTGTGTGCGTGTAAGAGCAGAACAGGGTGACTGTCCTTAGGGCAGCTCTCCACACCAGAACAGTGCATAGAAGCATCTGACCAGCTGTCCCCCCTTGCAGCTAACAGCATGTTGTCTCTTCTATCTATTCTCTCCATCTATCTCTGTGTCCATCATTCTTTCCTGAACCTTTTTTTTCCATCTCACTCTCAGTCTATCCTTCCTTTCTACACTCTCACACTCACAAATTGTATTTTGTATGCCTCCCCCTTCTGTATAAATTGGAAACAGTATTGTTTAGTACCAGACAAACACAGAATCATTATTACTTTTTCTTTAATTTAGCTGCTTCTATGTTCTTATTAACTGTACCTTCTTATCCCTTGCTTGTTATTCCCCCTTTCCCATGCCTCAATGGCTAACCTAAAAATATTTGAAAATCATCTTATTTTCATCTCCTCCTGCCTGTTTCTTTCCATTGTCCATAGCACTATAATAAGCTGCTGTAGAAATATATAGACAAGCTCACACACACACACCTGTTCTCCCTAAATATAGTCTCCTTTGATGCTTGTTGGAGCCAAGCAAACAAACTACTAAGACACAAAGAAATAACAAAGCATATCAATGACACACTTCAGTGCCATTTGGTGATAGTGGACTGCAGCCATATGAAATCACTGACATCACATCTTTTTCCTTTCTGACTTCAACCTCGAAGGCCAGTAATGCAATGGAAGCTGAACATAACTGTGCACTCGCTTAACTAATAATCCAAGATTAATATCGCTGGAGATTTAAGCGGTTAAATCCCAGCAAACACCTAACAGAGTGTTTATTGTAAACATTATTTTCACAAGCCTGACATATTGGTTTGCAGATCGTGTTTAATCTAAACATTTTTATTTAAACCTAAGTCTGCATGCTGTAATGTTTGACCTCATTTGCCAAGCTTGCATTGCAAATATGATCACAACAATAGCTACTCAGCCCCAAAATATCCACTGGTTATATCACATTGATTATTCTAAGCTATTGTAACTTAATCTAAGTGCATTCTTAAGCCGTATCAAGTTAAGTCCCATTGTTACATATAGTGTACAGAGCTTCAATGTATAAATAGGTTTTAACATTAATAAGAAAAAAATTCAAAATAGATCCTCAGGTGCATTGTTACTTGTCTTCAAGTGAAGGTTAAGAAAGATTGCATGTTAGTAACTGCAACAGCATTTTCATAGGAATTCAGCTCGCTACTGCTCACCCTCTCTTTGTATTCTCAACTCTATACAATCATTCCTCTATAAAGACTATTCCTTTTTCACCTATTTAATCATTTAAAGAAACATTGACGGGTCTCGTCTCTCCCTTATTTTCCTCTTTCCTGTCAGCCTCAGATTCAGAATCCATTTCTGTTTCCCAGTTCTTCTGTTGCATGCCATTAAAAATGTATTTGCCTTAAAAAATGAGAACAAGGCATGTAGGAGAAAAGGGCAAAGCAGATACAGAGATTTTTATTTATTTATTTTTCCACATTGGAAACATGAGGACTTGGCTGCTGTCTTTGTTGTACTGAGACTCAGAACTTGTTCTTGTTTCTTTCTGTTCGGCTTCACTCACGCTTTGCCCTGATTTCTCACTTGGGCAACTGCAGCCTGCTTCAAACAACAGATCAGTGCTCCGAATATGCGTTTTTGATAAAGATGTAAAGTGATTACAAGAGCAGACAGCCAGTGTGTTGAACAAGTTTTGCTCAGAATTGTATTGTTCTTGAAATAATAGATTTTTGAGAAGTTGAATTGGCAGTACATATTATGTGTATGTGTGTGGCATAAAAGCTGAGAAGAAACCAAAACATTCCAACATATAAACCACCTGCGTCATCACTTTCATATTTATTTTCATATGTATACCATCCAGGTTCAGTTACCATGGCTTCAGGCAGTAAGGCAAAACAAGACCTGGAGACAGAAAGTAACATAGTTCCAATCTGAGGGGAGTAAAAGTGAACAAAGTTTTGTTAAAAATTTCCACCACAAGCACATAAAAACAGCCTCCCTAAAGCCAAGAATTAATTACAGTGATCCAAACACAACAGTACCTTTCTACTCGTCCACACTTGTTAGAGAAAAAAACTAGGGGGCTCTCTGAAAATATATTAAAGCGATAAACAAGTATTATCAGAAGGGTTTTTAATTAAACCTCCATTTTCAACATCTACCTCATTAAACGCGCAACAGATTATTTCATTTTTATTCATACCCCTGATTCTTCCTTCACCGAGCTGTTTACCTGCACAGTTTTGTCTTTGTATTTTAGGTATTTTATAAAACAACTTTTCACATCTGTAATCTATCTCAAAAGTTTTCACCTTTTTTTCAAACATATAACTTTTATAGCGTTCAGCATCTTTAGTGTGTTTACACAAAAGATCAATGAATGTTTGATTAAGATTTTAAAAATGCATATATTTGTTGAGCTGCTTCGCACTCAACTGCTGCCATTCATACAAACTATTCTTGATTTCACCATCAGACTTCAACTGGAAATCTGTCTTTTTCCTGGTCAACTTCTACTCAGAAGTACTTTCTTTCTCACCTGTAAACATTTCTCACCATCTGTTCACCAGTCCGTCTCATTTCCTCCATCTCTTTCACTTCCTCCAAAACTCTTTGTGCTCCTCTCTTTTTTTTCTTTCTCCACAAGTGGCCTGGAGGATTAAATGTGTTTAATTAAGAGGTGATTACATGACAGCTGACACAGCGGGATCAGGAAGACTTCATCCACTCGCTGCGACTGTCATCACCCCGATATGCCCCTGTACGCCTCACCTCAATATGTCTGTTCCTGTTTCACACCCTCCCCCTAAATAACTTCTTTTTTTAATCTGTTTTTAATTGCGATGAAGATGAAGAATTAATGATTTGTACTTTGTTATCTAATAATAATAATAATACATATTAAATATCAGGTAATAAGATATACCAGAGATCGTTCGGAGAGGAGAAACTCTTGTATCTGTGTCACTTGGTGTCATGTTCCAATGGGAAAATCAAACACGAGCACACATACTGATCGTCTTTCATCCCTAAGTCTTCAAAATAGATATTTGACCCATTTTTCCGCATCTACCAAACATTCACACACTTCAGTGGCAATTTTTCAAACAGGACAAATCTTGTGAGATTTGTATCTTATTATTCTTAATGTCGTTTCAGACGTTTTTGTGCGGTTTTAATGTGTCATCTTTGTGTGTTAGACTAGAGCAAGGTAAACAAGACTTGAGATAACACGGAGTAAAAACATGAACAAACTGAGAAATATTCTTTTTAAAAACATGCACAACATTTAAAAAGACAAAAAAATAAGGAAAACATGGCTGGGACACAGTTGCTGTCGTCATGACTCATGAACTCACAAAAATCAATGCTTTAGTATGAGATAAAAATGTGTTAAAAGTAGTTTTTGATGTTATTTTGTCAGCAAAGATCTGGTTTGCTGCAGCCACGGCCAGAGACAAAGTCAAGCTGCAGCGCATCATCCACTCTGCTGAGAAGGTGATTGGCTGCATCGTCCCATCTCTCGAAGAGCGTCGCATCTCCAGGACAAAAAAAAGCTTTCGATTTTAGGAAATAATGAACCGATTATTACAACTTAAGTGGTCATCTGACCTAAAAAGTAAAGCTAAATTGGTAAAAGCAAACATCAAATGCTATTTTTGTGAATCAACAATTGTTTTACTTAGGAAGAACCTGCATTGTATGGCTTTAATCAATGCTGCAGCATCACATACACTTTATTGATACGGAGAAAGCCTTCCTTTGAGTCAAATCACAAACTTTATCCGTGTTTTTAGCATCATTGGCCGTTTATACAATCATCACGTCTGATAGCTTTCTGACTTGTACACCCTCTTCATAAATGTAAACAGTTTGAACAGACAAATATTATCATCCATGTAGGCAGCTGGTGAGATGATGCTGGATAAATACTGCATTATGATGAAGAACATGGTAGCGCTGATGTAAACCAACATATATAGAAGTACATTACATGCTGCATTCATTTGCACCTGGGCATTTGAGGTAAAGCTCAGTTTAATATTTGTTAAAATTTGATTGTTTATTCTTGGGGTGGAACCCAGGGGGCCATTCAAATTGTAGGGGTGGCCCCACCCTTGATTATTTTCAGAGTATTTCAGTCAATTTTGTGTATTTTTTTGTTTTTCCAGCAGCAGTGTGTTGGGCTTTCAGGGCCTCCATAGAATATAGTAAAAGTTCTGTGCATCCTGCTTAAGGCTAACAAAACTAAAGATAAAAAGAAAAATACCAAGACAAAGGAATGTGAGAAAGCAGAGGAAGTTAAGATAGAGGATTAATAGAAAAGAAACGGAAGGAATGAGGGAAGGCAGGACAGGGAAGAGTGGAGCGCTAATAAGCAGAAGAAGGGGTGAAAATGAGGCCAAAATCTTGTTTATATCAGTGGTGGGAAGATGAAAGTAAAGCAAGAAGTCTTTCCTTTTGTGTCGATGTTAGGATAAACATGGCACGTGCAAGTGCACGCGTTTTCTGTGAAACGAAAAGGTGAATAATTGATATATGATCCTGGGCAGAACATATGGAACATGTGCTGTCGCTGTCAGTGTTGTTTTCGTGCCTTAACATTAAAGTCAAGCAGCTGTTGTCATGTGAATTGTTTTCAAATGACTTCACGGCTGCCTCTCCTCAGAAACCTGAGCTTAACAGTTGAGGCATTCATCTGTCACATCGTAATACACACCAACCTCTTTATCAGAACAGCTGGGAGGCTGCACAGCAAAATAATAAGCGCAAAACTGTGAGGCAATGGGGATCTTTGTCCTTTAAACATGCCATCAGTCTTGTCACAAATGAGCCCACAGGAAATATGTCTAATTTAAGTCTCAATACACTGAAGAAACACAGGGTTATATTGAGCGTATGTGTGTGTGTGTGTGTGCGTGGTCAAAGCATCTGAAGATGGAAGCAGATAGACAGATGGGTCACACAGTTATCCCTCTGTGGGTCTGGAGCTGGAACAGCTAATTACATCTTAATTAAATACGACCTGTCTGTCCGGGCTCCTCGTCGGCCATGGACGACACATGTTTGTGTGTTTATGCGTATGATGAAGTTGCATTGGTCAGCATTGTGTATTTTTTCTTTAAGTATAAGCATGTGTAAAGACTGTAGCGCTCTAAACTCTAGTTGAATAGACTGTCATTAGTTGTTACGCTTGCAACCAGGTGTGAAAACCTGCCACTAAAGAGAGTGAATATTAAACAGTTAGTTAAAAGGAAATATGTTAATGGCGGCATGAAACATTCATATTTTGGAGGGGACATGCAGTGCTGCTTGACAATTTGTTAACTATTTATAATTTTCGGCATTCAGTCATGTGGAAATGAAAACATCCTATTTAAATTGCAAATTTTTGACATACAAAAAGCTCAAAAATACAATTCATCTGGTTCTTTCTAGGTCTTAAAGTTGGGTAAATACAACCTCTGATGCAAAACAGCACACTGCATTACATTGTGTCTGTATTCGTTCCACAAAAACACACAACCCAAATGAGAAAGCAGTGTGTGAAAGTTCACTCTTACTGCTTCCACCAGCAGCCAGGTGCTGCTGATCCAATGCACTTGATTAATTGATCGTCAGCAAATGTGACCCAATTAAAGTGAGAGTGAGCCTGGGTAAATAAATCAAATAAACCCTCCATCAACCCTAATTATGTTTAGCCAACAACAGAATTGTGTAATGCTGAGGGAAAGCCTAAAAAGATTTTCTGGAAATTTTGTTCTTTTTTTCAAAAAGATTTTTTATTTAACAAGTAACTTAATTTTAGAATCGGACATTGGTTGATTTGTTTTCCTTAAACTAAGCAGGATAATCCCAAACACCCAATTATATACCTGATTCTAATCTCACCTAATCTACAGCTAATCGTGAGGTTTCTCACACATCTTTTTAGTTTGTTTTAATTCTCCTTTTAATGTTTCTTTTGCACGCTGCTGTAATGCTTTTAATGTTTTATGTAAAGCATTTTGAGTTGTCTTGTACATGCATTGTACTATATAAATGAGCTTGCCTTGGCTTACATCTCCAATTTACAAATATGTGATCATGACAACTTCCTCTTTGTTACTAAAATACCAAAAAATACCCATTTTGCCTCAGTCATTAGCCCAGGTTTACCCTTTCTACCTCTAGATCTGATGTGATTGGTCATATATGTATTGAAGTTAAGGACTTAATACAGAAATAAATAAATTCCCATGGTCATTATTATAAGCTCATGTGTGTATACATACTGTATACTTACCAGCCACTTTATTAGGTACATCTGTTCAATTGCTTATTAACACAAAAGGCTAATCAGCCAATCACATGGCAGCAACTCAGTTAATTCGGTCATGTAGACGTGGTCAAGAAGACTTGCCGAAGTTCAAACAGAATGGGGAAGAAAGAAGATTTAAGTGACTTTGAATGTGGTATGTTTATGAGCTGGTCTGAGTAATTCAAAAGCTGTTGAACTACTGGGATTTTCCCGCACAACCATTTCTACGGTTTACAGAGAATGGTCTGTAAGTCAGTTGTCTGGACCAGAATGCCTTGTTGATGTCAGACGTCAGAGGAGAATGGGCAGACTGGTTGGAGATGATAGATAGTCAACAGCAACTCAAATAACTACTAGTTCCAACCAAGATATGTAGAATAGCATCTCTGAATGAACACATAGAACCTTGAAGCAGATGGGCTACAGCAGCAGAAGAACACATCTGCCACTCCTGTCAGCTAAGAACAGGAAACTGATGCTACAATTCACACAGACTCACCAAAACTGGACAATAAAAGATGCGAAAATTGCTGCCTGGTCTGATAAGTTTCCATTTCAGCTGCAACATTCCGACAGCAGAGTCAGAAAAACAACACATAAGCAAGGATCCATCCTCCTTTGATGGTCAGGATGGTGGTGATGTATCTAACTGGCCAACTTTGGGCCTCTTAGTAGCAATTTAATTAAGGTTTAAACACCACAGAATACCAGAGTATGAATGCTGACCATGTCCAGCCTTTCATGACCATTTTCTGATGGCTACTTCCAGAAGGATAATGTACCGTCAAATGATCTCAAATCCAGTCTTGAGCATGACAATGAGTTCACTGTACTCCAATGGCCTCCACAGTCACCAGATCACAATCCAATAGAGCACCTTTTGGGATGTGGTGGAACGGGAGATACTCATCATGGATGTGCAGCAACTGTGTGATGCTATCATGTCAATATGGAGCAAAATCTCTGAGGAGACACCTTATTTGAATCAATACCACAAAGACTTAATGCAGTTCGGAATGCGAAAAGGGGGTGCAACTCGGTACTAGCATGGTTTACTTAATAAAATGGCTGGTGATTTTATATAGGATAGTCAAATAAAGAGTTGCTCATTAATAGCTTAACAGGTGGTGATTGTTTGCTTTGTCATTTTCCTGCATCGGCTTGATTTCCTTACATCAAACAGACACAGGCTCAGACAGACTCTCAGAAGACCTACCATTGTTGGAGCGTAGTGCCCTGGCGGTGATGCCGTTTGTCCCTATAGGATGATGAACTCCAGCTCCATCCACTGCTCCTGCCTCCCCTGGCTGCTTCAGAAGCTCTGTCAGAGTCCTGAAGGGAAGAAGAAAAACATTTAAGACTTGCAAATCATTTTGCTGGCTTTCCCTGGAGCGTTTGAGCAAATCCGCACAAGTTAAAGAAGAAAAGAGCTTGGCAGAGATAGGAGACGAAGTAGCTGCTGAAACAAGGGCTGACTGAACAAGATGTGATGAGCCGGGACAGAGTGAGATTGTAAAAAAAAACAGAAAACATGTTGATGTGGATATAATATGAGATTACGTGTTTCAAAAAGATTATTTATATCAATGAAAGAGAAAATGTTCAGAATGAAGTTTGAGGATGTGATATTGAGGATGAAAAGGATGAGTTTGCCAGCTGGGAGTGTCAATCATTTATAAAAAAAAAAGAAAAAAAGAAGATAAATAAATAAGACAACTTCCCCTCTCATAATCTTCTATTTTTTGACATCTTTGAACAAGTTCTTCTTCCTGAAAACTGGAACACAAGATGGGAAAAGCGTGCCAATTTCATTCTTTTGACCCTGCAGCTGTAAACAAGGATTCTAAGTATGTAGTTAATCAGGAAAAACAGCTCATTGATTTTAGCTAATGTGTCAAATACTTTATTTAGGCAACTTAGTTATTTGCTATTTGCTGTCTTGAAAAATAACATTTCCTGTTTCCATCTTGACAACAAACTCTAATTTAATGTCTGCAAGATGATGTGAAGAACAAAAGCAGGTTTTCTACGAGTGGTGGTTGGTCAAAGTTGCATCGATGCAGTTAAATCATTTCAGTAGCTGTCAGCGTGGCTGCTTCACAAATTTCACCCTCCGCGGTATTTGCAATTAATCAAGGTAAACTAAGACAAGATAAAGTAAATAAATAAAGGAACTAGAGAACCGTACAGCATAAGCAACTTGAGTGGGATTTTTGATCGATATTATCAGGGTAATAAACAAAACAAAACAAAGCAAAGCTTACCATCAATATGTTGTTGGCCTGCTCAGCAGAGACCAATTAACATTTAAATATTTCCATATAGCTAATTTTGCTGATGAAACCTATAAACAGCCCTCTAAAGCATGCTATGTTTTAGAGGGGGGAGAAATTGTCTGTTTGTTTGCGTGATGTGTCTTGGGTGTTGTGCTCATGAGAGCTGCAGTAAACTTAAAAACATCAGCAAAGTACAAAGTAATCCAACCCAATAAATCTGCAGAAGGCTCTGAGTATCGTACACTTTTTTTTCTCGTGTTCCAACACACCTGATTTAAATGAAATGGATCTAACAGCTTGTTGTTTAGTTCACACAATGATCCAGTAATTTGAGTCAGGTGTGTTGAATCATGAAAACCTCCAAAATATGCAGGACAATGGCTCTCGAGGACAGTTTCAGATCCCCGGATTAACCGCTTAAGCTTTGGCCTAAAATACCCAAAGTAATCGAAGAATTGCTCCAGAATAATACGGTTCGTATGCGTGCTCTTGGTGTCTAACCTTCCTGTTATGTTGCAGGTCAAATTGATCCATTTTAAAGTAAAACTTTGATCTTGTAAAAATGATCTTTTAGATTGTTTTTGTTCATTATTTTTTTCTGTTTGACACTTTTCTTCTTGGCTTAATAAGACTGATCAACATAAAATGAAAATGGTAAATTTCACATCAATTTGATACCCTCACCCTATCCCCTTCACATCCTCTGTAAAGCAGAAGATTGCAGACGTCTTTTGATGGTAACCTTCCTTTTTCTGTTACAGTGGTTACACTTCCCCCATGTTGAGTGAAGGGGCCAGGCATGTAAAGACTCTCTGCAACGGAGTCCTACTAATATCACACTATGCAGCTACATATAATACTCTCTCAGAGCTTCATAAAATGAGCAGCGGAAGTAAAAAGGTGACAGCCCTGGAGGCACTGGAACTCATCTTTGATCATGATAATGAAATAGAGGAGGGCGAGTCTGTAGATGAAGACCATCCTGAGTTCAATTCTGAATCTGATGATTCTGATTCTGAATCAAATGAGGAAATTGCTATTTATATTCCTTCAAGCTAGATATTCACGTCCAAAATGATGAAATACAGAGGTCTTTATCCCCAAATATATGGAAGGCAAAACTATGTCTACAGAAAAAAACTATAAAGGCATTGCCTTTACACCCACTAGGACGGCAGTGATCTACAGACATTGAATCATATAAATGCACTGTATTTCATATGTAGATCTTAACATGCATTAAAAAAAAGAAAAGAAACACAAGTTGATTATTCTCATGGAATCATGATCTGTGATTGGTGGAGGACACCGTTACACTAAATATGGATTTAAATGTTTTGTAATGGAATTAATAAGATGTAAATAATGTTTGTTGGGATTTCTTGGTTTCTGATACTTTTGAACAATTAAACTGTCCCAGGTCACATTGACCCAGGAACAACATTGCTATTCCTGAGAAATGAGCATAACAGGATGGATAGGGTCATCTAGGGAGCTCAGAAAATGTATTCCCAGTGTCAAAAATGTTTCTGTTACAATGCCTAAGTAGATTCCAATAAAAAAAATAAACAATATAAATGTGGGATTTCTAACCTTGCCTGTTTTTCTCCCCATTTGATACAGGATAACACGATGCTAACAATGATTCCATGCACACAAATATCATTGATCACCTTCAGAAATAAAATTATTCCTAAACAGTAATGTTTGCGCTAAAATATACTTTCAGTCCTGTTTTGTAAACATTAGGGTCTAAAACATAAAACTGAATTAAAATAAAAATGTTAATCTGAAGCCTTCACAAACCAAAATACAACTAACAGGGCAAATCAAGACTGAAACAAACAGGTCTTTTTAACGTAGAAAGCCATT
>JBBBVU010000022.1:7781581-7813553 GCA_037177055.1 Atherinosoma microstoma | reverse complement strand
CCTTCACAAACCAAAATACAACTAACAGGGCAAATCAAGACTGAAACAAACAGGTCTTTTTAACGTAGAAAGCCATTCATTTACTAAAAAATAACTGGGACGACTGCTGTGACCATTTCCAACATAATCCATGATAAAGAAGAATTCACATAAACCATAAATAAGGGAGAATTTTCAGCGATGAAAGCTGAAAAATGTACTTTAACCTGCTGCAATGCTCTCACTTTATGTATAAGCAGCCTTAATACTTTTTAGCTGTTTGACAGAGATGAGGAATGCACAGTTTCAGCAATCCCATCACCAATCACTATAACATTACATAAAAGTTGGAGATGTTATTCTAATATAACCTGTCTGCAAACATCTCGTAAGCTTTTGAAATGCAAATATGACAAAAAAAAACATGCTCTTCATTGTTGATGTGTTGGTACAGAGGGTATTGCCTTTAAATAATGATAACATATAAAAAATAAATAGCTTGTATATCAAGGTCAAAAATCAGGTAAGAAGATCTAATTTAATCTGTATTTATTTCCTCTCCCCCGATACTCTTTCTCACAGCTAAGGCGCCATTAAGCAATCTTCAGCTCCAGTGGAGCTGCACAGCGACCGGCTCTCTGGTGTGAATATGAAGGGGGAGTGTTGCTTGAAAAACACACAGCTCAGCAAAATCTCTCCTGGATAAATTAACATCAGGGAAACATTTATTTGATATCAAAGCCCTGGTGGGATGACAAGTAAGGTTGAGTTACCAACCTGGCAAAGCAGGAGGCTACCCAGGGATAGCATATAGAAATTCAGAAAAAAAAATCTTATTACAATTATTAGTACTATTGACTATTCATTTTTGCTTTACAGAGCTTCTTGGTTGAAAGCAGCTTATGTAAGTGAGTCAGAAAAGAAAAAGTGCTATGAAGGAATAAATGAATATAACCACAAACTTTGAGATTTTACTAAAATAATGAAAGTAATTCCCCCAATAAATGCCCATAAAACATGTCCATAAGGTACATAATGTGTGCAACATTACCCACGCATGCATCTTAATTGATCTTTGCACTTTAGTGTGCTCGCCAATCCAACTTCTCCTTCTCATCTTATTTTAATATCTTCTCTTCCAATCCATTTTTCATTGGTATTCCACTCTAACTTTCCTCTTTCATTGATAATGATACTAAAGTGAGTTGAGGCAGTTTGTCTTCTCCCACCCGCTCCGTGTCTCTGGCTTTCGTTGTGCCGCAATGTTCAGCACTTGTTGTTCTCTACATCCTCTCTCTCTCCCTGGAAACATCCTCTAGTTTTTTTGTTTTTTTTGCTTCTCTTCTAATCTGTCTTATCTCCTTAACTTTCCACATCTGAGTTTCCCCCTCCTCTTCCCGTTATCTCTTCTCTTTCTTTATTTTCTATTTTACCGCAACAAGCCTTTTATCTATCCTTGTATCACTTCCTCAACCCTCAGTCTGTCTTTCTTGTATTCGCAGCCCTCTGATGTGGTTTCTCTTGCACTGATCTTCATGTCTGGTCCGTCTCTCGGACCGTCACACTTTGGTCCACTGCTTGTTTTCTCCCACTTCTTTCGTTCTTCTTTTTTCACCTTCAAGATTCCCAACTCTTCCTTTTACATCTGTTTCATGTTTGAGTTAATGGCAGCAATTTTACCAAGTTTTTTCTTTTTTTTTACCTTGTGGTTCTGAGTGCACAAACATTTGTACTTTCATACTCTATGAACTCATTTCTTCTTCTGAATTATATTAAGTAAGGCACAGCTGAATGCCTAAAATTCAGAGAGCAAATGCAAATGATACAGGATAAGTAGTGGAAATAAATTCAAATACTGTATAAACTCTAGATAAGAAAAGCATTCCGCGCAGTCTGTATGCTGAGAGAAATCTGGCTCTTTTGTGATAAGAGAGGGGGGGTGGGCTCGAAGTGCTGACGTGGAAGCGCTTCAAACAACACACAAATGTAACACAGATATGAATGAACTGTCCTGAGACATCGACTTTCTTAGCATGATTTAAGAAAGTATGTAAAAAAGAAGGCTGCCTGGAGCTAAAGTCTATGATACAGTAAATATCAGAGCATAAAGAAATTTTTTATCTTGACCTAAAACATAATAACTTTCCCTAAATACTTCTGATTCATATGATATAATTAGAATTGATATAAACTTAGCTCAAATTGTGTATGAAATGTGTATTCTGTGGATTGTTTCTTTGTCGTAAAAATTGGGAACAATCGGGAATAAATCTTATAACGTTGGAAAGCCCGTTTAGTTCCCTTTTAAATGATGTCACATTTGTAAGAAAAATGCATTAGATGAGCAGCAGAGTTGAGTATGTGGGCTGCGCCTATACATGAAAAATGAACCAAATCTTCTCTGCGTAAGAAAAACAGTTTATTACGCTATTGACTACCATGACTAACCTTCACCGCCAGGCCTGTTCGCTCTGGTGTCAGGATCATGTGCACTAGAACCTGGACACGCGAAGGAACATTATGTTCAGTGATGGGTACAGATCCTGCCAACGGCAGTTGGATCGTGGGGGGGAGGGAAGTGCGGAGAAGATGAAGAGAACGGATGCTGATTGCTTCACTGATAAGGTAACAGCTTTGTGATGGTGTGGAGGAGCATCTCCCTCACTGGAAAAAACAAGGTTTTTCATCATTGGAGACAATTGCAATACAGAGATATTGAGATGAGATTCTGCAACCAGTGACAATCCAATATCTCCACCAGCCGAACTGCGACAAACGTTAGTTAAATAATGAGATGCCATCCCACAGATTTGGCAATTTTTTCATGGGGACAACCCACATACTCAGCTCTGCTGCTCATCCCACAAATGCATTTTCCTCATTAATTTGGCACCATTTCAAAGGGAAATTAACAGGCTTTCCAACGGTATAAGGTTTATTCTCAGGAAGCATTGTTACAACAAAGAAATAATCCCCCAAACACAAATGTCCTTACTTTTTGTGCTAAGTTTAGTTAGAGTGAAAAGCTGAGGAGAACAACAGTCTTTTTTCAAGCTAGGGGAGACTGGAAGTTTCTCCATGTGCACAGGACCCTATCAGAGGCTTGCTTTGTGGGTTGTTCAGTATATTGATAATCAATTTCATGAAGTTTACATTTGCACATGGCCCAGTGAAACTCATTTCCAATTAAATTGCTAAAAATGGATTTTCCCCACAATACAAGATGGGATATAAACTGAATAATGAATCAAAGCTGGCACACTGAGAAAAACCTTTGCAGTAGCAGGTTTTATTCCTGTGTGATTTCGTGGAATTAGTCCTGAATCAGACTTATTAAATATTGCAAAAACAAGACAGGATATTTCTAAAAATGAAAACACTTTTCAACCAAAAAGCTATGTAGTCCTTGTAGTCCTCATATCTGTGACACATATAAGGTCCTGCTGAGCCCACCAACTGGGCTTAAGAGTGTGGTTTCCTGTGAAGCAGTTAATGTTGTCATTATGTCATTGTTTCAAATAGAGTAAGCCGTTTATCAATGAGAAATCTTCTCAGTCAAGCACAATTAATGGTCATTCAGACATTTACAGGAAAAACGGATTAGCTTCTAAAACTGAGCTGATATTCACACAGCATGAAACTCCTCAGTGGTGAAACATGTTTCCCTTGATTAGACTGCAATCATCTGACAAGGTTTACCCCCTTTTCTATTCTTTCTACGTATAAGTATTTTTCATGAGCAATTGCATCAAACATCCCAGACAATTTCAAGCGGTGTAGCGCTCATCTGTGCTAATGGGTGTGTTTGTGCGTGAACTGAATATCTAGTTCTTTCGAGCATCTTTCATGATTTGTTGTAATGCTGGATGTGATCAGAACCGATGGGCTTATCTCATTAAAGGTTTGAAAATTACAATAAATACAAGAGGCATACCTCATTATGTTCTGTACAAATATATTAGGTTAACTTTGCTCAAACTAATTCAGTCTAACACCCCATTAAAATACAGATTAAATGGTTAAATGGGTGCAAATACACGCTGGAACCTTTTCCTTTTCAGTACAAAACTGACTTGCAGCCACAAGACAGGCTGCTTTCCATATCACGCCAGACTGAATTTTTTTCAGAAAACAAAAGTGAAGCACATATTCAATTTTTTTGCCCATAAACACCCCTCCCCCACACTCATCCACCCAACCCCTTACAGGCACCACACACATCCCCAAACACCTCCTCCAGAGTTTTCTAATTAAGGAAAAGAGGCTGCTTAGAGCTGTAGCAGAGATGAAACAACTGGATTTAATAATGTATGAAATAATGATTTAAATTAATTGGAGTAGTAAATAGAGTTCAGATAATGAGGCTCTATGAAATCAATGTCCTGATTAACTAAGATGTGCAAATTAGCACGTGGCTGCAAACCAGAAATAGCGCTGATGGGAGTGTCTAGTTTTGTGAGTGACGTCCCAAAACTGCAGCTGATTTGGAAACACGGGTGCAATTGGTTGGTTTTGATAAATACTTTGAAGCAGCATCTCTTCACCATTGATAATCAGAAGCCTGTAATTCGCCATCGACTTGCTCGCAGCTTGCTTCTCTTTACAACTCAGAAATGTAGGGGTGAACCTGATCCTGTTAGGGTAGAATATTTAAGATACACCCTTTGGCTCAGATATTAAACTGTTTAGTTGTTAACTCCTCCATGAGCCCTACCATGTTCTACCATGTATTAGCTGGCTGTAACTGAGCTCGCTGAGGTATGACACATCAAATCGACTTGCTGTTCACACTTACACATTTAAACTTCCAGTAGGCTGAGCTCCACATGAAGGAGTTGCTTATCGGTGTCTGTGTGTCTCATCTATGTTTATGCGTTAAACTGCATAGACTGCATTCTGGATTCTTTTTTTTTTTCTTAACTTTTGATGTTATCCACTTTATCTACAAAGAAATTTGGAAATTTTTCACATGTCTTGAATGAAGGTTCAGTACAGACAGTCTTAGGAGCATAAGAACAATATCTATGGTGTTAAAAATGTGTGAGGCTTATTGGAGTTTGAAAGAATAATGTTTGACAGATATTTGAGTGCACTACTACCTGGTGTAGGTTGAGTCAAGTCGACTAGACTGGGTTTGGTTTTTTGAAGATGTTTTGCTCTCATCCAGAAGAACGTTTTCAGTTCTGATGGAGATTTCACATGATTAACCAGTGAAACTGTTGTTTCGTTTATAGTCATCACTCATCCACTCATCAGACAGATGGCTCAACACAGGACAGCCAACTCACGGCAGTCACATCTCTCAATGAGTCATAGACTCTAAAATATCACTGTTTTCACAGGATACTTAAGTTGCTGTCTCCTTCAGAACTAAAGAAAGTCATATTCTAGTTTATTTCATTATTTCTTTAGAAAAATCAACAAAAAACCATCATAGAAATATCCAAATACAAGAATGAAAAGGAGCAGAAAGACTAACAATCTTATATAAACTGACTCTTTTTTTTTTACAACACTTGTGGATCTCCTGTGCAGCTACAACTAAAGTCATGCCAGGCACAAAATTCAAGCCTTTGTTCAGGGGCAAATAATGGTGCAATCAGCACTTATTGATTGTAGGCACAAAGCTTAATAAATCAGTCGGCAATGATTAATTTGAATGATCTTTTTTGCTTAAATTAATATAAACAAATATGTAATAGGCCAAGGCGCACTGTATTCACACCTCTGTTGAAAAAAAATATCTCCTCATTAATAAGACCAATGATGATATTTTTTATGCCAAATCTTGGTTTGGGACAGTGACAAAGCAATGATAAATCTGAAACTTCAGTGGCTAGAGGCCCTAATATACAGGTTTGCTCATTTCCTCAGCTGCATGCTAGTTGTATTTGCTGGTGGATCGAGGCAGAATTTAATGTGCAAATATCAAAAAACACATATTTGTGTTTGGGCAAAACCTCACAGCGGTTGCTTCCACAAAGAATAGAGGACAAATTGTTTGTCAAGGTTCAACTGCATATCTAACAGGGCTATAAAGTCAAACAACATGAAACCGGATCACAGCATCCATAGTTGTGGTTTGCAACCTTGCAGTTTCACGACCCCGGTTGTATAACGAAATTACCACCACTGTTTTCAATTGTCAAAGAACATTTGATGCAAAAAAAAGGGAGAAAAAAACCCCAGGGTCATGTAATAAGACATTCAGTATTGTTCTACAGACATACACTAAAACACACAAACACATTCGGTCCCCTGGGTCTATAACACAGCATTTTGTAGCTGAATCACTCTTCACTGTCACAGCAGGTCAATTTACATTACAAGGCACCCCACCGTTGATTCCCAGCTCCCATATCCTGGCATGGAGACGAAACCCAGCTGCTTTTGAACACCGATGCTGTATAATTGTGGGATGCAGCTTACCACCTACAGTTGTGCCACCCTACCAACCTACACAATCACAAAAGCGCATGATCACACACACACACACACACATGCACCTGCACACGCAGACAGACACACACACATGCCCTGCTAAAGTTGTGCCCGCAGGGAGTTCATTGGTGCCACAAAGGAATGACTCACCCCATAATATTCATGGGAGGGAATTCAGAGAGGTAACAGTGGGTGGGAATTACACGGGTATCTGTTTGTGTGTTTCTGTGTATCATTTTCAAAGGTTTCACTAAAAAATCCTTCAGGGCTGGCAAAGTTAATTTTAAAATAGGAGTCTGAGCAAAGCAAGAGGGGAATAGATGTGTCCTATTTCTGTTGATTAATTATTAATTAAAATGAAAGACCCCCAAACAAAAACCAAAGTAAATCCAACAAACAAACAAACAGTAAAGCTATCTCCATTGTGGCCTTGTGACCAAATTATCTCACCCTGCACTTTCCTCTTGAATATTGCATAATATGCTTGTGTGTTTTGTTTTTATGCTTTGAAAAAGACTTCAAATGCAATATGATTACAGTACGAAGGATTCCCTTGCCCTTCATGTTGGCTGCAGTGAGCAGTTTTTTTTTCAATAGCTTATTGTTATGTAAATGAAGTTGAAGTTCATAGTTGTTCTAAAACTGGTGCCTTTGAAATGGCGGATTCAACTAGAATTCAAAATGAAGCCTTTGAAACTAAGAGGAGAACCTAGAAAAAGATATTCAGATGGAGCGTAGTGTGTGTGTGTGTGTGTTTCTTGAATAAGTTTGTCTGTCGCAATATCCACCCATCCTTCTCTTTGTCTTCTGCTGTTATGAAATGACAGAAGTCAACACTGGAAGTCTCTTTTTATCAGTAATTCACAGCACTTTTTCACACCACTGCTGTCAGAGGTAGGCAACACACATACACACACACACACACATAGATACACACCAGAGCAGATCCCCGCGAATAGATACAAAGCTAAATGGATCTGCAGTGGCACAAGTGGTAGCATCTATCATATCAGAAGGGGTATAACGCCACAATGCTTCTGACTCAGAAACATTTCGACTCTTGCACATGCGAGTGCATGTATACACACTCACAGCAGACATGCATATACGCCATTGCTGCCAGATAGTGCACCCATGCAGGCTTGGTGCAGAGCCTGGAACTGTCTCCCACCCTGTTATTCTCCTATTAGAGCTGACAGCTGCCAAATAATGTCCCTTGGCATCGCTGAGTGCCTGCAAAGCCAGGGCTTGTTTGTGTTCATGTGTAGTCTGTCATCCACTCACATGAGTGTGCACGTACATGTGTAGAACTTCACACTGGAGCTTCATTCTGAAACACCAAGTGTGAAATGATGAGTTATGTCCACGATGTCTCTAAAATGGATTTTGTTGACACTGTTAATTGTTGATCGGTAGATTTATTTTTATTATTAATTGCTCAGTAAATCTTAGCTTTAATTGCAAAAGCGGCCACACATAAAAAATGTTTCGCCCCTTCTGTGCACTTCAGCAAGTTGGATTACACGCCTGTTATTCTGAAAAAACATAAATATCAGGAGACGGAGCGTCCAGTAGCACACTGGATTAGTGGCAGCACTTCAGAAGAAGAAGAGCTAATGCCTCCTCTGACATTTCAGAGAAAGAAAAGAAAAAAGACTTTATTATAATTAGAAAAGAGCATAAGTTTGTTCGCTGTAAGTGTTTTGCTCAGGTTTTCAGCAGATATTATCAGATAGTTAATTAATTCCACTGTGAGATCTGAAAAGCTGTCCAAAATCTGCTTTGTGGAAATAACTCGTTTTGAGAATGAATCACAATTCAGTTGATTTTCAGCAGTTAAGAAAAAAAATCTGTAACTCAGACATTGTGTATAAATGAAATTAAATAAATGATTTTTTTATTTGTCTGTATATATCTTACAAAATACACTGAAATTAGCCCTTTGCTTTTAACCCATCACTTACCCTAGGAGCAGTGGGCTTCCTTTTTTCTTTTTTTTTTACGGCGCCTGGGGAGCAGTTGGGGAGTTAAGGGCCTTGCTCAGAGGCCCACAGTGGTTCATTATCTGTTACCAGTTTGGGGACTTGAACAAAACCAAAAAAAAGCTATGCTTTTCTACTGTAGGACTTATCAGAATGCAACTTCTTCAAGTATCATTGCAGTGACTTCATTAGCTTAGCGTGGCTAAGCTAGTTCAAAGGAAGCAGATCATAACTTAGGAAACTACAGGGGCTGTTAGAAGTGTTAACACCTAAACGCCAGGAAAGCTTTACTTGACTGCCCAAGGAGGTCTATTTCCTTGGCTTGGCATTTGGTTTCCTCAAAGAAGTTGTTTTATGACATGGTCATACTCTTTAAACTTAAGGCCTGTACATACACGGCAAGAACAGCAACAGTTATTTATTTTCTTGAGGTGGCATAAACAAGAACAAACGTAATTCTAGCCACAGTGTTTTATACTTAACAAGAAACCTTGTCTGTGATGCCTCATGTAACGTTGCACGGGGGTTTTGCACAGATCGGTGTGTGCAATCTGCGAGAACTCCCAAACCAGAGCTGCGAGAAAACAATTGTCATTCTTTTCTCTTAGCCCTGGGAGCAAGAATATAAAGGGTGTGTACAGGCCTGTATGCTAACTGTTCCTGAAGCAAATGTCTCAGCTGAGAGGTTGTTGGGTTTTTTTTCCGTTTTGTTTAAAACAAGTAAAAACAGAGCCAAAATACACGGGGGGCTTATAGATGGATAAGCCTCGTGACTCTCAAGTCAATTTTAGTAAAGTTATAGTGTGGAGAGAAAGGGCAAGCAATCAGTGAGTCCAATTTTTTTTTCTCATAGATAACACTGTCTTGCTGTAGCGTCTTACATTAATTTTCTTTCATGTGGCTAATATGAAATGTTATATTTAATTCTCTTTGTTTGATGTGTTTATGAAAACTATATTAGTGTGGCTATGCATGCACACATACACGTTTTGAATGATATTGCTTCTCAGCTGCAGTAGCCCCCAGCTGCTACCACACTGAATTGAGTGTGAGCACCACGTAACAGCCGAGTCCTTGCAGTTGCCCTTTGGGTTTGATGCCAACCCATTACCTTTGCTGCTCTCACTCTTCCTTTTTCTGCCAACAGAAAATGATTGTTTCGTAAAGACTTATGCTAAAAAGGCAAGCTTGACCAATTTCCCTGCATATCTATGCCACATCTTTGCTACCAGTCTCTTACCTGAGTGCTATTAAACTGGTTTTATTATCTTTTTTCAGAATTCCTCAAGGGAACAATATACAACTTTGTTTCTTATTATTGATACTGATGTCCAGCTTACTGTACCTTATTTTGTAATCTCACACAATAGTTTTAAGAATCTTAATCTTAATGTTTTGTGTCCTAAAATATTAAACATGGTTAAGAACTGAAATCCTCTTAAAACTGGGAGGCAAATCAGACCTCTGCTTCAGTTTAAAGTCACTTCACCAGTAAGAATTACACTTTTAGGCTGAATTTGTGGTTCTGCATGTATGTCTGAGTTGCTGCCGTATAACTGTTCCCTACTCAAAGATCAAAACTTATGTTTGTCTTTATTAACCCAATTCTCCCTTTAGGGTTTAGATCAGAACATGTGTCATCTTTGTCTAGTTTCAGCTGCATGTAATAAAGCCTTACCCAACCTACAAACTGGTCTCTGCTGGGATGATCCCCTTCCTGTCATTCATCTGCCTTTTCCAGAGTCCCTCATTCCACAGATGGATCAGTGTGGTGTCATCAATCCAGAGCAAAAGTCAAATTTTTTCTATGTACTCAATGGAAAATCTGGAGGAATGAATACTGACAACAGAGCTTAGCAGAACTATTGGCGATGACAGGTTCCCATAGGAATACATGATGGACTTGAAAACAAAGGAATGTAACAAAGTGCAACTGTATATGTGCACCATTGCAGATTTTTGCTTAAAGATTTGAAAAAAAAAACCACAAATATGATAGGTCCAACCTCTAAAAGAGGCGTTGCGCATGAATGATTTAAGTAAATAAATAATACTCAGAAATACTTTTGGTATTTTTGAATGCCAGGCCTTTGATTGATCAATTCAAGCACCGATTTGTAGAAACTAAAGCAAAGAAGCAAAATGAAAAACAGAAGTTAACAGCCAGCATGCTGGAAAGCTGCACGAACCAGTTGCTGGCAGGATCTCAATGCTGAGACTGTAGTGTTGCTGACGATGATGTCACGCAAAATACCATATGTCACTCTCTGAGTCACCACTTGCACTCGTTATTTTGGGGCATCTTTATTTTAGAAGCAACATAAAACACACACACACACCATCACAACACGCACACAGATTCACGCTCCTTAAGGGATTTGTTCTCAAACATTCATCTGTGTGACGCACAAATAACCTACGCATGAATACACCTATACACACAGACACATGTGCTTACATGCGTTTGTCAGTGGATTATCCATCATCCATTTGACATTATGGAACTATTCTGGAGTCAAGTGTGACGTTATCTGTCTGACAGGTAAAGCTTGGCTGAAACTGGGTCATTCAATGGGGCAACCATCCCAAACACACCAAATATACAACAAAAGGACAGAAAAAGAATCATGATTTTGCGATAACTCAAAGTCCAGACCTCAACCTGATTGAAAAGTTCTTACTGGACCTTAAGAGAGCTGTCCATAAACAAATAATGCAAGCTTCAATGAACTGAAATATCATTTCAAAGAGTGGACCAAAATTCCACTACAATTATGTAAGAGAACGATAACATCATACGGAAAATTATTACTTCAAGTGGTTGGTGATGAAGGTGGTTATCCAAGCTACTGAATGTAATTA
Organism: Atherinosoma microstoma; assembly: GCA_037177055.1. NCBI lineage: Eukaryota > Metazoa > Chordata > Actinopteri > Atheriniformes > Atherinidae > Atherinosoma > Atherinosoma microstoma. The sequence continues at coordinate 7,802,289 of JBBBVU010000022.1, read as the reverse complement.
TTTTTTCACACAATGTTCCTTCATTTGGCTCAGTCTATGTTAAATAAATAAAGATATGGTGTAATGTGTCTGTTTCTTTTTATGTATGGCTGTTCACATAAGGTCTTATTCTTGCATGACCTAAAACTCAACTTGGTTTGCTAGTTGAAAATGTTTCACAACTGACTGAAGGACTGCTGTGCTTAACAGTATATTCTGAATAAATATCATGATGCATACATCGCTCACTTTGGCAGAACTGCTATTTCTTTTCAGCCTGATAAGTCACCATCTAAACCATCCATCTTTTTAACATAGACAAAGTGGTCTGTCGGGTCTTTTTTAAGTGCACCTGTACATGGCATGTACAGCAAATATGTCATGTCCCGGGCAGTAGGCTACTGATAAAAAAAAAGCAACAACACAGCACTCACTAATGTGTGCATTGTCACAGGCTGTGACAGATGTTGTGTAGTGGAGTATGCACGGTAGTTAGTGACCTTGGATTGCAACCTCAGGCGTTGACACATGGCACTGGCATGACCAGTTTATTCAGGGTGCTGCATGTTCTGCTCAGTAAGGTGAGGTACACACAAATGAAAAATCAAGGATGGCTGACTGGATTTGCATATTTTAGCTTGGCTCGTTTTGGATGCAGTTCGTTTTAGCACATAGATGTAGTAGCTCGCTTTCTCCAACATGCTTGCTAGTAGTGTATATGGGGATGCAGCTGCCTAGTTAGCAACATGAAGTATAAGTGCACATGCAAACAGCTTCATTAGATACTCAGTCAATGTGTTTGATGCTTGAATAGGAACGCAGATGCTTGTTCTAGGTCGATTTCATGTCACACATGGTTAAAAAAAAACAACAAGGTTTTATTTCCTGCTAGTTTAGAACTGAGAAATCTCTAAGCAACAATGCTACTGTTAGAAAGCAAAACACTAAAAACAAAGAAATTGCTTTTATTCTTAGCTTTTTGTACTCTAGTCTAGCAAACTTTATGCATAAGACTCTTGCTACAGCCGGTGTTTGATTAACTTAATGTGGGCTACTGTAGAAACGTTAAAGTGAAGCAAAAAAACATTGTTGTGAATGTTATATAACATTATGTCATATTATCTAACGCAAAATATTAAGGATGTGCTACTTTATTCTGAGAGTGATGTGAAACTAACATAAAAGTACTGTTAACGATCAAATACTTTTAAGACATCTGAAGTAACTGTAGCAGGATACAATCAGTCCCAGTTCTGATGTAGCATCATAATAGACTGTAAATAATTTAAAAAAATGGCTGTAGCTAGCTAGCATATCATAACCTATTGCTTTGTGGACTACTGAATTGACTCATTTTTGCCCTTTGGCTGAAGATGGTTTTGCAGTGAAAAAGGGCATGTAAGTGATGGATAACAGGGACTCCAAGGACACTCAAAGAAGTCCTCCAATCAAAAATGACCATAAAGACCAATGTTAAAATTCGCCAATAACTGTCCTGTAGAGTTCTTCTCCTACAAGTGGTGGGGAGAAAATAACTCATGAGAGCATTTCCAGATTGGGGCACGTGTCATCCTCAAGTCTTTCCTTTAACATGCCATAGAATCCTGTAAGGATGTATCATTTTGCTGATTGCCATATTTATATTTAAACATGTTACAACACAACAAATGGTTGGCGTTAGGTAATAACATTGCTTGGTTAGGGTTATCAAATAATCATGATAAGGCCTAAAATACATTCTTTTTACAATGCAACCATCCCACTCATATACATGTTTGTTAAACTTCACATGCAGTGGCTTTCACAACCAATAGAGGTTATTTGAACATAAATACAGGTTTGATCTATTTGCATGAGCATATGACCCATGGGGTCATATTTGGGGGGAGGACAGTCTCAGGACACTGCAGTCGGGGAAAGTGGGGATAATTTGTGCCAAGGGGCAAGTAGTGCCACCCCTGTTATCTAGAAAACCATAGAATTGTGAATATGTGACCACATATTTTTTGAAGAGGCATCCATTTCACTCATCCTCCAAAGAAGGGAGACACATGGCTTGAGAGGTAAGCACATTTAAGTTAAAAAAATATATTTTTGCCCCCCGAATTAAAATTTCTATGATCAAGGTTTTTTGATTGCTGTGAACACTTATAGACAACTTTGAAAACAGTTCATTCATGTTTTAGTGCTTTATTAAGCTACACAATGAGACTATACAGTTAGTGTGATGCTAGCTCAAAACAACTGGGGGATACATTTTTTTCCTCAAGAAACTACCCACACCAAAAAAACATGGTGGTACAGCCAGAAGGGAGCAGTTCACATTCCCTTGACAAGTGGGATGTTCAGTAATAGGCTACCAGGGGTAAATTATATCACAAAAGCACTTTTTTTAATATATTTGTCAAATAGTTTATTCAGTTTATTGTTCTCAGGGATGCACAACATCCTAAACTATATGTACATATTTTAGTTTGAGACATTACTGTAGTTCCCCTGCTTTAAAGGTACTTTAAGTAAAAATTGGCACTACTTACCCCACTCCCTGATATGCCCTTGCCTGTGTACATTCTGAGGCTGATGCACTTATGTACTGTATAACTGAGGCTTATACCACACAAACACAGGTATTTTTGAACAGTATTTTTTTTCTTCCTCAATTAACTGTATACAGGTATAAATCATTGTATTACTAAACCACTTTTCTTGGCAATCAAAAGTGTGGCAAAACAAAATCTCAGAACACCCTGCCACAATACACAAAGCTGCCAATTGTGCATTATTAAACATGGTTTGATCAAACAGAATGTGAATTAATACAGTATGACAATAAGATTAAATCTATGATAATATAATGCTATACATTTTAATATAATACAGATATATTTTGTATGTTTGGCTGTAGAGATCACTCCATAATTTGGCTGAATAAGTCTCTGTCATCTCTTTTTGATTTGTGGAAAACTACTGGTGTCCCTGGTAGCATAGAAGTCTGAAATAAGATTAAAATCAGGGCTGGATTTTATCTAAAAGCAATCTCTTTTTCCCAATTTCTGTTTATCTTAGTTACACTTTTATGACATCTCACATATTTCATAGTTAAATCCTCCGAGGATGCTCTGAATCAACCATGAAGCTCAGCACAGTGTGTTAACTTCTGCCAGCACACAAATGTGCTTCACGCTTTTAGCAAAAAAATAAATAAAAAAGGACAAAAAAAAAAGTTGTTACTATACTTCATCATGTTTTCTGGGGGTCCCGGTGGGTTAAAGACAGAGTAGCCTAAAGCACCACACCTGGCTGAGAGACTTAAAAAAAAAAAAAAGACCAGTGGCACCAGTGCAGATGAAAGACTAATATATACGATAAAAATACACAACTCAGATTTATCCTGAATTGGTTATAACAACTGTATGAGCTTTATTTTGTCTGTATTCTCATCATTGATCTCCAAAGACTAAACTAACCTTGTCTGATCATAGCTGTGTTGCTCACAGATTTAACACCAAACAACTCTGCGCTCCATTTGACGCAGTCCAATTATGTTGATGCAATGTAATGTAATATAACAGACAGTAACACTACAAAAAGCTTTGCAACGCTGCACAACAAGAGCTGGAGCCATCAGTCAACCTGTGTTTATCTCATAATACACATTCATACATGCACTGATGTTCCCTACAGTACATGTTACTCAATGTTTAGCTGTGTACAGTACATAGACATCAAAACTCTGCACAATATGTGTTTTTTCACAGGGCTGACGCACGAACACACACAAACACTCACTGTACAGAGAGTGCAAGGACACCCTGTCAATGCAGTATAATATACTAATGGATCAGCAACTCTCACTGCCAGTTCTTGTTCGTCATTTGTCATGAAATTAGACGCACACTCAGAAAGAGACACACAAATATGTGCGAACAAAATAGTAAGTGGGATCTTGGCTTTTACCTTCACATGAGTGAGAGCATACATATTGGGAGGGTCACATTAGTTACTAATCTATCAACCTGTCCAACTTGACTTATTCCATTTTCATCCACACTCTCTTTACATTTACGTGACCTCTGTCTTCTTGCCCATTATGTTGCATCCATTTTTAAACCGACAGCTGTGGCCGGAGGCTTGATGTTTTACGGTCGTTCGTTCTTCCTGTTCTTCATGAATATATCAGGAGTAACTCGAAGGGAAATTCTTTATATTACCTTTCAGGTTTTTCCGGTTGCAAAAATTCACATGGGATTGAGGATGAACTATTAAATTCTGGCACCCTCAAACTCCGGAAACACAATTCAAGAAGTCATTTGCTATTTGAAAAAATTGTGTTCAGATTTGATATCAAAACATTCAGTGGTTGACTTTACTGATGATGTTATGCATCATCAGGGTCGAGGTGACTGTGTTGTCAGATAATAAATTTGTGAATATGATCATAATCTTTCAGTTTAATTGGCTGTTTAAGTGGACATATAATACAAAAACAAAGCCAAATCAATTTAAAATGAGGACGTTCATGTGGATTTCTACTTTGAATCTCTAGAAGCCCACCTAAGGTTTCAGAGAGTAAAGATTAGACAGTTTGTATTTTCTCAGTAAAACAACTGAAAAAACCAGCGTAGGGGATAAGCAGTCAGGAGGTGGATTCAGGTTATTTGGAGAAGTTTGACCAATCACACGTATTTAAGGAAACAGGCCTGAAATCTTCATTTTTTCTTTAGACAACTGCTTTGCAACTTTGTCCCAAAAATAGCTGTTTTTCCAATAAAACCAGCTATTATCTGGGAGACTTCAGCAAAATGTGTAGATATGACCATTCATTTTCCTTTTTTTGATATTTTGATTTCCCTCACTTTCACTCTTGTTTGCAATCCCAGCTCTCAAGCGGTGTCCCTAAGTAGTGTAAATGGGCTGCAGCTGTGTACCGAGAGACCTGCAGTCTGAGCCATCAGCCACAGAGCAGCACTGGCCGTCCAGTGGAGGGCTCACTGCCCCAGCTGGCCCCCGTGGCTTTGCCTTTGGCAGGTTGCTGGGTCCGTGAAGAGCCCTGACAGCCCTGGAATTTCTAGTATCGTTGAAAGTTGTAGAAAGCGAAAACTTTACATTATGGAACCCCAAACCTCAATTGAGGATTTATAGAGTTATACTCAAGGGACTTAATAGCCAAAATAGTTATTTTGTATCACTTTGAGATGCAATTGTCAGCAATAAATATGTGTTTTTAGGAGAAAGGCATTTGAACAAAGTCAGATCAAATACATTTCTTTTATAGCTCTCTATCATAAAACATACATTTGTCACAAGGGTTTTCAACATATGTTGCAAACATCCTCTACCCACCACACAGAAGAGGAACAACTCCTGTTAATGGGGAAAATTGACACATGGATGTAAACTGCACGTCGCTGGGTTTGTGGAGGCCGAAATCTACAAGGTGGTAAATCTTTTTCATTTTTTTTTAGGTATCTCAAAACAAACATCTCCTTTTTGATCTGTCTGCATTCAACCTCCACAATACTTCGTCTCATTAAACTTTTGTTTTCTTTCTTTTCTCTAACCCTGGGAGACCAAGCATCCCATTGTTTCCACAGGAGCACTTTCCCTTAATTTTCCTGCTACTAAAATGATGCTACTACTAACATCTAAATGTAAGCAAGAACAATGAAAGGTTTGACTGGATTTAAGCAGCTGGAAGCATTTTTATAACCTTCTAATACTGGATATATTTTATTCAAGACTTTTCTTCCCATGTTTATGAGCAAAATGTTGTATATTTGAGGGGTTTATGTGCCTCTGACTCACTTTATTTTACTAAAACCTTTTCTAATATCTCTCTCTCTCTGTAATTCACATCAGCTGAAATATTTCCCCCATTTGCCCCCCGATGACTTTAAAGGACAACTGAAATAATTTCCGCTTGTTTATTTAAAAAAAAAAAAACTAGAATAATAGGCTTCTATGAAAAATGGTGCTCAGAGAAAACAAAACAAAAAAATCCTAAACATTATGTCGATTCAGTCAAGCCTTTAAAATGGGAGAGGAAATGAGAGACACGTTAAAAGAGAGGGATGAGGGAGGTATGGATTTATAGAGCGATTGCATGAAAAATTAACTTGTTCGTTTTTTTTTTGATGAAATACCAATTAAGCAGTCTCTATCAACAGTTAATCGCACTTCCTGCCTTTCCCAGGCTTTTTACTTCACTCAGATTCACTCTCTCTCTTTCCATCAAGCCCCCTTGTTGTTTTCCTCTCATGTTTCTCTTTTTTAAATGCCGCTCTAACTTGACGACTATTGCCACATCCCACTATTTCTCACACTCCCTTTTTTATGCCCATCCCTTCTTCCTCATCTCCCATGCTCTGTGTCCCGTCCTCTTTTTTTGTGTCTTTTTGTCTCCCCTTATCTCCGCTGCCTCCTGACTGCCTCCCCCTCTCCTCATCTCTCTCATCCTCTCTGTTATGTGTGCTGTTTAGCTGCGCTTAGCTTCACCTGTCAGCTTGGATCAGGGCTGTGGAGCAGCAACATGACAAACTGCCCTCTGATTCACTTACACAGTCACACACATGTAAGCACACGCACTTGTGGCATCTTCTCAGCCCTCCCCTCCTTCCAAACACCACTTTTCTTTCTCTGTCTATCTTTGATTGCTCATTGCGTTGTATTTGATGCATAGCCATAGATTTATGTGGCCGCTGAGTTTTAGCTTGCAGTGACGCATGATTACCTTTTCTTTTGCACACGAGCTTGTCCTCTTACGATTATTTACCAGCAGCGGACAACAGGTCAGCTTTAATGTTTGATTTTTAGCTAAACAATGAGGTCTCAAATCGCAAATACTGGTTAATCCTGAATGTTTGAGGGAGGAAAAGCGAATCCCACATGATGAAGCTGACCTGAGTTATTATTGTTGCAACATGAATTGCCCCAAACACATTTACATTTTAGCAATAATTTCTGCTATTTTGTAGTTTGACCGCTCAGAGACATGCAAACATGAATATCCGAAATGGTACAAATGACCGTCACTTCATTAAAAACAATGCAAAGAATACAGGATGCAGCTCGGAATTGGAAATGTTGGTATAGGATACTGATCACAACACAAAGAATGCACCAAAGTGTAGACTGTAGTGATTATGTTTCAGGAAGTTAACCAAAAGTTATTCATCACTCTTGTTTTGAATTGTCTTGAACCTGAAAATGTGCTATGCAAATAAACTTGCTTTGCCTTGCCTTGTTTTGTATAAATTCAGCAGAAAAAAATGTGGGATAACCTGCAGGACACATTTGTTTGCAACAAGCAGGAGGAGCAGAGGGCAGAGGTGGAGAGGGAGCCAAGAAGTATTATGTTGTGTAGTCCATGACAAGGCATAGTTTACTAAACTTAACCATGTACTTTAAACCTGCTCAAGTTTGTTCATCCCTAATCCTCAACTCCTAAATGTTAACATTATTGGATGGTAGGAAAGTCAGTATAAACAGAAATACAGCAGAAGTAGTGAAATGACTGGGAAAGGTCATGCCGATGGGATTTAACCTGTTATCTCCAGATTGAAGGGCAGGGGTTACATGACAAGTATCAATGTAATCCCAGTACAGAAGCTGTTTGCAGTGCCCCGAGGGACTATGTGCTACCCCTATATTCTGATTGCCCCCCCTAAGTACCACACCAATCATAGACAATCGGATTCTAACAAATATTCAGTGCACACTGACCTTGGGTAAACCTCAAATGCCCAAGTGCAAGTGAATGCAGCATGTTTATGATGCATTACGTTGTTCTGTATAATGTTCTACATGAACACATCAGCTTTCTTGATCATAATCAGAGGCGTCAGATTTAGGACGTGCGGATGGGACCATTTACCCAGGGGTCCCTGTAGGAAGGGGCTCTCACAAAGACTGGAATTAAAATGGTATTTTGCATTGGATTTTGATCAAATTTCTGATTAATTAATGTTGTTTTGGAATTCACTTTGACTGAATTTTCCATTGACAATAACGATGGATGTTATCTGAGGCCCCTATCACCCATTTACAAATGGTTTAGTCCACACCTGCAGCGTTGATTGAGTTCTGTTTAGTGATCAGACAGCAACAAGCTGGAGGAAAGAAGTGAGGAGAAGCAGCTGCCTCATTAGAAGAGAAGTGAGCAGCACACCTGGACCAACACACCTGATAGCAGCACATTAGGATTCATATAGGGTCAACACAGATTAATTATCAGAAATTCATCAACATCACCATTATAAACAGTCTTACTGCAGCTTTCTCAGACAGTAAAAGTTAGTCCCACATTGACTCTCGTCTTATCTCTTGCTCTGATAATGTCTTCTTACTTTTCTTTGCTGAATCCATCACAGTGCGTGTCCATAACGACTGGTGTGTGATATCTACATGCTAGTGTATGACGTAGTGTGTAAAGGAAAATCTCAGCTGCAACGCAACAACGTGACGTTTCTCAGCCTCAGGACGCTGCTGGGCAATGATGGCTACAGAAATGTTCATGATAAATGTCTCTGTGCCATCAAACGAGTCAGGAATGCTGAGTTTTAAGGTTGGACAACAATGTTTTGTATTAAGATGCAATTTATCAATTGATGTCACCCATAAGAACAGACTTTATGTATAAGAAATAAGACTCATAGCTGATGAAAAAACAAAGGTTACTATAGCTCCATCAGCAAAGGAGGGCCATAAATTCATTTTGACGGCTATGAAAATGAATGTGAGTTAAGCTGGACGTGAATGTCTATCCTCCGAGGAAGATAGACTTGGATAGAAGGTGATAGGTTTATGGTTGGATAGTGAAACATCTTTATGGGGGACTCCCATAACATGGTACATTTCTTTGCTGCTTACCATGACCTGTGAGATCACAAACCTCAGCCTTTAGCTCAAACATATCAATAGTCTGAGACCAGAAAGTGAAAAAGTCTGAACGATTCTGTAGTTATTTTATCAAACCTCTGCATGTTTATTTAAATGCGAGAAAAGATATAGTCTGTATTCATTTCGTTAAGAAGACAAAAAAACAGCTTTCGTCCAGTTCACCATCTTTTTAATCCTTATTTAATTTCCTGTGATGCATCACAGCTGGCGTCAGGTGGAAAATACAAAGACAATTCTTCAGAGTTGCATACATACAAGCGCCTTAATCCTCCCTAATTTGTCCTTTGTGGCCAGAATACGTGACTTCACCCATATTGCCGTTTCTCTCCTGACAGTTATCAAATATCAGCTTATTGTATTGTTCCCACCAAACTCCCCCATTTGATTTACTTTTTGTGTTAACTCTTGTTTTGGAATATCATGACTTATTTCCCAACTTAACTTGGGTTCAGTCCAGATCATTCTGACATAGACATTGTCTAACTACAGATATCCAACCAGGGTACATCTGGGCTGTGTTATTTTCTCATCTAGAGGACTTGTTTCTTGCCAATTCTCTAAATGCCACCTGTCACCTACTCATGCCGTGTATGGTCATTTGCATTCAGAAAAGCCCTCATTCAACCAGATATAGTGACAACATGTCCCTTTAGAAGTCATGCGGAAATCGCTTGTGTCTATCCTCGGAGAGCAAAAGAGAATGAATTTCTGCTGAGTTTGAAGCAAACGTCTGTTTAGTTCACTCGTTCAAGTTCAGTTCAAAAAAATTCCACCGTTGGACGTTATGTTTTTATCCTGTGAACTTCTTTGGTTAACCTTGGTTGGTTTTAAATGTTTTGTAGAGATGAAGGTTACTTGATTTGACACAACTTGCACATATATAGTCCTAGCATCATAGCAGCTCTCCTTTGATCTGATGTTGAAATGTTCCAGAGAGATAAATGTGTTTTGGTCCGGAGAAAAGACGCATCCAGCACGGTTGGTGTAATGCAGCTCATGGTCAGGGAATGTCTAACCTGTCTCCTATCTCATGTAGATGACCAAAACCACTTGGATATTCATTGAAATAGTATTTAATATAACTTTATAACTTTGCAACACAGATCTCATATCACTGCAGAACTCTAACATGATTACGGAAACCCACTTCTAATAAGCAAAATCTTACTTAGAATGTCATCATTATGAGATCAAAGAAATCACAACTATTAGATGAAAAGTCACAATTATGAGATTCAAAGTCATAATTTTGTTTGAGAACGTCAGATCAATTATGCTTAGTTTTCACTTGTCACAGGTGTCTTATGTAAGTTTTGAAAACAATGAAGCAAAACGTCTGCTTATTTTTGTCTTAAAGATAACTGAGTGTTATTTCAAAGCAGCAACCTCCGGCTGAGAAATGTGAAGCTTATACGGAAGTGCCAAAAATTGCAGTTCATCCCTCATCCACTAGGTGCTGGCTCCAAAAGGGAGTCAAGTTTACCTTCATGACAACTGTGGGGGGAGTTAATTTTTTAACTCATCCATTTAGATGTTATTTAATCTTGAAATCCTTCATAATTAGGGGCGTGTCCTTTTGATTGACAGGTGCCAGATATCCGGCGGCAAGGAGGCAGAAGGTAGCGCAACCGTGGTTTCTAGCCGGCTAACAGCGCGGCTTAACTTTAGCCCGCCTACCTCCGTTAGGTGGTTTTCTCCCGTTAGCTCTGGGTTAGATTGGTTAGCCAACCCGCCCAAGGAGCCTCAATACAGCTCTTCAGAAACCTACGAGTCACGTGACGGAGGCTCTGTCCCTTAATATTCTACAGTCAATGATTATTTTGACAAAATAAAGAATGTGATGCTAAAATCGCTGTGACACCTGCAAAAAATGATGTAGTTTTCCTATTCTGCGTATAGAATCAATGCGTGCACATGATTGGAGCTGCTCTTAAATATAAGCACAGGATGGTTAATTCCACACTTTGCGTAAAAATGTTCTCACACACAAAATATGCACAGACATGTGTGTAAGAATGGTTGATAAATGAAGGCCATGGACTGCAAGAGTTCCCCCAAAGTTGTTTCAACTCATACTGAATGTGTATGACTACTTTAACCTGTGGTTAAATACAACCATGCTTCCTTTCCACTCCCTACTCGTCTTACTGTCATTACCAAATGTAGAACGATGTGTGTGGATATATAGTCAGCAGAGATGATTGCAATTTTCCTTACAGAGCAGGCGAGGCAAACAAACAAAACACCCTCCATTTGCAAACAAAAACTTAAGATTTAGAAAAGTGCTTCATGGTGCATGCATAGTTAAGATAACACAGTCAAGTATGCTGTGACAGATGATGACACAGATAAGACTTGGTATGCATTGTATTCAAACACAAAAGCAAGTTGTTCATGTTCACTGTAATATGGTGGAAAAACAAATCCCTGCGTCATTTTGTCATTTAACTGTTTCTTCCTGCTGACAATTGTGAGTGTGGTGCAGCCTGCTGGCTGCTCTGCTCTTTTTCCCAGGGAGCTCTTAGATGTTTTGGAGGGCTGTCAACAGGGGGGGAAGTGCCTTTTTGAAAGTGCCTTTTTTTTCCAGCATCTTCCACTGCCAGACAAGGCAGAACATTGAAGGAAGCAAAAGGCAAGGCGGTGACAGCTGCCTTTGTGTGTAGTGGATAGCCTAAATAGTCGATTTAGCGTGGATTGTGGTGTTGTTTTGTTGCTCTGCTCTGGCTTTCCTTGGTAATGTCCAACATTATACAACACATTTACTTTTAGAATATAACAACTTGAGTGGCATAACTCACTTTCTGTATTTCTAATGAGAATGTGTCATAATTAAAACTATTATTGAAGGATAAGTTTAGTAAGAATTAACATTTTATTGTAAGTTTTTCAATTAAAACTGCTAATTTTCCTTATCTTTTCTTCATTCAGCTATTTGCTAAGTTTCCGGTTAGCTGGGTACACTGGTTACAATGTACATGAATGTTTTAATTCCTTTTACTAAAGAAAAATCAATATACATGAAATTACTTTGGTCCAATCCCAATTTTACCCCTTGGCCTTACTAATTAGCCCTACCCCTTCATTTTGCATGAGTAAGGGCTAATTTGTGCTCAATGTTAAATATGCATATAGACGGCGCCGTTTCACGTCTCTGTAACTTTTTTGTGCAACTTTTTTGCACAATTCCATCCATTTTCAGAGAGCTTACAAGTGCGTAGCAAGATGTTACAAATGGAGCAGTACCACATGAAACCACAAAGGCAGTGTTGCGCAAGATAGCTCACGTGTGACCAGCGAAAATAAATGTACTAAATGGCTGCCTCTTTTTACTTCACCATGTTGTCTACTGTTTATTACCTCTGTGGTATTTTCAGCGGCATTTGTCTGTCTGTTAGCAACATAAGTCCAAACATTTTGGATGGATTTTGATTATATTTTCAGGAAATCTCAGAAACTGAATAAGGAAGTGTTTATATTTTGGGGATGATCCGGATCACCACCCGAATCCAGGATTTTTTTTTAAGGATTCTTTACTATATCAGGATAACTCAAAACTAATGTTCACAATCATGGCCAAAAAAATTAATAAAAAATGACAATGACTTACTGGAGATCTGAGTGCTTCCAGTTGTTATTGAAATTGACAATGGAACTCAGGAGTGAAATTTAGATGGCTTGGTGACCACTCTTGGGCCCTTATTTATCAAACGAACGAGGAAATGAGCGTACATCTGATCGCAGGAATGATCTTACAATTGGATCCATGTGCGATTTATGAAACGTTCTTATCTGACCAATCCCAGCGTTTCAATGATAGGACCTTGATAAATGCGGCGGCTGAAATCCATCATCATTTATATGTTACTCCCTTAATTATTCGTGTTTCAGAGGCCTCGCCCAGGGAGACAGGAGCCGAAAGCAACTGATCAGCCAATCATAAGTCTCCATGGGTAGATCCCTGCAGTCACTGAAGACACGATCGCGTCCCCTACTGTTCCTCTAGTACACAGGTGTCAAAGCCTGGTCCTTGAGGGCCGCTGTCCTGCAGGATTTCAATGTTTCCTTCTTCAACACACCTGACTCAAATTAAAAAGATACAACAGCCTATGAAGCTCTGCACAATTACTCATTAATTTGAGTCAGGTGTGTTGGAGCAGAGATACATAGAAAACTTGCAGGATTCCAGCCCTCGAGGACCGGAGTTTGACACCCCTGTCTAGTAGTAGTAAATCTGCCATTGACAAGATCTGACAGGCGAACTGTTAAATCTCTTCTATGGCCACCAGCGGTGTTTTGACCACTGCGTTTAGGCTTCAATTAGATCCCCTAAGAAGTATGCTGCTAGAATAATTTTTGGCTAATCAATGTTTTACAAAACAAAGTAGGCCTTATAAAGCAACAATTGTAGCCTTATTTGGTTATTTACCACAGAAACAAACAAAATCTTATATCTGCTAATGGTTAAATAGGCCTATATTTGTTTAACAAAAGAAAAAAACACTCAGCGTGAGGTGATAGAGAACACCCAGACAACTTAACGAAAGTTTAGGCTGCATGAAGGCAAGAATAGCTCAGGCCTACTGTCACAAGCTGCAGGTTTTTTTTGTCGCATCCTTTCAGGAGTCTGCTTGGATTGTGCTTGTCCTTTCTTGCTGGATGTTTCCCTGCATAAACTCTGCTATGATCCTCTGCAACGAAACCTCTTTCAGCTGTTTGCTGTTTCAGTGAACTTCATGAAGGTGATGTGGACATTTTTTCCCTCAAGATTCTTTATGTTGTAAAATCCAGCATGGATCCATCTCTGCATATCACCCTTTACACTAGAGTAGCTACTTCCACATTATCTGATCCGGAGCGGAATATAAAAATAGAGCAACACTAAATCCCGGTGCGGTCAGAGTGACAGAAATAGATAGAAAATCTTTGCATACTAAATATTAAAACAAATTTTGATGAAAATTCACGTAATTTTAGGAAAAGTCAGGAACCAGCAAAGCTTAATGATTTTATTTGACAAAGTTAGCCTGTAGAATATACATATCTGTGTACATACACATATACATATACATACATATACATATATGTGTGGGCTCAGGCTGTTTATCTGTAAATTTTCCAAATCATTTTTGACACTATGTACACTCCAAGCACTATCAGTAACCTGTTTTATTTTATTTCAATCATTTTTAGAATCCATTGTTAATCAGCTTTTTTTCAAATAGGTTAATTCTGAGTAGCCTATTGAATATGTGGCTGTTTATGCTTAGATGATGGGTTGAGTTTTGTTTAATAGCTACATGTTTTCAGGGTCAGCTGTGCTGCACCACAATCCGAACCGACTCAAACTTGCGTACTCAGACCTGTCGAGAGATTTGATCGTAGCCTATCCTACGCTCACGTCCAAATTGATAAATGCAGAACCTTGCGTGGAAACGGTCGTGCGCATGAAGGTGTCTTTCGTGTGTGCGCATTCTGTATTATTAGATGTCATTGTCACTTTCAAGACGCCAATTAAAGTGGAGAAAGTCCTCAAAGTATAGCAATTAGAACTGCTTCTGCTACTGGTACCAGAATGACAAAATCTAAATTCCCCAAACATGCAAATCTGTCTGTTTTAATGTTTCTTGGTTTATCATGGACAGATGTGTTTTCTTCTTGGAAATAGCATCCTTAAATTGTAGGCACATTTTCTTCTCTTCGTGCCAACTCTTTTAAAGGGGCTTAACATGCTGCAGCTTGAGTGCATCCCAGACATCCTTTCTTTTTTTTTCCCCCACTTATTTTGAAGATTATGTCCCTCCATCTGTTCCCCAGTGTTTTCAGATGCTAACACTACATTTAGTGAAAACAGCATTTAAATTTTGAGCTCTAACCCTCAACACAGCTTGTCATGGAGCCTTAGGCCAAGAGCGTTGATGATGTGTTAAAAGGCAGTCTGTCTATCGTCAGGGTAATCAGTTTAGCTAGCTGCATACAGCAGGTGAAAGTGGTGTATTTTGACATTTAAGGCAAGCGTAAGGACACGATATGGTCGCTGACTCCAGAATTGCAGTTCTAACGTCAGCTGGAAAAATGACTGATTATCATCAAATCGCCTCTGTGTTGACTTTTTTCCTAACTAGCATAAGGTTAAACACCAGAAAAAGCAGACAGGCTTGACAGTTTATGAGAAAGAAAACGGAGGAGGGGAGGGAAGACGTGTAAAATGAGATGAAGGATATGAATGGAAAACAAGATGATTGCAGAGAGGGAGGACTGGATGGATCAGGTGGATTGCATTTTAACCATCATGGCTGTCATGTAGAGATGAGAAATCTCACTTCCCCTGTCATTTACCATTGACTCTGTGTTATTTCACAGTTGCCTGCAGGGAATATTATATTGTTTTCACTCCAGCTCAAGGGCACAACATCAAAGTCCTTTCCACTCTTTTCTCTTTTTCTTTCTGCTTACAGTGGCAGGGTTCCTTTGGCAAACATTAGTCTTGCGTCATTCTGACACTGAAATGTTGATACAGCATCAGTATAATTAGAACCATATTGATTGTGTGTCTGCTGCCAGATATGATTGTGAGTGGACATTTTGTATGTCTGCATTAATATTCAGACTACTGGGAGCTTTGGCCATAAAAAGATTTAAATATTACATACTTTTAAAATCATGTTGATAGTCATTATGTTTTCTGATTTTGAGATCCTTGTAAATTAACGTGACCAATGTTGAAAGAGGACTTATGGGGAGTTGACATAGTATTAGAAAAACATGACATGTCTCCAGTGATGATGGGAGGGTTTTCCAACATACAGAAAGTTAGGGCTAACTAACTGGATTTAATAGGTCACTTGGTCTCCCCGGGTCCTGCACACAGTGGCTCTTGTGTGGTGTACCTGCAGGGCTGAATCCTGATTGATTTCCATTATAACTCACACGCTGCATCATATTTCCGACTGCAAAATAAATACAGTCCTGCTCAGCACTCAGATAAATTCCACAGCTTCTGGTGTTTCTTGCACTTGTTTTCAGACGTTTTTTATATAAATACATCAGGAAAAAAAATGTCATTGTTTTGTGTTGTTGGACATTTTTGTGTCCTTTTTGAAAATGTATTATAAGATGAACCAGAGCCCGACCAGGGACATCTGATTTATTGTGTTTGTCAATGTGTGTGTGACAGAAGTGTGTAACAAACAACAAGACCCAGGAAAGACAAGTTTGTTTATAAGATCTTATGAAAGTGTCTGATTTTAAGTTTTGTTTGGTGTTGTACCGCAAATGTTTTATTTAGTAAATTTCACATTTCATGCTCAATTAGTATTTTTTTTATTTCCAATTTTTTTCTTTTTTATTAAAAGCTTTTTCCCCTGTACATTGGGAAGTAAAAATAAAAAACATTCAGATCCCCCAGTGTTCAGTTAGTGATTCCTATTCATCTGCATTGTGTTAGTCATTATCTCATGTTTCCTTATTCAGTGCCAGATCATTATTGTTTTCCACCTGTCAGTCTAGGGGTCTGTACTACAAAATCTGATAAATTAATACTTATATTTCATTTTATTCATGTATTTAATTCAAATTTAGTTCAAAAGCTTTAAGTTAGTTTGAACAGTGAGATTTAAACACCATTAGTTCAGTCAGAGGGGGATCCCCCCCTGTCCACAAAATGATGTCCTTTTATATGTTTTACATTTTCAAAGAGAATAGATTGAGGAGGAGTGGTGCTTTCAGATGTTACAATCTAAGTCGCCATGGTGATACACCCAAGTAAAAATTAAAAGAGCCTCATGATTTTTAAAATCCAGAGTTGAAGTTGAAGTTGTCACTAAACTGCTTGTCATACCTCTTAGAAGAGTTCTGCTGTCTTTCTTTGTGGTTTCCCTGCTACAAAAGCAGGTTTAGTTTTGTTCTGTAAGTTTATAGAAATGTATATTTTGTTTTCTCCTCTTCCAGCATTGTCTTCAGTTGGTTTTTCCACCACTCTCACACATTACAGTGTACCCACTTGCATGTGTGTGTGTGTGTGTGTGAGTGTGTGAGTCTGCATGGAAAGTGGCATGACAGAGGAAAAAAATTGAAAATAAAAGTTTTTCAATCAGATATGATATATGGGACTTTTCAAAATTACCAATTTGCCCAAACAAAAACAAAACACCATTTGCATTTGTTAAACATCAGTTTACTTAAAACCGGTTATTTTAGTGCTTTTGTCAAATACAAAAATTATTTTTAAAACAGCGACTATGCAAATGAAGAGCCCTGCTGTGTGTGTGTTTGTGCATGTGTGTGTTTAAGGGGTGTGCAGAAGAGGACATTGAAGCGGTCAAAGGGAGTTGTGCAGAAGACAACATGATAAAGTGGTGGTATCGACTGTAAGCCTTACCTCTGCAGTCTCATCAATCACGTTACACCAACAACATACAAATTAAATCCCTAATTAGCAGCCTTGGAACATAGATAACATGCAGTACAGTTATTTGAAGGAAAACATCTAAATTACATATACAAACATTTAAAAGTGTTCCACGTTTTGCTGTCATTTACCCATAAATGATCATTGAACACATCCCCACTCCAACGTTTTTGCGGATTAGATCAATAAACAATATTTTTCATCTAATCATTTTTATGGAAGTGAGATATCAAAGGTGTTTTTGGTATTTTGCATCCAAATATAAATCAAACTTTTCACAACATCTTGGATATTAATTTGATTTGTTTAAGTTTTGCAGTGTAATTTCATTTGGTTTAGCATTTTAGGTCACTTCTGGTTGAATTCAGCAGATACTGGGCAGTGCTTTATTTCTGACAAATAAGTATGAATATTGTATAAAACATATGATTCATGCCCTTCCCACTAATATTGATAAGGTCTATTTTTTTAACGCTGAATGAAATATTAAACAGGATAGTTGCTTGAAATACTGAACACGAGGAGAGCAGCAGGAGAAATGTGGGAACTTTGAACCTACCTCCTCTAAAGTTTTCTCTTTGACCTGTCATGAGAGGAAGATGAACAACCAGGTTTTTAGCCTAAGGTGAGGAACTACTGGAGATAAAACTTAAAAAGGCAGTGGGCTCTGTGGTTGTCACACTGATGTGTGTTATTGTGTTTGAACCTGTCCTACTCATTATTTGGGGACCTAAATCTATTTAAGGGGCACATGGTTAACACTGTGGGCTGGGCAAAATGTAAGACCTCCTTACAAAAGCCATGATTTGGTTTAAGATTTTTTTAAAATAATAACAACATGTGTTACAATGTAAAATGAGAATATTTGACTTCTTTCTGTTGACAGTTTAATATTAAGGAGCCCATTTACCGTAATAACTTGTTTACATATTGCTCTTGACATGCTTTCATATCAAAAATAAATACATTTCTCATAACGTATTGTGCTTCTGCAGCCCCTTTTGTCTCCACATGTAGGAAATATTCCTGTCTTTTAAGGCTTCAAAAATAGTGCCTTGTGAGGCAGCTGATTATTCTTTACTTGAGGAAGGTATTATGCAAATGCATTACATAGTGATGCAGAGACGTAACAGAAGAAACCCTAGGGCTGTCTTCAGTGGGAGAAAATAACTACCTTGAGTCTGGACTTCAGGCTTTGAAACACGGCAGACCTTTACATAGAAAAGCAATTGAACACATTGAAAGACTCTTTGAAAATCCCAAAAGTGTCATACTTAATAGTTATCAGATGAAAGCTGCATCTTATTTCTTTCTTATTTAGTGCCATACCATAAATGTATATGTGCTCTTTTATGCTAAAAACATTGCAGGAAAAGAGCTGGGGTAGTGTGGGAGAACAAGCAACAAGATGGAAAAGCTCAAGAGGGAAAAGAAAGGCGATAGAGATTACGAAAGGCCATCAGGGACCAAGTACAAGCATAGCAATATGAAACGCAAACAGAACAGGAACAAGTTGATGGTAAGGGATGAAAGTGATGAGCAAAGTCAAGATGTGAATTCCTCCTTGCAGCTCCATCCTGCTCCTCTTGGATTCCCCTCATCTACAATCATCTTACCCTTTTGTTTGATCTCTCTCCCTGCACAATGCTGAAGCTGCACAATGGCTCGGGACGGGTAATTAGTATTTGCACAATAAAGGAAAAGAATGGAAGTAGATGGGATGATAGGAGTGGACGATGAAATCTGAATGGCACAGGGGATGGGTCGATTCCTCTTGTTTGATCTGCGTGTAAAGTGTTTCCTGCAGGTATGACGTTTGAAGAGCGGTGAGGTGATTATAGCGCTTTGAAAGACAGAAGGAAGAGTTTAAAAAGAAAGATGGAAGACTAAAGCAAGACATGCAACACAAGACAGTTAATGGTGCCTTTTAAAGTTAAAAGAAGCCAAGAAAAAAACAATTTTTGTGATTGACAATATAAGAAATAATTGTGTACGAGATGCTATAAGAGCGGCTTTCCCTGACGTCCTTCATTAGCATTAGTGCTGTCATGATCTGCAGATACAAGGATGAGAGAGTTGTGATAAAAAGACTTACATGATTACTATGGAGAGCAATTAGTGAGGCATGACAGAGCAAGACAGGTTTCAGAATAATGGTCTTTCACAAGGGTTTGTCACATCAGATTTTTAATTGGTGAACTTTTTAACCTTTTAATGTCCAGCGTGACAGTACAGCTGAAGAAAATATTTTCTTTGCACTTATTCATCTTAAAAAGTACCATTAACTGTAGTAAATTTCTTGTTTGGGCCAATGAAAAATAAAAGTATTTAGTTGAAAATAAGATTTATTAATTTATATCTGCTATACCAAACAGTTGAGCCGGACATCGAAGGGTTAAAAACTTTCACACACAAATTTGCTTTTGGGGAGCGATGGCAGCTGTCTTCAGTGGTGACCTTTGAGGCAACATGGAGAGTCTAAAATAGAGGAAGCTCTGCAGAGCTTGTTAGCAGTGCAACACCATCTACTTGTTTTTGGTGAAAGTATAAAGTGTTCCATGAATAAAACCTGATGAGGCAGAAGTCGAAGAAAATTTTGAAAACTGACTCTCCTCATAGTGAATGAACTCTTTACTGAGTTACATGCACAGTCCTGAGAATGAACAGAAACAGTTAGCAACCCAAAACAGGATAGGAAAACTGGAAATCATGTCAACTATGGATTTTTTTTGTGCCATATACCAATCCAAGAAATTTCTGATACCAGGAATCTGCTGATGCCTGCATTTCCCTAAAGGAAAAATGGTCAAACGACACACAGAAAAATGTATAACAAATTTGAGTCAAAATGAAGGTTCATGATCTGTTGCTTCCCTCTGTTTGACATTTGTTTTCATGATTTTCTCTTTTGTAAACACTTTCAGAATTGAATTAGAATGAACTGGGTTATAGTGGGACTGAAATAGAATGAATTGAACTGTATCTGATTCAACTTAATGAATCAAACCAAATATAAATTGAACTGAACTCTCCTTTTTCATATCTCATGGTCTTCGCCATGTCAAAGGACCCCATATGCACATCGACATTTACATTTTATTCTAATATAACAAAATCGCTTAAGGAAAAAAAAAAGTGATAAGAAGTTAAATCAGACATAGTTATTCCAGAAAATAATAATTTAATCTTAAATCATGTGAACCATATATTTCAATCCATTCCTGTGTACAATTTAATTGATTGTTTTGACTCCTTTAATCTAATTTAATGAGGGTTTTATGGCATGCTTGATGTTTTCTGTTTTGCTGTCTAAATGTCCTTTTAAAATTGGAATCATTACTTTGGCCTATGATAGATAGATAGATAGATAGATAGATAGATAGATAGATAGATAGATAGATAGATAGATAGATAGATAGATAGA
>JBBBVU010000022.1:7763545-7781332 GCA_037177055.1 Atherinosoma microstoma | reverse complement strand
TAGATAGATAGATAGATAGATAGATAGATAGATAGATAGATAGATAGATAGATAGATAGATAGATAGATAGATAATGCTTGCTATGGTGTGCTTCAGCAAACAGCTACATGTAAGCAGTTGATTTCCTGTCAGGGCGACTTGGAACCAGTGTCAATCTAGACTGCGACGAGACCATTAGCAGGATCACTGGAGTGAAAATCAAGCCCATGTCGGATGGCATGTTCCCAAAGTCCATGTATATTGCACACAGAGACACAAACTCTCAAAGAAGCTCACAAACACATAGTCAACAGAGTTTACCCACTCCTAAGGAGTTAGCAAAATACTCTTAAAGTGAAGTTAGACAGGAATATATCCACTCACTTTAACAATAGTGCCTCCCACAGAGGCACTCCTACAGAGTCTCCAAATTACAAAGTTAAAAATGACACAGATCGTTGTTAACAGCCCACAGCCAAGCTCAAAAATAAACCTCTCATTATGTCGTTACCACACCTCATTTAACTGTGTTATGTCTTATCCTAAAACATAAAGTAATGTGTGCTATTCAAGTGGCTTATCTTAAGCTGAACATGTTTTTAATATGTGGTAATTATGGCAAGCTCATGTGAACTGGAATCTGATTTGAGAAGAAGCAGGGGAACGGAGAGGTGGGGGTGCCTTTCTGGCTGCTGCAACTAAACCAATGTAAACTAAAAAACAAAAGAGAAGGGGAGGCAAGTGCAAGGAGGGATGATGAAAATATCCCACTTAATTCATGAGAGGGAAAATGTAGAAAAGATTAGAAGAATGGGCTGCTGTGCTTTCTGCAGTGAAATAATGATAAATCCTTTTACAGTTAGCAGTGGATGACACATTTATGCCGTATGGTCAATGTAAAAGTTTTGAAGTATTTATATATCAGGATACAATAGAAAATGATCTGATCCTTACTAGGTCATAAAATTAGCTTAATTTGAAGCTGTCACTCTGTAATTAATCTTTTAACAAAATCTAAGCTAAAACATTGAGTGGGGAAAAAAAGGAAACCTATATAAACCCTTACTGCTTTGATAAGAATTAAAAGGGTAAAAAGCAGCAGGTACAGCTAATAAAATGTTCTTTGATAACTTCTATGAAAGTAGAAGTTTTGTCAGTTTGCTGGTCTGCAGCATTCAGGTGTGTCAACACAATGTCCAGTTGGCAAGACATCAGCAATGATCTCAAAGAAGGAACTGTTGCTGCCTATCAGTCTGGTAAAGGTTATGAAACCATTTCCAAACAATAGAAGAGGAATAACAAATGAAAGATTTTATGTTTGCCTTTAATTCAAAATGTAGATGTCAGGGTTGATAAACCATACTGGAGGTCTCCACTACCACAAATCCAGCATCTTGATGACATTTTCTTTCATTTTTTTTCCGGTCAGACGTTGGAAATTCCATTTCCTCTTTGTTATTGAATGCAGTATTGATAGGTATGTACAAGTACAACACTGAACACGTCATTGTGAAAAACCAAACAAGTAAACATCGAGCAAATACTGCCCAAATATGTAACAGTTCCAAATGTTAGCCTCTATAAACCTTAACTGTGGCCCGGTGTTTATGGAGCCTTGATGCAACAAAAGAATTGTGACATGATAATAAATGCATTACCTTCCACTCCGCTCTTAGGCCAGTTTAGTGCATAACGTGTAACAAGATTGTGCATTTAACGTACTTGTCCATAGCTGAACTGCAGATGAGCAAATGTAATTATTTGAGAATAAAACTGATAGACGAGACATTTAGTTGTGTCAGAGTCTGAGCAAAATTTGCTCTCAGATGAAACATGTGCTGCAGGGGCACTAAAGCGTAATTTATGTCCATATCTACATTTTTAAGGTGGTGCAAAGCTGTGAGATAAATCTCAGAGGAGGCCCGCCCCATAGAAGAGAGAGGGTGGCTCATCCCATCCCTCTAAAACCTAGCTGCTATGAATGCCAAGCCAAGTCAAGCTGAACTTATATGAATAGAGTCAACCATTTCCATGACAGCAATAAATATGAGTTAAATAAAACAGTAAAGCATCAAGTAAATGAGTAAAATGAGCAGAAACAGTACTTGCATGATAAAAGCCACCCAACCAGGTTTAAAAGCCAATGAGAAGAAATGAAGTTTTCAAATGATTGAAGGTCTGTTACAGAGCCACAACTGGAAAGGCTCCTTCACCTGCATAAAATGCACATTTTAGTCTGGATCTATAGAAGAGTAATTGATTCAAACCTCAGTGTTCTGAAAAGTTTGGACAAAGAGACATTTCATTACAAAGGAAAGTTTGTCAACCAATCACCGGTGTTGCAGCAGGGGATATTTAGCACATTGATGACCATGCTATCATTTAATTCATGCTGAGTGTTTTGCTTCAATTGGCTCTGTCATGCAGAGTCACCAGTAACACCCCTAGTGCCTACTGCAGATTCACAGAAAACCACCAGATGATGTGGTGGTGATCCACTGCAGCAACAGTTGAGCTGAGGAACTTTGGGGCTCTGCAGCAATCTGTCTCACAGAGCTGTGCTGCAATGAGGTGTGGTGTGGAGTTACAATCATAGCACAACTGATACAGCTGCCACCATGTAAATAATTCACCCCTGTCGTCTACGTAGATAGAAAAGCAAATGCAAGTATGGGAAAAAAGCTTTGTTTAATGTAGATGTATTCATCAAAAGTTAAAAGTTCTGTATTCATTTATTTTCAAAATACATAAAACCTTCAGAAGCACCAGGAGTTATACCACAGCTGGGAAAAACAAAGCACAAAGCCAAATAAACCTTTCATTTGGTTCTGCGTTCCAAGAAGTAAAATGCATGAAAGAAAGCCTTAAGGCTGGCGCGTACAGCCGGTAAGCAGCTAACAGTGTGTGTTTTAGTGCTAAAGATGTGTGTTTTAATTGCTTTTAGAGAGTTCTTTGGCCTTGTGGAGTTTTGAAAGCAGATTTAGCATCAACATGAAAGTAAAGCTGGTAATGAATTGTGATGGGGGGCAGGCTTGTTAGAAATATTCGACATCCTAAACCCTTTCTAAAGAAACTGGTAAAAGGCATAAACAATAATTCATTGTTGATTTGAGTTATCCGTGCACATTAGGAACCCCAGAGTATGTTTTATGCCGCTGCACTATCAAAGAATGTATTTGCATTCAGACCAGGCACCGAGGAAGAAGTCACTTTAACAGATTTTAAGTGTAGCTTTTTTATTAAACGCAAAGGAAAAATTGGAGCGAGTAAGAATGTGACAAATTTAGTAGTGATGCACCAAGTTAGTCAGAAGAGTTGTTTTTATTTTAGTAGCAAGAACCACACCTTAACCGTGGGATTACTGGTTTAATTGAAGGTATGGGTGAGGTTATGGATAGATCTGAAAGTTCTCTGGTTCATCTGGGGTATCTCATATTACAAGGCTGGGAGGAAGAGATTCTTTGTGGGGGTTCTGTTGAAGTATGTCAAGTATTCAGATTAAAATCCTGATCAGAATAAAAATGATTCATGTAAACATATCAGTTGTACGATTCTGATCTGATTACACTCATTCGGATCAAACTATAATTCCGATTGAGAGGTACGGATTATTCCGAGGGGCGAGACTAAAACAAAACTAATCGGTATGTGATACAATTGCAATGCTTGAGATTTTAAAAGCATTTGAAATCATTCAAACTGAAATGGGTACGACCGCTAATAAATACACGCATGCCATGGTGTTTGTTTACATCATAAATCACAGTTTCTTCTTCTACTGCTGCTTCCAGAAAATCAAACGGTGGTACAATTCTGCACATGTCAAAATGATTTATTCCATTCAAACATGTGATGCATGTAAACGCATGTCATGATCAGAATAACTTCCTCAGGCTCATCTAAACAGAACAGGTCTGACTGGAACTGGAACCATAATGTACACATTTTGCTCACGTAAACAGAGCTGATGACCCAAGCCCACTTGGGACCCCCCCTCCCCAGATGGTGCCTGATAAAAAGACACAAATGATATGAAGAGGGATGATAAAAAGTCAAGATGGAGTAAACGATGAAAGATGAAGAGGATGATGAAAGTATGGATGAGGGAGAGAGGAGGATGGATGAATGGATAAATGAATGAGGGAAAGGGAAGGAGGATGGAATGTATGAGGGAGAGGGGTTAAGGATAGGATGAATGGGTGAGGGAAGGTGAGGATGGACAAAGGAAGGATGGATCGGTGAGAGAAGGGAGAGAAAAATGAATGTAAGTGGCTGATGGGGATGTGCAGATGAATAGGTGGATGAGAGAAGGGGAGAATAACTGGATGAGGGAGGATGAATGAGGACAGGGACAGGGAGGGTGGGGTTGAGAGAACGAGTCAGATAGTGCTGAGTTGGTGAAGCAGGGATAAGAATGCTCAGCACGTGATTAGAGGTGTGGTGGAGGCGTGGCTTCGCTCCCAAACCAAAGTTAACAGGTTAACTTCATTTCTTACAAAATCATTATCTTTTGATAGTTATATCTGCTATCTCCGGTCACTCTGAAAACACCGTACTTATCGTCATCATAGGACAAGGACACCTCAGAGTCTAAGACAGAAATGAATCACTACAAAATGTTCAGTACATCTTTATACTTTTCTAACTGTGGCCGAAGATGCTGAGCTGTGCAAGCGTTTTTCTGTCTGGGTTCCAAACAGCTGTCGCAGGTGTTGATGAAAAGCACCCGTGCAGCTTACAATAAAAGGAAATAGAAAATACTGCTGATGAAACACAATACAGAAAACGGTTATTTGGTTCCCCAGTGGGTCACACAATCGCCTGTGCCCTTGAACACTTTGCTCATTAGCAAGATAATTTATGGTAAGTGGTACAGAGCTGTTTAAAGCGAATGAAAGTTACTAAAGATGCTATGAGATTGCGTGTGAGTTTATTTCTGTCTGTACTGGTATATATCACATGATATACATGTTATGTTATGTATGAAGTGGTTATTTTATTCACTGAACCAAAGCAGAGAGAGAAGTCCAAATTAAAATACTGCCAATGACAACTATTTTTAGAAAACCTTCAGTGTACACACAAAATTTCAGAAAACACAATCAAACCCAAGATACATTATTTCACAAAAAGGCAAAATTTTGGGGGGATTTAAATTTTTTGAAAATAAACAAATCAATTTATACACAAATGCTGCTCCACAAGTTTAAACTTCTCTGATTTGAGTCATGTCCACACCGAGATCAGTCTAGGTGGGTCGGCCAGTTTTTTATTGTTTGGATGTTTTGTCCATCAAACTGTTGTTTTAGGGGCCTAAAAAAATGCTAAATTTTGGAACCAGTTCCCTGAGGGAATAAATCTGACAACGCCAGAGTTTTGTAGTGATGTCAGGACCATGACAACCTGTGTGGGACCTTCTGGACAAGCGAGTTGGTTTTTCTAATCACTAATCAGCATTGATTTGAAATGCTTTTAACATTGATTAATTGTCATCTAATTCTTGTGTTTCTTTAAGGTGCAAACTCTCCAAAGCTGGAGAGGTAGTGTGCCAGAAGAGGAAGCCAAACATCATCGAAGAGATAATTAAAAAAAATTTTTATATCGATAAGACTTTACAAAGTTTACTCAAGTGTTTTTTCTTAAATATTTAGGTTTTTTTTTTGACATGTTGTTTTTGTTGCTTTATTGTCATATCTTTAGTCCAGTTTTTTCATTTGTTTTCAATATTGTTGTGTTTGGCACCTCAGGTTTATTATAGCCTGATATCTCGCCATAATCACAGGAATATTCCAACTGAAATCGGTCATGTTTATGGAGAAAAAGCTTAACCCTTCAGAATGATCATCAACAGCTAATATAAGTCTTGCAATGTTTCTTAACTGGATGTTTCTGCAGGTTAGACGTGCATGTAAATATGTAATCTGTACCAATATGTAATTTATTGTTCATTGTTTAACTGACTGACGGGAACATTTAAATGATTATTCTATACGAGTACTATTAGTTAATTCTGCAGTTGTACTGTATTTACAAAGGATAGATGCATTATAATCAAAGTCACAGTGATTATAAGAATCAGTGGGCTTGGTTGTCAGATTGCCATCTTTGATCCCACATGCTGTTATTATGCTGCTGACATTTCACTCAAACTGGCTTCTATATTTTTGTTTACCTCAATAATTCAGGCTGTCACCTTTGAGCTGTTTTAGTCATAATATCTAATTGACTGTACGAGTCATGAATGACCAATGTCCTCCTCCTTTTCTCCCCCTCATGCTGCAGTCAATAAAATTATGAGCTGAGCTCTTTTTAATTAAAAAATACTTGATTTGCCATATTAATTCCTCCAGCTGTATTACGAATCAAAGGATTTAACATTCGGCTTTGCAGCAGTTTCCACAAAAGCGGCGCATCAGCTGACAGTCTGAAGCAAAACAAAAATACTGACAGTCGCTTTGGAGGTGAGAAGCGGTGGAATGGGGTTGTGTGTGTATGTGTGTGTGTGTGTGTGTGTGTGCATGCACAGGTTCGCATGGGTGTTTTGCACGATAAATCACTGCACCGCTGCCTGTTGTGATTGCCTGACCCAAGGTTTTAGCGCATTACCACCTTTACAGCTTTGTGGCTGGATTTATTTGTTGAGTGCACAAACACACACGTTTGCACACACTTGTGCACCCGAACTCACATTCAATTCCTGCTCAAAGCTGGGTGAAGGTGTCTCTGTGCAAAAATGTACGGAGGTCAAGAATGAATTTTCAAATATGTGTCGATATGACAAACAGTTTCACCCGTTTTCATCGAAAGAGACATCGAGTATGTTTTACAGGCACAGGAAAAAAGCCCACTGTTTGGTCCTAACTTTATATGATTGGGTCTCTAGCAAAAAGCACATAAAAGATGTCCCACGATGACTTTTATTAAACATTAGGGGAATGTTTTTCAAGCATTTTTCTGAAACAAAAATCTAACTCATACACATTGGCAGGGCCTGGTATTTTCCTTCATGTCAGTATGCTTTTGTTTGTCTTGGATAGAGTGACATAAATATGTCAACAGGATCTGAATATAACCAGCATGATAAATCTGTGACATCTCTAGTAAACCTGTTTTATCCATTGCTGCATTATTCGGATCGCTAACGCCTCGGACAACTCATCATTTGACAACTGATAATTATTTTCCCAGCATCATCAGATAGATTTTCATGTTGAGATAAAAGCAAAAGCCCGAACAAGTCATACACATGTCTCAGTGACAAATCATTCGAATTACAACAGCTTAGCCTCTAACTCATTGGAAGCACTGACTATCTTGACTGATTTTCTCCTTTTGTCCTTTTATCCCTCACTTCTTCACGCTCCAGCTGACTCACATCAGTACAGTGGTTAGCCTTTGTGTCATTTTCTCTCTCTCTTTCTCTCACTCACACACTCGCAGCTACTCTTTGGCAGAGATGAGGTAAACAGCTGTGGTTGGCAACTGGGTTGTAAAATGAGCCTGTCCCCAGTGTCACTTAATTTTGGCCCTCATTTCTTTCTGTCTTTCTTTGTATGTATAGCCATCATTTATTATTTCTCTCCTTATTTGCGGTTTTCATTCGGTTTGTGACACTTCCCCCATCCTATGAGTTAAAAGAAAAACATCTCTGGGGACTAAATAATGCTCATTTGTTGCATTTTTGGTTTTGTTACAGTACCTGTACACATGGATAAACGTCCCCCTGGGCATAAACATGCAAAATGCCCCGTTTCATCAAAAAGTAACTGTTACATTTATCCATATACAACTCCATGGTAAGACAATGAGCCCCTAACATTAACCATGAATGTATTAGTTTTAACCCTTGGACAGTATTTTTCATGCTTAAGCTAAAACAACCCCAATTGACAGCAAGGCTGAAAAGTGAAAAGCTTTGGGCCGGGTTGGATTTCTGTACTCTGGTATGACAGTCTATGGCTTTAAGCCATTTTTGACCCCTTCCTTCCCTCATATGAGCTTTTTTTTTCATTGAATTGATGCTCAATGTCACTTTTGTGACAGTTTGATATAATATGAATAGGCCTGTTACAATTGTCAAATGGAAAATGGATATAAAAAAATCCTCTATTTTCGGTCTTTAAAATGTTGCTGTTTTGTTTTTACATGTATGTAAGTTTAAGTTGCAATGCAAATATGCAAAATACAGGCATGTTAAGATTTAAGTAGGAGGCTGTTTTGAGTCTGTTCTTCTTTTGTTGTTGTTTTTTTTCTCTATAGCCCCTCTACACACATGTACTCAACCCTCAAATTTGCCAGATATTTACATTTGCAATATTTCAAGCCTCTAAACATTTGATTTACAGTGTTATAATAATATGCACTCGTGTTTGTTTGTTTTTCCCCATTTCTAGTAAAACTTTTTTACCAGCAATATTTGTTAGGCTAATTTATATCTGCAGTCCCCTGGCAGTATTTATCTTAAAGCTAATTCTGGTACGATGTATCAAATGGAAACATTTATGTTTAAAATTGTACGTAGTCCCTAACGAATAAAAAAAAAATCACATCTGGATCAGCTGTTACGCTAAGCTTCTGGCATAATGGTGCTGTTAGGTGTTAATAACAACTCACCTCACTAAGTTGCATTAAAAAATTAAAACATCCAGGTAGGTCAACATTAGTGAGAAGATTTTCAGGGTCATGCTTCAGCACCTTTCAGCAGGACAGATGTTTGCCAACATCTGTGTAGACTTTGGGAGACACACACGTGCCATCCCTCAGAAACTTAAAGACTAATCTAAACATTTCTAGAAGCAACCTGACCTGCATGTGGGTTTAACAACCAGAGAACCAAGAGATGCCACCTCTCATTGTGTTAATAGTCACTCAGTGCACTTTAATGTTCAGGATGCTTACTGCTATTTGCTATTTCTTCCTCTTCCTCTTGCACCAGGGAAGCTGAGAAACATATTGACAGGATTTTAAAGGAGCCCCCATGGTCCAGCTCTTAACACCTGATAGGCTGGCTGGTTGCACCCTGGCACACAGTGTCTCTTGCTCTCGCACACAACCCCCCCCCTTTTTGTAATAGCCATTGGCTGCTTTCCAGTCAGATCCACTCAATATTCGACCCTTCCAAAAAACCACCCTCACTCTTCTCATTGTTCTCTGGAGCCACACATTGCTACAGTCATTGTTGTATCACAGCAATCAATCAGCTGTCAATGTGAAACTGCTACACCAACACATAAAACACAGAAACACTACTGCCCCCCCCCTTAAACTTCTGTACTTCCACTTCACATCCATCCTTTGGAATCTCCACTCTGCTATCTAAACTGTTTTGTCTTCCTTCCTCTCATCTTCTGACTCTTCCTTTCAACTGGTATGTCCATTGCTTCTGGATGGCTGCATACATACTTCACACCCATTACCAACTGTTATCCAATTGTTTCATTCATTACCCAACTGGTGGCATGCTAACACAATGGCATTCTATGCAACTATGTGTCTGTCATTTATGTGACGGTTGGTGTTGTACAAAGACACATTACATAACACTGTGGCTATCTGAAAGTCTCTACTTACATCATAGTTAGTTAGTATCAGTTAGTAAACGTGAGTTGGGTGTCTGATAAAAAGAATGTCCAGGGTAATGGAAGGGATTGCTGGTGCCACAAAGTAATTTGGTATGCCATTTATATCGTCCCGCTTGCAATTTCTTACTTATTTACTGCGCTTTTACCAGTAAATGGTTCAGGTCAGGAAATATGATAAGGTTTATGTATTACAAAATATTTACGTAGACAGTTAAAAAGAATCTATATGATTATGGCTTAAATATTTTACAATTCATAGGTTGCAACCGCGTTATGTATCGTAGCCACTTTCCAAATGACAATAAACAATATCTGGACTTGTAAGTATTTCACAAATTGTAGCCATTGATTGTCAGCCTGTACTTATAAGTTTATTTCATATTCCAAGGTTAGATTAGGCTATTTTAGGGTAGCTTTATGTCAAGCTAACACAAATGGCTAGGTGTACCGATTTGTTTGGCAGTGTCATTCAACTCTAATTTAGAAAAGCATTTCCACAGACATAATATTACTTAACTAGAAAAAAAAAAATCAAAAAGGTGTAGCTTCAAAATTCTGCTTTAATCCATCCATCCATCCATCCATCCATCCATCCATCCATCCATCCATCCATCCATCCATCTCTCAGGTCTTACCTGGAGTTAGTCATATCTGTTTGTCCTCCCTGACTCTTCTCCAGCCCGAGCTTTGTGAAAATCCCCACCAGCACCATGATGGCCACCACTCCACAGATAATATACACGATCATGTGGGTCCGATCCCGGTCTGGTTCCTCATGGACTTCTGTGACGGGTGCTTCCGGTCGCCCAGTGTTCGCCCACACAGGTGTGTCATAGTTGGAACAGGAAGTCTGGTCCAGACTGTGGACTTTGAACTGGCAGCAGAAGCGGTAGAAGCAGGAACCACAGCAGAACATGTAGATACCCGCGTTGCAGTTGAAGGGTGGGTCCCACTGGCCCATGACATCGTAGTAACCCCAACAGCGGTTTCCTTCAGCTCCATCTGTTTGCTCACCTGTCCGTGGTGTGGGCGATGGCAGCGATGCCTCCGGTAACACAGATGGTTCTGTTGTCTGGTTGCTGGTAGGAACCTGCGCCAAAGCTTGACCTGATGGTCGAGGGTTCAGTCCACTCAGGGAAGTCAAACCCAGTAAAATGGCCAATGAGAAGTTCAACAAGAGTGGAAACACAGAGGAGGCCATCTTGGTCTTCTTGCAACGTCTTAATACTGATGAGTTACACTTAAGAAAAGTCCCAAAAGCTACTGCAACTAAGAAAAACAACAAAAAGAGAGAGAAGTTGTTGCTGAAAGATTGTCACTGAATGGACCTCTGTGTCTTAAGATCAATGAAACAAGAAAACTTTGAAAATTGCCAGACATTTTCCTATACTTATAGTTGAAACATAAAAGTTATCTCAATTACTGTGAGTTATACATGCACAAAGTTTAAGAAAAGGGCAGAAAAAAAGAAGAAAGGAAGAAATATGTCTTGCATCTCAACATGCTCCTAACAGGACAGGAACATACATGAATAGACACACAAGAAGTTATCTGTATGTGTGTTTGGATGTCATAGATGGCAAAATTCAGGAAATATCACCTTTTAAAGAGCCATAGGTCATCAGCAGACAGCAGAGGCGGTTCTAGGCAAATCCAAATCCTGGGATGGGATCCAGTTTAGGAGGACGTGTTACCTATGAATGAACTTGCTTCTGGCATTTCCAGCAAGCAGCTCTCCCGCTGAGCTGATGAATAATCCGTGAAAAGCGGGAACTCTAGGTTCCTGATGGCGCTAGCGAGAAAACCAGATTCCTGTCAAACTGGCAGACAGTAAAGGCTTCCACATGGAAGATCTTTCACTCCAGATTTAAACCCATATTCCTGAGAGGGAAACAATTCAAATCAATATTAAAGTCCAGAGAAAAACACGCACCAAAAGTGTGTCGTGCTCCACTTTGTCCTCCACTTCTTCTCCGATCTTAACTTGCATCTATCATCCTGCTACCTTCAATGTCACTGTTAAACGGTAGCTTTTTATATTTTGCTGTGGGCATCTTTTTCGCTGCCACTGTGGTCGACTTTGATGAACCTCTCCCCCGCTCTGAGAAATGTAGCTTTAGTCTTTCAGCCACTGATGTCTTTATAAGTGATATTAAATGACCAGCTTCACATGTGCACAGACAGCTCCTTCCTATTCTCAGCCAAAGACCCAACAGGTAACATCAGCTGTTAAATATCTTTGGAATGTCACTCCAGGCTCTCGTCAAGCTGAACTCCTGTGGTGATTACAGTCCAGAAGTGTCCCTCTTGCACCTGAGGCTTGTTTTCTTACACACATCCACTCACAAACACACATTTCCAAACAGCTCAGACTCCCCTGATATCAGAACATGGTTGCAGTCTGTAGCTTTTAAGAGACACACACAAGTCCAATGGCTTTTGGTGCTCAGCATGCACAGGGCTCCTGTTGCTTTTGCTCCCTTTTGCGCTGCACTGAAACCCCTCCTCTCCTTGGATCCAAAGGTCTCTGACAGACCTGGGACACCAGCTGGATACTCTTGTTTTTCAGCCCGTTCAGCTCTGCACTGGAAAAGCTCAGGAATAGAGAAGAAAGAGGAGAACGAGAGAGGGAAGGGCTGTTGTGACACTGACTCTATGATCTTAATGTCTTAGATCTCATCCATCCAACACTCAAGAGATGCTGTGAAGCAGATAAACGTACTTGGAGTTTTTTTTCTCTTTTTTTGCGTAGAATGGAACGATTTACTGGTTTTAGTTCTCCTTTTCTCATTTGTTCATGGCTCCGTTTTAGCTCTGATCTCCGTCTACCTCCATCCCTTCTTTGATGTTTTCCCCCTTTTTTTCCTCTTCCACAATTTCCTCAACCTAATTCTCTCAGGCTCAGTGGGAGTTTAGCCGTTGCTGAGGAAATATCAGCGTGGGGGTCAGGGAGCCTGTGGACTGCCCTCTGCACTTTCAGCAGTGCACTTACACAAGCCTCGCTGGAATACTACCAGCCCAGCCCTCACGGACGACAGAGACAAGTGGAGATGCGACAGCCAAGCGGCAGTGTGGCACCGAGGGTTGGAGGGAAAAAAAAAGAAAAATCAAAATCCTGTTTTCAAAAGAAGCTCCTTTGTAATTACAGGACTGCATGCAACAGAAGCTCTGTTGATAATGTTGGATAAACTATTCAGCTGCCAGTTTTACAGATTTTCCATTTGCATCATTTTTTTTCCCCCTGACAAAAAAAGAAAAAAAGAAAAAAAATGGAGAAAAACAACCTCAGAGCAATAATATGCAACAGTTTTTAAATAAATGCTGCATATTATCTCCCAATTTCATGATGCATTTTGCTGTCAATTCAGTCCTTGTCCGGCTGCAGCTTCTTTGAAAACAGGCATAATTTGATATATATGTATAGGAATTTTATATATATATCATATGTATGTGTTTTCACTGGTGCTCTGCTTGTGGGATGCTCCAAACAAAAGTATGAAGCGCTTGGAGAAGAAGTCAAATTCTCTCTTTATTCCATCCTCCTCTCTTTTGTTGATGCTTCCTCATCAGTGTGTATTCCCGTATTTCCGTCTGCTCAGTGCGTCTGTGTCCCGTCCGCTGCTGATGCCCGTGATGCTGCCGCCACCGCTGTTCTCTGGCAGGACTGGCTGACAATATCTCCCGCACTCGCTCCCTTTCTCTCCCTCCTCCCTCTTCCAAATCACTCCTCCCTCTCCCGCTCACTCCTCCCCTTCCCCTTGGTGTCTTTCTCATGCACACACAAACACGCTCGCATCTTTTGTGCTCAAATGAGCACAGCTCTGGCTTGCTGACTCTCCCTTTCACCCTCCTCCTCTCTCAATCATTTCATGTCACAGACACCGTCTTTGCTACTTTTGTCCTGCGTTTATGTTTGGTTGCTGCAGATCATCAAGACCCACTCCTTGTCCTTCTTCTTTTAAGATCTCACCACTAGTTCATTTCCATTTACTCTTTGTTTTCCCAGTCTTTTCAGGTTGCTTTTTGGCTTCCCCCATTAATTTAGCAGAGACTTTCCCTTTGCAAAATGCCCATCAATTTGACCACTAACAGCAGTGGTGCTGACTGAGCAGCAGGTTGTAATGTGCAGGCATGCACGCATGTCCATGTGTGATGCATGTCTGTGTGTGTGCAGGGGGGGGGGCACCTCAGTGTAATTACTGCGCTAATACCTCTGCACATCCTCGTCTTTGTGAAAGCATGTCTGGAGCATGTGTGGCACTGCAGTCTATTAGGTTTTATTTGGGGATGGATGAGGGGAGAAAGAGAGGGAAGCTGGAGTGAGATAAACAGAGAGGAGGACGGAGGCAGGAAGTGAGGGAGAAGAGGGGAGGAGAGAAGAGGACAGCGTCTGCCAAAGAGGAAGAAGAAAGAGAGAAGGGGCTTGACAGAAAGAAGCAGGGGAGGGGAAAAAAGGAGAGGAGTTGTCGCAGGAAAGGGAGGGGGATTAAGAAACATGGGGATAGCTAGTGAAATAGGAGTTGACGGAGGGATTGTAGGAGGTAGTGAGGGAGGGATGTAGATAGGAAAGAAGTGCAGACAGGTAGGAGAAAAGCCATCTCAAAAGAAAGTGGCACATAAAGCTAAAGAAAGAGTTGGGAACATAATTCAGGAAAGATGAAGGCTCCGGAAAATACCAGCCAGAGATCAAGAGTTAAATCGTTATTCATTTTAAATAAAGACAGATACAACGCTGGATGTTAACTATGATGGTAACTTATGGCCGTATCCCCCAAAAGGGGAACATTTCATCCAATTTTTGTCCTGTAGCCTAAAAGCATTTTGTCAATCTCTCTCTCACCATTTTCTTTTTCCTTCACCACAGACTCTTTGAGCTCCATCTTTTTTTGTGTGTTTCTTTTCTTGAAAGCCCATAACTCATCCCTGCCTGCTGTTTGCACTCTGTCCAACCCCCCCTCAGCCTTAATTCCCTTAAATTCTTTGACGAAGTGCACCGAGAGTTATGTCAAGGATACGCACAAATACTGAAGCTAACATGCGCTATCGAGACTTCACAGTAGAGTTACTGTATGTGAGCTAATCTTCCTCCCTACTGTCTGAGATTTAAGTGTCTCCGGCATATTTTCTTTGAATAAAAGCAGATCATTAGTTTAAATATGAATGAGGGGTGATTTGTCACCAGATTTGATGGATGTGTGTCGTTTTGTGCACTGAAATATGGATACAGAGGGTGTTGACTGAAAAGCAAGAAAGGGAGAAAAGAGGGTTAGGATGTATGAAGAGGTAGAGAGATGATCCTGGGGGGATATATGGAGGACAGACAACACAAATCAAATGAGAGATCTTAAATCTTTTCATTCGGCTGGTCTGATAGCATATATTCTCTAGAGCTGCTTGTTTCTGATCAGCTTGTTGGCAGCATGGTAACCTTCCTGTTGCCCGCAGTCCACAATATCTCTGCTTTTATGTAGTTATAGATAACGGTTATGATCCTGTTTTTGTCTTCAGCTATTTTTACAGGTAGTGTTGTGTGTGCTTTCCGGGTATTAAACTGGATCCATTTGTCATTTAATGTTCACTGTGTCGCTTGCTGCAGCACAAGCCCCAAGCATGATCAGTCCACTGCAGTGCTGAACAGCTGGATAGGCCTTTTCATCAACCTTATCTCTCAATCACCGTTATTCATCAGTCCCAGACCCAAGATTAGTAATAGTTTTCTGAAATTCCTGACTCGCAGTTTCTCCCACCCATAGAGGAAATTAGAAAAACCACTTCTGTCAGTTGTTGTGGATTGTCGACCTGGTCCTTACTCAGTGTTTCTGGCTGATTTTGCAGACTTCTGATGTCACTTTATTCTGAGCAAAGATAAAGTCATTGTGCTGGATGACTTTAACATTCAAGCAGATGCTGAAAATGCCATAAATCCATTCATCCATTTTCTATACCTTGAAAATGTCAAAAATAATGCTTTTAATTCTATATCAGACCCAGTTGGCTTTTCACAAAAGTACACGGTCCTATTCACTCTCGGAATCATACTATTCATCTTCTTCTGACACCAAAAGTAAGCAAGTAACAGCATTTCATCATAACTCTGTCTTGTCTGATCATTTCCTACTAACTTTTTAGGTTACATTACTTCAAGAAATCAGTTTCATTATTATTTAATGTGCTAATATAAGAGGGCAGCCACATGAGCTTTACAGGTCGATCAACTTGTTGACAGAGCAACAGTTTCAGTGAGTATGACTGTAGAAGACGATGTTGTCCTTCTGTAAAAGAGGGTCATCTGTCAGGGGGGGCTCGCTCCTTGCTTTAATTCACAGCTAACTGCGTTGAAACAGACTTCAAGAAGATTAGAAAGAAAGTGGCGCTCATCTAATTTAGGAGAATTTCACTCAGGCTGGAAATACATTTTAATAGTATGAAAGCTCTTTGCAAAGCTAGAACTGATATTTATTCATCCTTGTTAAGGGAGAAATAGAACAACCTCGGGTTTCTTTTCAGCTCTTTAGCCAGGCTGGCGAAGAGTCATAGCTCTGTTGGGACATTTATTCCTTTAGCCTTTTAAAACCTGAAGTCTCCCAGTGGAGGGATTTTGAGAACGGATGGTACCAAACGTTCCAAATGGCCATTTTGGAGACCTCGCCTGGACTGTCTGTACTAAAACCCCTCTCTCTCTGTTTTGGTTCACTTTATTGGCCTTTGCAGAGATAATGTTCACATATTGTCCTATGATTTAATAAAGGCTTAAAGCTAGGAACACAAGTACTGATATTTACACATCTTAACCAATCTCACAAGTGTTCCCTTTACTACGACTCCAAAAGTATTCAAAAAGACCTTGTGGTTGCAGAGATATCCTCTTTTCATTATAGGTATGCAAGTTGAGAGGCCTATAAAATAGGCACAGGGCTCAAAGGATTCATTCTTATGTGTGATGAGGTCATGAGTTTCTCCACAAAGAAAGACATTTCTATGGAGAGAGAATCCATGACATCCTACCTACTACTGATGAAGTCTCATCAAGTACAGCAGCTTTAGAGTCAGTTGAATCTGATTTATGTTGGGACTGTTCCCCTTGAGCTCTCTGAGCTCATAGCATCCTCTAAACTATCAACTTGTATCTTTGAACCCCGTCTCAACTTTTTCCTTTAATTAATACATCTGTATGGGATCAGATCAATATATCATTATTTACAGACTATGTACTGCAGGCTTTTAAGGTTGCTGTAAGCAAACCTTTACTTTAAAAAAAAAAACCCTACTCTTGATCCAAGACCTATATTGAGTGTCTCCTTACTTGAAATTCTTGAAAAGGATACTTTCAACTCGTTTGCGCAGAAGAAAATCAGTTTGAAGAGCTTCAGCAGAGGCTGTATGGGCTAATGCCAAGACCAGCATGATTCACCTGGGGTACCACAAATGGGACACACACACACAAAAAAAATGTTTTAGAATTTTTATTTTATACTAATATTTCAAAATATTACAGAAGCCCACAGCAACATCACTATATAGCAATAGTCGCTTTTAAATAATGAAGCCTTTTTTTTAGCTGCCTCTACTTGTCCTCTCTGAGGGTCGGGGGGGCGGGTCGAGAGGCGAGTTGTCTAAATCTGACCAGACGTGACTCCAACACCAGCAGATTGATTGATACTCAACAGGATTAAAATGTTTAAAAGTGTAAAACAGTCCTGCCCAGGAAATAAAGGAAGAATATGGGTAGAAGACAGAGGTGCACTAACAACAGTCTGATGAAGTGAAATGAATAGCCTAATTCATTCAGAGTAGTGTTAACTTGCTAGCTTACTGCAGACGCTAGCAGCCTTGTTTCTAATCAATAAATAGTAAGAGTCGACTTAAGTTTATGTTACTCCCACCTTAAATTCATCAGGGATATTTGGAGAGTTTACCTCAGGCCTGTTCGGGTGTTATTTTAACCTGTTGGCTGTGTGTTTCCTGCTTCCATGTCAGTTAAAATGTTTTCACTTTTCCACCCCTTTTATAAGTAATAGGCTAGTCGTAAGCCTTCGGTGTATTGTGTCACTGTTTAAAGTTTTAATCAGTCTTAAAGTGCAGTTAAAGTGTTTTACTGCTAATAATTCATACCTTAGCTTCCCCAAATCCCCAAATGTGTGTATCTCTCCCTCCTATCTATCTATCTATCTATCTATCTATCTATCTATCTATCTATCTATCTATCTATCTATCTATCTATCTATC
>JBBBVU010000022.1:7730300-7742343 GCA_037177055.1 Atherinosoma microstoma | reverse complement strand
TATATATATATACATACAGCTCAAGAGTTGTCCTTTTTCCCATACATTTGACATAACAGCTGTCTCACAGTACTCTTGAGTTTTTAAAAACCTAGATGTAAATAAATAAATCAGAATAGCAGCATGATAATAGAAAAAAAATAGAGTGTAAACATCCCTTAGATGTCAGACTGTCTCCTCAGCCAAGTCAGAGGAACTACTTTAAGACAAAACACTGATAAGGAAAAAGCCCTGCGGCAGCATTTCACTGAACACTCTCATCTCTTGGTGCTGACACAATGTTGGGATGTGGCTGACCATTGATTCTCCCAGCTGGTATGTGGAGTCATGTGTGGCTAGCTGACACCCAGCCATTGAGAGCAGCCCCTGATCAATGTTATCACTCTAAGTGGAACATTTCTGCAAGATCCACACAACTTCCACATTTGATTCAAGCATCATAAGGAAAATGAAAGCAGTTGACTTTTGATACTGATCTCTAACTCAGGGATGCTGCTGAACTGCGGAGTAAAAGCTCTTCTAGTAAGGTTTTTTTTTAATCAAGATTAGCATCATGTTTTGACAAGTAACCTAATTACATGTAAAATATTTCATAATTTGAGCAAAAATAAAATGATGGCAGCTTTTTAATATGCAAAGACAAAGTGGAGCATTAGCCCTACAATCCCTCTTTGTAATCTGGTTTAGAAAAAAAAAAAAGGTAGGGTTTTTTGGACTGAAGCCATTTGGTCCATTTCGCCTTTGCAACAGTGGGAGTAGCTGTCGATTCTGTTATCTACAGGCCCGGATTAGCCCACGGGAGGAGTGGGACAATTCCTGGTGGCCCTGGGCCCTAAGTGGCCTGACTGGCCTGCTTGTCAAAAAAAAAAAAAAAAGATCATGATGCACTACACTGGTCCAGCGGATTGGCCTGCCTGGCACTGTCTCGCACCCACAGACAAAACAATTTGTTCTCGTCAGTTGTTACTAATAATGGCAAGTGGTCAAAATGACAATAAAGTTTTATTTTTTTAATCATCAACACGAGCAAAACAGACAGAGGTGGAACACCAGAGGCAGAATAACGTGGTGGTGCAAATGGACTTGGATAACAGAGGAAAGGGGGAATAGAGAGGGACACATCAGGACGAGGCAGGCAAATGTTGTATATAGTAAGTCTTATTGGATTTCCTGGTAACCTAGATAAAATATTGTTAAACTGATAGGGGGCTATTTTGATACTGAGGCAGCTTGATTGTACTAGTTTGCACACATAAAATGGACACAGTTCCTTGTAGAACTAATTGCAAATGTGGGTCTATATAGAACATTTTATCAGC
The DNA here is from genome assembly GCA_037177055.1 of Atherinosoma microstoma. Classification (NCBI taxonomy): domain Eukaryota; kingdom Metazoa; phylum Chordata; class Actinopteri; order Atheriniformes; family Atherinidae; genus Atherinosoma; species Atherinosoma microstoma. The sequence goes on along the minus strand of JBBBVU010000022.1, from coordinate 7,741,024 downwards.
CCAGGTTAAACGCTGATGAGGGAACTTTTTGACGTAATCAGATTGTCAACGTGTTCATCTGGTTTTAAATGATGTAATTGCGCTTTTTAAATGTTTGCTGGTTAAATGTTGATGTCTGAAGTTTTTGTTCCCCAACTCTGTATGGTGTGTATGTTTGTGGTTTTATTTCTTTTTACATGGTATAACATGGTAAAATAAAAAATAAAAAGGTTGGACCTGCTGGACCAAACATATCTCCACAGGTGGGTTGCTGCCTGAAAAAGTTTAGAAACCCTTCTTAATATCGGAGTCCTGCTGTGACTGTGGTATTAAGCTTTAGGGTTGCAGAGGTTGGGGTGGCCTAGGTGAGTGACTCCCGACTCCCGACCTGTCTTTTTGTCCTAGTCTAGCCGTGACTCTACACATATGATGTGGCAATTATTGCAAAATATTTTACAAGACAAAGTGCGCGTGGCACTTATTGATTGAATGTATATACTGTACATATGTGTAGCACACACAACCACATACTAAATGTATTTTGACCAATTGTACTGCTGGTACTTTAACTAGGGGACTTTAGTTGATAGCCCTTCAGTGTTACCTCAGCGTTTCAGGACCCAGTTTTAGTGCCTTTTTGTAAATTCAGTTTAGTTTTTCCTGTTTGTTTTTTTTCTTGTTTTAAATATCTGTGTATAATTCTCCCCCCCATCCTGTTTTGATTCCCTTCTGTGAGATTACCTCTCCGGCTTTAATGACTTCACCTGTCATCTCATTGCCTCCCTCTTCTCTTGTATTTAAGCTGTGTTTTCATACCCTTCTGTACCAAATCACCGTGTCACTTTCTGTCAGAGTTCCAGTATCTTTTTCTCACAAGTGTTCCTCGTAAATAATTCCTCTTTGCTTTTCTGATCATGGTTTTTTGTCAGTTTTTGTTACCTTTGCCCTGTGACTTCTGAACTTTCCTTCTCAAATCTTCCACCCTTTATGTTTGGGTTCAACCTTTCTGATGATGATACAATATTTTGTTCAGTTATGTGATCGGGACGTAACTTTTGCATGAATAAAGATCCGGATACTTGCTACAACTCTTGATCACACACTGATTATAGCGAACACTGACTTGAAGCATTACCCAGAAAAACACAACAAAAACCAGATTATTCCTTTCTTTGCTGGTCTGAAGCATTCAGGTGTATGTAAACACATTGTGAAGAAGGAGAGGCATCAGCAGTTATCTCAGAGAAGGTACTCTTCTGGCCCATTGATCTAGGAAGCGTTACAAGGTTATTTCCAAACATTTTGGAGGTTATTCTTCTACATTGAGAACAATTGTTGACAAGTGGAAAATATTAAAGCAGTTGCATATATTCCCAGGAGTGGGTGCAATGTTCAGAGAAACCATAAAAAAAAGGCTTGGAGCATAGTTTCAGACTATGCCTCAATTAGCATGTTAAATGTTAAATTTTATGACAGGATGATTAGAAAAAGACTTAACAAGGACTTGTTTGGAAGGGTTGCAGGAGAAAACATCTTGCCTAAAAGAACATGGCAGCATGGCTTGGGTTTGCAAAGTTACATCAGAACAAACCACAAGACATCTGGAGTAATGGCTTTAAGACAGATGAGACCTAAATGCAGAAGAAAGTTGATTTATAAAAAAAAAATAAAAAAAAATATAAAAAAACAGTGTATCAGCATAACACATCATACCAACTGTCAAGCACTGTGGTTGGATGGGTGAGTCCGTGGAGAAACATTGCAGTTGATCACAAACTCACCTATACACCAAAGTACTGATGATTCAAAGGAGAGGCTATAAAGCCTGGCCATGTACACACGTAGCCGGGGTTTTTTTGTCAAACCAAATATCATTCCCCCCTCTGTCTAGAAGAAAACTTGAGTCCACACCACCTCGTTTACAGAAAAAGAAATTCCATCCACACCCACATAAGTGTGGTGTCTTTGACAAAAGAACATGCCTCGGACGGGGAATAGCTAGGTGGTGGAAAAAAAGCGTCTTTAATATCGTCCTTCGCCTGTGCTGCTCTACATACTTGAGCTTGTAAAAACAAGCGAGCAAAGCATCTTTTTAGTTGCAGAGAGTGACATTTCGAAATATAAAACCCTGATTATTTATATTTACATGCATAAACGGAGCATTTGCAAATCTTCATTTGGTCGGATGTTTTTGAAAGAATCGGTTTTTAATGTAGTAAATCAGCGCTTTCGTGTGGATGACGCGCCAAATTGTCTTGTGAGAAACCCTGATATTTGTGGACAAGGCCTAAGTCATGGAACCCAAACTACTCCCAGAAAATTTGAAGAAAAATGGCTGAATAAGAAAAGCATCGAAGGCCCAGTCACAGTTCATGCCTCAACTCTAATGAAATGCCATGAACTTCCACTTGTTGACTACACTGAAACTCAGTCCATTAGGATTATAAATAGAATCTCTAACGATCGGGCAGCCCTGGCAGAGTCCAACATCTACAAGTAATGAGCCCAACTTACTCTCAGCAATATCTACCAAACTCTAACGCTTGTTGTACAGGGGGCAGATGTCCGGCAGCAAATGGCCAGGTATCCCAGACTCTCAAAGCTGCGCTCATGTTACTGCAAGTGGGACAGAGTCTAAAGCCTTCTCTGAGAGCCCGAAACATGCACGCTGTTGTGGAAACTAGCTGGTGGTTCTGTTGCAAAACTGTTAATACGATGTTTTATCTTTTCCTTTGAAAATGCTATGAACTCTGAGCTGCCAGCATGAAACACTTCTTGCACCTTAAAAACAGAGGTAGCCTACTTATTTAGTCATCGAGTCTTTTTTAAAATCTGAAGCAGCACTTTGTAGTTTTTTAACAAAACAAATAAAAAAGAAACCTCAAAACTAAAAAACATTTCAATTCTATTAAAAGGGACATTGTGTAACAATTTCTGTTGTTTACTGGAAGTGAAGAATTTCAGTTTTGATCATACATATGACGGGTAAGACGGTAAGGAAGTGCCATGACGGTCTGCCATCTTTAAACTACAGCCGCCGGCAAGGGACAAATAGCACCAACGTGGAATAACTCAGCAGCGCTGAGATCGCTGAGTTTTCTTAATGGTCTGCCGTCGCTGTAAAAACAGGAAACCTCCCGAACCTCCCTATGGCCAGCGGATCTCACCAGAGAAACTGGCCTCGACACAGCATCGTCTTTTTGTTCCAGTAAAAGCAGCTTATAAAGTTTTCCCACCGGCTTTTAGCCCGAGTTTATTGTGACTGAAAACCAGTGTTTACTAGCTACTGAAACCACGTAAACATACAGTTCCACCAGGTGAGTAGCACCGGATTTCACTGTATGTGTAGCGTACGTGTACTGATTGGATAGCACAGATTGAAATGACGTGTATTTGTGCAATCACCAGGTGATTCCAGTCAGCACAATGAATGAACCTGGTTCAGTGGCTGAGCAGAACAAATACACAGCATGGAGAAGACCCCATCTCACACACACACACACACACTAATGATGGGAAGCAATTTGCAATATTTATGAAATAAGGAACCTCTTCACCTGAGTGAACACTCCATCAGATGCCATGTTTTTGTCGATGTTGTCGAGGCTTTTTGACACACAGCGGCTACCGTTGTTGCAATACGTGTTTGAGAAAGTGAGGTGCCGGTGCACCATATGTTAGAATGTTAAATGGCAGTAATTCTTACACAATGTCCCTTTAAGTTATGGCCAATATTCTTCTGAAATATTGTTTATATGGAGTCTCAGTATATTGATTAAATGATTTTGATGAGATACAGAGATGTCAGGCCACCAAATCAGTGAGATTGTAGGGGATGATGATACTGTACTGAGTCTGCAATAAATCACAGACTGATAAGGTCAACGCCTGAATAATGACCACATTAATGTGATGAGTCGCATCCATGAGACAGAGCCAGCGGACATTCTCTTGGGCATAAAATAGTAACAGCAGAGCTCACATACATAAGATGCAGAATACTAATATACAGAGTATTGAGTGTGTTTGCGAATACGTTGGATTTATATGCGCATGGATGGTTTTACAGAGAAAGCTCAGTTTGGCAAACCATCCGCTTCCCCAACCCCCATCTAGGAAACAATAGCTCCTCTGCTAAATATAGAACGTCTGCATTTTACCTCACCCTTCTTTCTCACTTCAGCCTTCCTCTATCTAACACTCTTATCTCTCTAACAGATTACACAATTCTGACTTACTCTCACTGGTTGTCCTTGCAATCTGCCATCTTTTTAGCCGTGCCTGAAGCAACACTCCAGGGAAAATTGGTCTGTATCCAAGACTTTGATGATTTTGGATTGCTCAGAAATTTGGGTCAAACCTTTATGTTCATAAGGGGGATTAATCACTAACTTATCAGCTCAATTACACAGTAATCAGGCAGAGGATTCAAACCATTTGGACATTTTTTTTTGTTGGTCCAATTTGTAATGCCGAAACAGCTCAGACACATCAGGCCATGGACAAGAGAGCTCTGGGGGCATTGTTTGGTGTCTGGCACTGGAACATTAGCAGCGGATCCTTTGGGTCCTGTGAATTGTTAATCTCTTGCCAAATTGGTTTCCTGTTGTCACATATAGGGGATGTTCTATCACGCCAAGGTCTGGAGACCTTTGAGGCTTGAGGCTCTTTGTGTTGTTTATCCCAAGCTCGAGCCGGGTAGGTTTTTCTGCCACGTGTTTTTCTTCCTACTCCCATGGTCGGAAAGTATCATCCCCCTGAATGTCAGAACTCACAGATTTCCAGCAGAAAGTTGTACTGTAATAATATGAACATTGTAATACACATAATCAGGGTTTACAGCAAAAAACGGTCCTGAGCCTGAACTTTGCATAAATAGATTTGCTGTGGATGCCAACCCCTCAAAAAACTGCCCCTTATTTGCATTTTCACAAATAGAAATAAAAGGTTTCACAATTAAAAACTGAACTGTTTGATAATGAATCTTCATGCTCTGTAGAATAATTCAGTCCACATTTGAACATCCTGTGGTAGTTTTTCAGCGGGACCTGGTCTAATGTGGTCTGGGTCCCCAAAAAGCAGTTGATTCGCCCTTTTGTATATCACAAAAAGGGCTGAGCGATATTGCCTTAGATCAATATTGTTGTATAATCTGAAGCATGGAGCAATAACAATATATTTTGCAATATATTCTCTTCTTCTTTATGTATGTCAAAATGACTGTTTCTGAACATACTAACATAGCAGATACATCACAGCGGAACAAACTCTTAAAAAAAGTATAAAATGCCATTTTAAGAATATTTATTGTGCAAACCTTTAAAAAATACTAAACTTTTCAAGTAATTTTTAAGGATGTTGTGCATGGTCTTTTTTGTTTTACCTTCTCATTGACAGGCCCGTTCTTTCATCTGCTGGTTAACAACATTTAAAAAACCATTCAAACAGTGTCCCCTTCATGGTTAAGACTGAGCATCTATTTTACACTCATAACATTTATGAATATCAGCTGACCAATCAGAGACATCTTCCGCTTCACTTCACCATCAGATGGTGCTGCATTCGCTGTACCTCTGAAGTGGGAAGTTTCAACTCTTGCTCTCGTTTTTCACTTTGTTATTAACATCGGCTCTCACTGTTGATTCAATTAGTTCCATTAAAAATAATGTACAAATGAGCTACTAACGTTTAAACAGTGCTTTACACAATGTTTCATGTTTTAACAAGGAAATATGAATTTTATTTGTTCTTTCATTTTTTATTTCTGATTTCTCTTTTAACATTAATCATGAGTACAGTAATATTGGACATATAACACTTCTTAATGTTGGCTACTAAATTCTTAAAACACATAGGAATGGAGCAACAGGGAAGTCCATAGTTCATAGAGCTGACATGTGATGGTGGGATTATGACCCTAGATGTCAACGTTATAAACCAGCAACTGTTTGTTTTGCAGTTCTTGTTTTACCAACTTGGTTTAACTCAACATGAGGCTGTGGCTAAAACAGCTGTCCTTTGGCCAAATGCAAATATGGGAAATGTAAGTATTTGAGGGTAAAACTGCCAGAAAAGTATTTCTCTGTCAGTTTGGAGTGTGATCACCAACATAACAGGATCCAAGGGTTATTAAATACCTACTACAGATTTCAAAAGAGGCATAACCTGAGAACGTGTGGAGAAGAATGGAATTGTGTCACTTCGCACCCTCAAAACAATGATCTCTGGTGAAACTGCATTATTATATCTTCATAAGCTTCAGATGGTCCAAAATTCAGCTGCTCGCATCATTACCAGAACTTCCTCTTTTCACCACATCATTCCAATCCTCCAGCAGCTGCACTGGCTAAATCACGAATAGAATTCAAAATCCTCCTGCATGCATTTACGGCCATCCACAACCTCGCCGCCCCCCCTATCTGTCAGATCTTCTGCACATTGCCCACCTCCTCCCGCTCCCTCAGGTCATCCTCCTCCATACACCTCACTGTTCCCTGCAGCCGACTCAGCACCATGGGGAGGAGAGCGTTCAGCCGCTCTGCTCCTTACCTCTGGAATTCACTCCCACCAGATATCCGCAATATCGACCCTCTCCCCCTTTTTAAATCCACACTCAAAACTCATCTCTTTAGGATTGCTCACTCTCTGTAATTACACTGTGCCTTTATTTTGAGATTTCTAGTTGTTCATTCTATGTCTGTGTTTTATTGTTTTACTCTACAGTGTCCTTGAGGGACCTGAAAGGCACTTTTAAATAAGATGTGTTATTATTATTGTAGCCCACAAGATTTTTAAGCATAAATCTAACTTTGCTACGTAGTTGCAGACTCTCTAGCTAGCCACTAACTCTGCCTGCGTAATGCTTACTGCTGAGAAGAATTTAGCAGACAAGACATCTGAGCAACGTACTTATCTCATTAAATGGTCCTCTAATATTCAGGAGAGCTACCGATTCACATCATAGTTCTCTGTATGTTCATTCCTTTAAATAATTCCTCTCACATTACATATTATCTTTGCTCGTGATTCAGTAAGCCGCATTATCATTCTCAAAGCAGATTTAGTTTATCTTGTGCAATCAGTAGAAGCTTCTTGACCTCTGTAAAAACATACTAAAGCCATGCTGGACCACAGCTATAAAAATCAATTACATCTTCACATGGTCTGTCCTTCTTTTGTCCTCTATTGTTCTGCTCCTTTTTATTCTGTTGTGAAGTTGTGATCGCTGCAAGCTCAGCTTGTCACAGGAGCCGATGGGGTCACAGTGACTCTAATAGCTTTAATGCATGTTTTATTGTTGCTCCAAAATCGGCCCTGCTGCGTGATTACCATGCCTCTCCCCACCAAACACGGTGTCAGCATTTTTTCCGACTCCATGCCACATCGACATATGCAAGAAAAATGCTTGTGTCTGTGCACACACAGGCAGGAATGTGCTTAGTTTTATTGCATGTCGATGTGCAGTGATTCAGCTGCATATTATTTGCACTTTATGTCTGCGTGATCTTATGGGTGTTGTATTATTAAATATTATCTTGGGTGCTTCCTTCACATCAAAAGACAAGCTAAAATTAAGGGCAACCAGTTATGAATAGTAATAAGTAGGACACTCTCATCCGTGGTAAAAAGTGATGCATACAAATGTGCTGATGAAGTAAATCTCCACTTTATTGCTATTAAAATCCTAACTGTTATGACTTCCACCTGTTCTAGTTGAACGTGTTGCAATAAGAAACAATGGTAAAAACAAAGAGCTAATTGTAAGCAGCAACCTGTAATATCCTTTCCATCACACCTACAAATCAAACAGATGAGCTTTTGAAATCACTTTTATAATTACATCAAAACCTTTATCACAAAAATATATGTTCCTGGCACATTGGATTTAGATAAAGTGTCTCCTCACACAATGATTGTATATTTTCACCAACAGGGATCAGAAACAAGCTACGACACATTTCAAAGAGGTGCCACAATGGTGCATCGATTTCAGAAATAAGGCCTTGTTCAGGAAAAGATTCAACTGTCCAATTAAGGTTGGATCAAACATTAAAAACAGTTACAACCTTTGAGATGCTGCGTAAAATATCAACAAAAAGGAGTTATTGATTTGATGCTTCCATCCAGATGACATCTTTTTTATTTTCAGCCATGTTCAGTTCAGCAAAACAATGACAAACCACATTTTGCACATGCAGTGTTACAGCAGCATGCAGGAAAAGAGGTGCTAGTCTGGCTTCGAGTTTATCAACCCCTTAATAAGCTTTGGTGCAAACAAATGCTACAAAAAAAGGACACATACAAAGACTGGATGGAATTCTACACCATTTATTATTATCTATTATTTATTTATTATCTATCTTTTATCTGCAAGCTTAATTTATTTACTGTTTATGTGTTTACTGATGTGTGGAATCTGGTCTGGCTGGATTTGTAAGCTATGCATGCACTAATGCTCAGCACAAATACAGTTATGGACAAATTAAGTTCCTAAAATTGAACTGAACTGAATTTCTCATTACCCAACATAGTGTTTGTAAAAGTGGAGGCGACTGTTAACTTGACCCTGTTAGTGGCCAGTTCTAAATAAGTTCTAGCTAAGAAGTGGTTCCATTTCCACAGCCAGAGAAGAGAACCGCTACAGATCAAGACAGAAGACGGGCACATCTGTATCATTTCTAAAGGAAAATATAATGGCTCAAATTCAATCAGTTTGAGGTCATTAATCGAAAAATGTAAGTAAAAGATTATTTTACTGGCTACTATTTTAGAAAAGTAACGTCACTACTTATTACTTTACTTTCTTGTTTCTTAATTTAGTATTTCTCTACACCTGGACGATTCAATAGTCTTCTACAATGAACCCTGCAACCAGCTGTTTCGTTTCTTTCTGTTACCTGCAGCAAGACATGTTAATAAAAGCTTTGCTTGTTAAGACGGGGTCGGCTGCAGACTGACTTCTACAGGTTGCTCATCGACTTGACATTGGTTGAAAGACACCTGTCGCCTGCACACAGAGTGCATTTCATGCAAATATTTTTGTCTTTTCGATAAATTGAAAGTAATGTGAATATTGACGCTGAACAAAAGCCCCCAAATCTCCAGCTCCATTTCCCTCTTTCATTCGTTAGCGCACAAGTTGCTAATGAAATTGATCTCTATGGCAACGTGCCCAGGCAAGCATGCGTGCAGTACTTAAACTGATCTGAACTTTACACATTGGCAAACACGGCTTGAATAACGGAGACGAACGCTTTAGTTTTGCCAGTAAAGTAATTTTGTTACCAATATTTTAAGTGTAATGCGTTACTTTACTTCGTTATCCAAAAAAGTAATATTGTTACTGTTACGCGCTACTCTGTAACGCGTTACCCCCAACATTGAATTTAACCAAATGTAGCAAATGTTAATGGGCTGTAAATAAATAAAATCAATGCACACATTTTTATATGGACTGATCTCCATGAGTTGCAGTCTTCAGACAGCTGTTGCCTGCAAAGAATTCTTACTGAAATATCAAAAACATTTTGCTATTGTTATGTTAACTTAACACCCTGAAAACAACAGGTAAGTTTCTTTAAGATGTCATTTCTAAGCCCTCCTTCAGTTTGAATGCAAATATCAGCTGAGACTCTACTTTAAGACCGTTTTCATTACATAACTATAGCATAGATTTGTCCAAATACCAAAATACTTCAATTAATCACATACAGAGATTGTGTGTATGCCTGATCTATTGTGTATCGGTAGAGAAAGCTAGGGGGTATTCACACCAGGATAGTCCGGGGACTCGGTCCGATCTATAAGGGAATAAAGTTTTCACACCTTCCTTTGGTTTGTGTTCACACTGCACTTCACTGCAGCGGAGCAAACCACATGGAAAACGTTGCAGCTCGCTGTTTAGATGATATAGTTACTCCCCTAAACATCCTAATCAGTCATGAAAAAGCAGGAAGAAGAAAACCACACGGAGGGAGGGGGTGAAGGCCCTATTTACAATTATTTAAATAAGTAGTCGGCTCGCGGGTAACATCGTTGTTTTGGTCCGGATTTCAATATATTAAAATTTTTCTGAACACACGCTGTTGGTCTTATTTTTCCTCCTATCCAAACATTAGATCTGCATCACTTCCTTTTTCCTGATGATTTATTGCAGTTGGAATACAACTTTCTTTCTGGTTTACCGGATATTCTATTCGCAAGCGAACTGAGACCCCCAGCTTTCTGGAGGACCAGAGTCCACGTCTTTGGTCCGCAGTAGAGTGCGGGTGGTGTTCATACTACGGATTATCCCTGGCAGCGGACCGTGGTCCGTTCACAGTGGACCAAACAGTCACAGTGTCAACGTGCCCCTCATGTGCCATCTGAGTGACTGCAAAACGGTGCCGCTTCATGAAATATTGGTCTAGAAATAACACCTCTGTCTGAGTTCTGAAAAGTCTTCTCCCTACATAAACTATTGTGTATTAATTCAGCTTCTAAATCTCTGGAATCCTGTTAATACGGACAACCCATGTCTGACAGCTGCTTCAGGTTGCAGGAGACCGGTGGAAACTCGCTGTTACTTTATGGTTAACCTGCCAGCGAGTAGGTTAACTTAATGGAGTCGGTCAGTTACCATGGTAACAGACTCTTGGCAAGACTTATGGTGCTTTCAGACCAAACGCTTTGTCAGCGTCAAAAACGCTCTTGACGCTCAAAGTTGGACGCTTGACGCTCGTAAATCAGACGCTTGAACATTTAGC
>JBBBVU010000022.1:7690827-7716786 GCA_037177055.1 Atherinosoma microstoma | reverse complement strand
CTTATTAATAGGAAATTGAATTTAGTTTTATCTATCAGCTGTGTGCTACCTCCCTCTTGAATGCGACAGTGAAAATTTGTTTGCTAAGTGTACGCCTTGTTTGTTACAATCAGCAGAAAAAATGTAAACTATGAAAGTTTGATCAACCATAAAAATGGCTGCAACTTGCAAATGCGGTACTTGAACAACAATTGACTCGTTTAACATAAAACAAAGTTTTATTCCAAACAGATACCTTTGTTTTCCATGAAATGGACCACGGAGGTGAAATGTAGAAAGGTTTTACCACAAAAGAAACAAGATATTAATTTTTTATGTAATTAGATTAATGAATTCATTAATTAATTTCAATCACAAAGTAACCCATGTGGCCATTTGTAAAAACGAGTTAACAGACAGATGGACACACACTTGTGAGCTCAAACATAAACCTGACAGAGACCTGGACTAGATGAAGTGTGCATCACCGTAAACAGATGGAAACCCTGGATGCCAAGATGCCTGTCTTTGTCTCTCTCCTCTCAGAGTCTGGCAATGTTCAGCAGTTTTGTTGAGCGGTGGGAGGAAGTATGGAAGCTGTCAGGTGCCATATGATGCTGCCTCTGCAGTGTACACACTGAGACCGACTGGGAGATTAATGGCAAGGACACAGAAACACGAAGAGTAAACCAAAAGGGCTTCAAATAAAAAAACATAGAGTTGAAGATGGACAGAAAACAAACAAGCCAGAGTAAGTCTTATGTTCTCTTATTTTATAATCTCTCTGCGTGTCTGCTTCATGCCTCTTACTTCTGTCAGGTAATGTGTTGTTCACTGTAAAGGTCAACACTTTCCCCACCTCTCGGCTGACCTACTTACAAAGTCTCCCTGCGTGTTTTCTGTGATGGGGTGTGCATTTGCGTGTGTGAGCAGATATATGTGTTTTAAGGTGAGTGGGTGGGCCTGACTGTCTCTGCCTAATCCCTCTGGTAGCATTTGGTTTCAAGCATAACTCAGGAAACAGTCACAGACTCTGTTTGCAGTACGCCTGACCTACATCGGCTGCTTAGTGTGCTTAAGACGACACATGAAGTCACACTTGCCGTACCCTCCCGAAAAACGTCTGCTGTCAAGAGTGTGTTTATGAACATGTGTGTGAGGTCTGCTTTAACCCCCCGTACACACACACACACACAAGGCTCAACAGTTGAGTAATGATGGTGGTAGTTTCACAGAAATGCTGTCACATTAAGGCATGGATTAGTTTCTCCTTTAAGCTTCTCTCACTAGGCTGCCTCTTTCCAGGTGGTTAACAGAAGAAGTATAATCTTCACACACATATACACACACCGTCCACACACTCACACCAAGAAAAATTACTGAAACATAGCAACTCGAAGCAAGAAAAAGGGGGAAAAGAAAAACACCTCTTGAATATGAATATGCACTATACACAAACGCATCTACACAAAGACAAACTCTCACATACAAACACACTTTCTCTCCTCATTGTGTGCTATTTGCAGGGGTAATTAAAGGTGCGACAGCCAGACAGGTAGAGGTGATGATAATGGGCCGCAGCTATTTCTGTATTCCACTCTCTTTCTCTTCACATCTGCGACGTCTTCCTCTCTAGCTCCAGCTCACACATTTTCTCAGCTGTCAAACACTCAAGTCTGGTTAAGGTGAAGCTGAAATGTTACTGAACACATACACAAAAAACATAGACACACACGCCTCTCTCTTAAAGCATCCTTTCACACCCTGCGAATATTCATTTCATTTTCCTACACTGCATCTTCTGTATTACCTCAGTGCGTTAAATTGAAATATTTTCAGCATTTCCTGCAGGATGAATAATTTTATCAATAATTTACAGTTGGTGCAAATGGGCAAAGATAGACTCTTAGCTATTAAGTATTTAAATGAAAACATCACACACATGCACACATACAGGAAGATACATAATTATTTGGGCTGCAAACAAATAAATACAAAAATAACAAGCTTCATGTGAGAAAGCTGCACACATGCAGCAGGTTTTGTCGAGAAAATGTTGAGGAAAATGATCCAAACTTCACTGTTTTGAATTCACACCAACTAGCAAACAGAAAAGAAATAGTCTTGGTCAATCTTTACATGAATTATGACTGACATATGTGTGGTATGTGAACGGAGAGCAGATGATTATTTACTGACCGAGTTATTTATTTGCTAACCTGAAACAAATGAAATCAACATGTTATCCTAACTAAACAAGCTCTCAGAGGCGATGAATGTGTGAATCATATTCATTTTAAAACACCAGATTTCAGCCCTCGAGATCACTCGCATGGCTGCAGGAGAGGATCCAGCAAATAAGGTGAAAATGTGCATAATGGCCAATAACTATAATGGCCGATAGACAACAGACTTTCCAGTGTGCCAACCACGACAAAGCATCAAGAGTAATAAGAAGGGAGTGACGTAGATGCCTTCTGGATGAGAGCAAAATGTCTTCGTAAAACTAAACCCAGTCCAGATGACTTGACTCAACCTAGACTGGATCACTGATTTTCAGTTCGCCACAAGGTTTGCTATTTACCAGAAATCTCACATTGAAGAAATTATGTCTAATAATTCTTTTAGTTTTCAAGCTCAGAGTCATCTGAGTCAGAGTGTGGAAACCGGCACCTTGTTGTAAGAAAACACAAACTGTCTATTAGTGGTAGTAATAAGACTCCAGCATATCGCTTTGGCCTTTAAATGTGACATTCATATAGAGACTGTTCAATTCACTGCGAGACTGATCATTTTAAAAGCATTATTTAGAAATCTTGGCAGGAGTAGGAGAACAACTTGGATAGGTTACCAGTCCATCACGGGGCTAATAACCCAAAAGACAACCAAGCACATTTACACCTATGGACAATTTAGAATAAGAAATGCTTTAGACTGTGAAAGGAAACCAGAGGATCAAAGAAAACCCACGCATGGGAAAAAAAAACATGGCCATGTCCAGATGGCCAACAAAGCCCTTTCTTTCTGTGAAGTGAAAGTGCCAACCACTGCACTGACATGCTTCCCTTAGTTTCCATCATTGTGCGATAAGTATGAAAATGTATGTGCGTGCTTGTATGTCTTCTGGCTCGCTTGTGTGTGAGTGTCCATGACATGTTTCACCCTCTGGCATGTGTATCTGACAGCCAGTGTCAGCACTTTTGTCCGTACATGCAGCTGGAGCGGAAATCTGCCACTTCATTATGTGTGTGTGTCTTCATGTGATAGTATGAACATGTCATCCCAGCAGGTTTCCTTTCGTACGATCCGGATTTAGCATATTATCTGTCACCTGGAGTGAAGCTGCTTTGACCTTGAGGATATTACAAAGAATACATGTTGCACAGCTCTCTGCTCAGCTCTCCTCTCCTCCTGTCATATCCTTTCATTCATGTCATTAATTTTTCTCTTCCTCTACGTGTGTTCTTCCTTTTCAGATGGAGAGAACGTTGCTTGAATATTCAGATTTTCTTGCCCTGCATGCTAACCATGAATTAATTTCGGTCTTATCATCCAGCTGGAGGTGTCATGATGTGTGGTATGAAATGACCTGAACTTTCAAAGGACTGTCACATTTAATCTAGACTCCAGAACAAAAGCAGCTTCACGGCTGGTTTAATAGCTTTTTTGCTTTGTGAAAGTTGCTGCCTCCACCATCGTGTTGAGCAAATTGTAAATACAATTTGGGAGGCAGGATGATTCATCGTACCAGGTTGAGCCTGACTCATGTCTGGGTCAGTGGTGTTGACTGCCTTCAGGTAAAATCATACACTATTGTATGATAGAGACTGCCCTCCACCCAAATATATCCCCCATGGGGTGTTTGTTCGCATAGCTGGTTACAAACCATAATTACATTTGAAAAATGTGCTACCTCCAAAGGTTGTGAGGGCAAACACATGTGAGCTGCAAAAATGATGCCCATCAAAGGAAAAGTTGTGCACACGAATCCATGTTCCCGTTTTTTAACCCTAACCACCAGCTTCATATTTCTAACCCTAACAAAGTAGAAAGTTAACGAAGCTTTGTTTGAACTCGATGTGTTCACATGTAGTCAAGGCAACCGTCAATATGGGATCTATTAAGTTAAAAATGGCATTGTAAAAAGAATGTATTTTAATCCTGCCTATGACCTTTCAAGGTAAACTTTATTGTCCCAGAGGAGCAATTTTTTATGCAAGCAGCAGGTTACCACAATAAAAAAGCAAACCATTCAACATGTCACACACAAAAACAAAACAACAGTCTTATGATACAATGGACAACACTAAATAAAACAAATCCATGCCATATCTGGGCACTGAGTATCTGCACCAAGATGTCAGCAACATGTACTCTCTGAGCAGAATGCATGGCTCGAGTCATGTTAACCCCAACAAAGTAATGCTACAGCTTAAATCCAACCAGGAAGTGATAACGTGTTTTAGTGAAACGTTATTGTATAATTTACTAAAGTCAGAAAGAAAAACCTGTTTTAGTTTGTTGATTTTGTACTTGTATCACAAAAACTTAAATGATTAAAAGAGCTGTGTGTTGCCGCGACATTCCACCTCAAGCTCTACTACCTAATGAGTATTGTGGCTTCTGAAAGTGTAGACTTCAGAATGATATCTGCTCTGATATGGAAATTTGAGCTGTTTTGCCCCTTGTCAGGACAACACTTCAAAAGATGGGTCATAGTAAAGGGTATGAACAGACAACCTATATCAGGGGTCTGCGATAAAGAAACCATTTTTACCACCTGTCCCACCAAATAAACACAGTTTAGAGCCACAAAACCTACTGGTAACACTTTACAATACTGGACACAAAAAAATTTTCGTTACTAGGGAATGCCTTAGGGACAAATCAGGAACAAGTAGGTAATTAACCAGTACTTACTGGTGACCACAAAGACCAGGCTTATTAGGGAACTACTAGTTAGTTATCAGGGAAACAAAGAGGAACGAATAAGGAACTAATGGATACTTAAACAGTACTTGCATTTTATTGCTGTTTATGTATCATGACAAAAGAAAATGCCAAAACACCATTAGAAATTACATAGCTACACAACAGCTATTTCTACGCAATATCGTCAACATCGCTCGACTCATCATAGACAACTGAGTTTGCTGAAGCTGCATCAGTTTGCTGAGTCGTGATGTTTGTTGTCATGGTCCTGTCCTTGATGTAGTTGCAAAGAAAGACATATTTTATTTTCTGAACAATTTCACATCTGTTTTTTAATCTAAGAATAGATGCTCAGAGATTTTCATGAATGATTCTTTCATGTATTCTCCATTTGTGAATGGCCTTACTGTCTCCCAAGTTGCCACAAAACCTGCAGCAGTAGTTGAATTTAGAAACTAATCCCCCTCTTTAAAGGATGTTTTCTGTTCAGCTTTCCACAGAAGTTCAAACATTACACTTTTTCACTCATCTTCAGCTTGGTACTTTTCAGCAAAAGGCTGTGTTTGTTGTTGAAATGTCTTCATTTTTACAGTTTTTGCGGTTTGCTAATTTCTCTGCACAAATCAAGCATATGAGTAAGCCAGCATGGTTGGCAATGAACGTAATGGAATCTGTCCATGCAGAATTACACTCTATTTTCCTCTAGAGTCAGAGAGGAAGGGCTGAAGGAACGAAGAGCCACAGGTTGCAGACTCCTGGCCTATATGATTAGATATCAGTCAGAAGACTAGTTGTAGGTTTCATTTCAGCAACTTTACTGATTGTCTTTGCTCTCATGAAAACAATTCATTGATGCTGTAGTTTTACCCCTTAAAATCCTGCAATTTTTGTCTAAAACAGGTTTTTATAAATAAAAGACTTGTTGTGGACCACCTTTTTTACTGGACTACATTTACAGGACCCTTGTTGATATAACAGGACCGCTTGTGTAAAGTATGGCTTCAAAGATAAATTGCATTTACAACTGGTCTGAAATAAGTGTTTACTACAGTTATGACTGTAGCTTGGATTGATACACCATTCAAATCTAACAATCCAATGTTGTATAACATGTACAGGTATGTATAAGTTCATTATATATGAACAATAGCCTACTGGTAAAAAGTTCAAACCCACCTACTCACTGAAAATAAATGGGTGTGCTCAAAACTTTGACTGTTACTGTACCTATTTACCAAAAAGAAGACTTTTGCAAAACAAACTTCTTATATGATAGTGTGGCAGGACGTAGGAGGGCCCGGGCAGGGATTGAACCCACAACCTCCCGGGTGAGAGTCATGCGCGCTGACCAGTCAGCCAAAGGGATATCCCTGTGGCCAAGTAGCCAGGGCACATGATCAATCGGAGGCATAGCGACAGGACCCACACTGTCACAATAGTATCAGTTGGAGGACAAGGCTTCCAGATCCAGTTAGTGGTTGTTTGACACTGCAGACATCCTCATCTATTGATGATATTAAGATGAGCTTAACATCAATTCCTCCACTCACCTTAAGTTCCCTCTGTATGCTCTGAAGTCCTTGATATGTCTCTTCATCAAAGATCAGGGCCACTGTTTGAGGTGTCTTTCTGCTTTCATTTTCTTGTGGAATTTTCAGGGTTCATTAAATGCCTTAACACCAAGTCATAATTCAACGTGTTGTCTGGTATTGTAATGTATGTGACAGCTAGTCTTCACATACGTTCCAAGTTTCCAAAGATAACACAAATGAAGTGCACAATTCCCATGAAAGTGCATGCTCTTACTTTTCGTTTATCCATGACAAAACCACTAATGGTGTAACAGTGACAGTAGAAAAGAGCTTGTGTAGATGTGGGGAGGTTTTAGTTATTAATCCTTGGTGTCAAATTGTCATGGATTTTACATTTCCAATAAGCAGAAACAGGAAGTTAATTTAGGCAGCTGTGGCTCAGTTATTAGGATGGTCATCCACCAATCAAAGGTCAGTTATTGGGTCCCAAGCTTCTCCAGTCCACATGTCTGTAATCATTATTGTCTGACTTACATGATGTGGGCAACTTATATAGAACTGCAACCTTAATTTGAGAGGAATTGCTCTCTCATTCTTTTTCCTGGATGATAGTTTTAGACATTTCCTTAAGAAAGGGAAACAACAACCTCAAAGCCATTATCTCATAGGCTGAAAGATGTTACATTTTTCAAAAGATGCATATGCATAGTGCTGAAAAGGAAAGGGCCAATAACACATATTGCCATTATATGGGGGACATTTGATGTCTTTAAAAGGACTTAATGGTGCTCTCCAGCTTTCACATGATGTCACATTACATCACATGTTCTCCACCCAACGGGTGAAGGTTTCTCATAGAATAAGCTAACACTAATAAGCATTCATTAAAATGCAGAAACTGTTATATATATTATGCATTCTATCCTGTTTTTAGAATTAATTACTTTTTAACCATCAGTTTGTGCTTTATCCATTTATTCTATTTTCCCTTGTGGGAGCTTTGTAACTACTGATCTGTGCATTTTTTTGTGTTTGACAATAAAACCTTGTCTCCATTTTGTGCAGTTGTGCACGGATGTGTTTCTATGTGTGTTAAACTCACTTCCACATCATAGGCAGACCTCCTGCTATAGAGCTGAGATGCATCAAAGCATCTGCAGAATCACTTCAGGCCGTCTGATGGCAAAACTCTCTCTAAGCTCCATGCAATATTAGAAGGCTGGATCTAAGGGTGTGCGCACTGATGTGTGTGTGTGTGTGTGTGTGTATGTGCGTGCACCTCTCTGAAGTCTTAATCTTACACACATATGCCGAATATGAAGCGATGTATGGTGGTGAAAATGGGATAACAGGACAGTTTGTTTGGATGTGAGCTTTAAAAAACATCTCTCAGGAACATTTCCAGAGGAGGAGATGTCAATGAGCATTGATGAAAACTTGAAGGAGAACTTAACACCGATTTTCTTTAAGTGCATTTACTTGTAAAATTTGTTTATGAAGCCATAGACATTTCTAAGCACTTAAGTAACAGTAAATCCATTAACTGGATGGTGAAAACCATGTTAATGGCTTCAGTTGGATGCCCACTGTGGAGTAGATGTTAACTTGGCATCTTTTGCTTTCCTTTAGGGAGCTGTTATCAGCTTCCCATCCAGTTCCTTTACATGCCCACCCATACACATTTTTTGGCAAGTGCCTCTGTGTGTGTGCTGTCATTCCCCTGAGCTGAAAATGTGCAGTAATCTGATGTTCAGCTATCTTGTAACTGTCTTTTTTCAACACTTGTTCTTCAATCATTTGGCCGGTATCTGCAGTGTCTTCAGGGTGAATGTGCTTAAACCAGCAGGCGGCTATCTTGCTGACTTGTTTTCTAATGAATCCTCCCAGAGGAAAAACAAATGCAGTTGACTATTTTAACTGTAAAGCACCTTTACATAAAAATCAGTTATTAATCAGATATTTATAATCAGATAATTGTAATAATCTGATATGTATATGTGTGAGCTTAGTAACGTAACTTTCTGTCATTTTCAAAATATCCAGTCTTTGTATAACTTGGGAGGGGCCACAGTCTTAGTGTTAGCTGCTAATGTAGAAGCAAATAAACCTCCACATGCATCATTTTCATCTTTTTTAATGGAAAATGTTGACAAGATGGAGGTGATGCAGTTTTTTTTGCTTTTGCACAGATGTAAAGAAAAACTAAATAAATCAGATTTAAAGATCTACATGCACAAAGACATTGGAGTCTTTGGGGTGATTCTAGGGGTGTATCCCATTTCTCATAATCAGATAACTGATAAAAGATATCAGATTATGCTGTCTATAATATATGATCAGTTGAATGATCTGATAACTCCAGAAATCGGGTAACGATCAGGTTTTTGGTGTGCATGTAAACAGGCTCAAAGTCAAATGGGAAATGACATCATTTCAAATGTATTTCTAAAACAAAACCTCATTGTTCTGTTATCTGTTTGTTTTGTTTTTTAACTGCCATTGATTGCAAAGACTCCTTACTTAAGTAACTTCTAATTTGCTCAATTTGTTAAAAAAAAAAAGCTACTGAAAAAAAAAAACAATTATGCCATTAAGAAGTGTCATTTTCTTTTCATTTCATTAACACAACTAAGCATCCATAAACTCCCGCTAAACGATGGAGGTGGTACAGTAGATGCACATGGTAGTCACACAACAATAACATTCATATCGACCTCATGGTTAACATTGGTACTTTTATTTCATCATTAAATTACTCTTTTAGAAAAATGAATAGCATTTAAGGTTCACAAACAGCTAAGGCAGTTTATCCAAAACGTTCAATGACTTTTCCCAAAAAATAGCCTAACGCACAGCAGAAAAAAAAACCTTGAAAGGTCTTTTTAGATAGTTTAAATCTATTGATAAATCAGATTTCAACTGTTTAAAAATAAATAATGTGGGAGGGGGGGGTGAAAACATGAGAGTTAAGTAAATCAATAACATTATATCATAACTGTGTTTACAGTATATGCCCTGGGTTTAACATGTGCTGTGAGTTTTGTCACATCCAGGAACAGTCACATTGCACAGCATATAATTTAACCTGTATTAATGAGTGTTATGCAGCATTTCTCAGCATCAACATTCATTCTGTATTACAGCACTGAACTCTCAAAGAGGCAAAGCACTGAGATATGTTTTTCTGTTGCCAGTCATACTGATACAGTACAAGGCAGAAAAAAAGTAACAACAAAGAACAAGTGAAAGTCTTTACAAAGACTTTTTCCTCAAAGCAAGAGTTTCCCTTGAGGCCCATTTTATGCTCCTTTTACATCCGTTTCCAACGTCACTGCCCTGATGCTTCCATGCGTCCCTCACGTTGTCATGGTTGTTATGCAATACATCCTCCAGAGGGCGGTGAAGAGTGCACCTATGAGTTCTAACATCAGATAATATCAAACATGGCGACGTTGGAAGGGATCATGATAATGGACATTCCCAGAAAGAGACATAACAGGAAGCAGCGCAGTAGATGGAGGTGGTCTATGCAGCCATTAAAAACATTGCAGTTCCTTCTTTTAGGGATGGGCATACCGATACTTTGGAGTCGATACTTCGATACCAGCCAGTCAAAGAATCTAAATCAATACTTTTTTGAGTATCGAGATACCACTGCTGATAAAAAAACATGCAATTTGTTTTAATTTCTGTGAACTTTAAGCAATAAAACTGCACGTGAAGCCACAGTGTATTCTTTCTGTGTCTCATGATTATAGCAGCCTATCAGATTCCATGATGATACTGCTACCGTTAGCAATGAGGTTTTGTTTTGATATTTTACTGGTTTATTACAGGTTATTGTACATTATGATTTTCCATTAAATGTGAATAATCTTATATTAATCTGTAATTTAATTACATTGTCATTTTAAAAACTTTAATATGTAAACCTTATCCTTCACGGGGCAAATAAGTATCAGTATTGATATCAATGAAAAAGTACCATAGCATAATGGTATCGTATCAATATGTGAAATTTAGGTATCACCCATCCCTACCTTCTTCTTCTTCTCTGTTTTTTCACGAGTTGCACATCAGCTACACCGCTCAACATTGCCCCCCTGGTTCCCGGTGGTACTACTCTGTTCCGTCAGGCGACGCATTCATTTTTTTAAAAAAACACTCAGCTGGTTTTACCATATCCATGTAAACACAGAGCATTTTAAAAATAAAAATAGAAATTTACATCAAGCCACGCAGTTCATGCTAAATGTTGACAGAGGATTGTGCTGTATTAAAGAAATAAGGCCATACAGGCTTCACATTACACAACAAAATGAGCAAATATAAAAAAAATCTGTTTAATGTTGCTCTCTTGCCAAATATAGTGGACCTTGCAAGTTCAGTTCCCAGTTATTGTTCGGGACAGTAAACACAACATACCTGTAGGAACAGGATTGCATGATATTAAGAAAACACGGCATATCGTTGTTGAGTGTTGCAAAGACATTTCTCAATTCTTCATATTAATGTAACGTCACATCTGCCTCAGTTCTGCGTAACATCAAGTGGTGGTCAACCCGGCACTAGTAGACAAAAGTGTGTGTGGTAGTTGCTGGAAAACGCCATCAGTTTGTGTTGTTTTTGCCCACTCAAATCATGAAACTGCTCCACGATACTTCAAAGCTCCTTGTGAAGACAAAGCGAGCCGAGAATCAAGCAGACGTCAAAGAGAGGGGCTTACAAACCTTTCATCAAAAAGAGCTGAAAGAAAGCATGACAGAGTTGCAGTGATCACTTTGTTAAAGGATGATTAAGCACTTTACTTCACTTACTAGGGTACTTCTCTGTTAGCTTCTGCTATTTTTGTGATTAAATTGTTGGTCATGGGGTGATGAAAGCCGTAGCTGTTTGTCTTTGTTGTTGTTCATTTACTTCTCATTATTGTGGTTGCTCAGCAAGAAGCCGATAACAAACTTGAGATCATTTAAACATGAGCTATTTTGTTTGTTTTGTGTTGTTGTTTTTTGTCCTAATACACCAGAATGGCCAAACAATTTTTTATGAAGACAAGATAGACTGAGCTCTTAAAAAAAATCTAGGTCATGAACAAGTGAAACAGCCGGCTTTGCAAATACATAGCAATGTTGCTACAAAAACAACTAAATGCATACTTACACAAGCAGAAACATTCAGGATTTGTCAAAAAGTGTTAAACTCAACTGTTTTCACCCATTTACACGCAATGAAGCTTTCACATGCTCATCCGTTTGGCTGTGAAGAAGCTTGTGTAAAGCACTAGATAGTTTGAGATATTGACTAAATCTTTTTTTAGTTAAATTATAAGGATGTACGTAACAACATAGCTCAACTTTTATGACGTATCTAGTGCATGAACTTTGAAAACACTCAAAGACAATCTTCCAGCACATCAACAATTCTGGTTGATTGAAAAACAGTCCCTGGACCGCAATAACAAACCCTGCAGCGCTTATTACTTTTCCCGAATCAGTTCAAGATGTCTTTAGAATATTGATATTGCCCATGTTGATAAAGGATAAACTAGCGTTATATCGTGCAGCCATAGTCTCAAACACTCAGAGGAGTGTTACGTAATATATAACCCAAATGTAAAACCAAACTTGTCAATGCATAAAAAAAAAAAACAGAGCTAAAAGAAAGTAAGATAAAAAGAAAACATAAGGTACCGTATCAGTAACACCTTCAGTGATGCAACCTTTGCAACCTTCACAGTAACACTTTTTTTTTGTTGTGTTTTTTGTTCATAAAACATGGAGACTTTCAGCATCAAACACCTCTATATCCGGCCACATATCATCTCCATGCCGCTTGTTGTCTCTCATCTCAGCTTTGGCTATTGAATTCTTACAAAGCAAACTTTCGACTGTGAAAAATACTGATTAGCTTCGACACAAAAAGGCAACCAAAGTCTTCATTCAATTTTGCAATGTAATTATGTGTTTGAACAGAATAAAGAGAAAAGATGTCTCAATTATGAGCAAAAACCCTTTGTTCAAGCAAGAGCAGACACAGGGACTGTCTTATAAGTGCTCAGAAATATCAACGCTGCAGTGTGCAAATAAAGTACATTAAAGTGCCTGAAGATCCAATTATGTTAGAGTGTGAGCTGAAACAGAACGCTGTGATCAAATACTGACTTTTCAACTCCAAATCCCAAATTTCGGAGTAATTTTGAGCCTGTGCTGCAGCTGTGTAAATGCATGCAGGCTATAGGCAGGAGCCCCAGTGTATGTTCAGGTCAGAACTATCCAGGAAGTCAGTGGAAAAGACACTGAGAGGTGTTTGGGGGCCCAGTGGGGCCAGTGTGGGAGCTTCCTCATCTCTCTCTTCTCCCACGGTGATGTCTGACCAATCTGTACTGACCAGCCTTTGGCCACCCTCTCCCACTATGTCAATGGTATCCATAGGAGATGGAGGGTGGTCCAGGATGCTGGGAGTACACAGCAGTTGGCTGTGGAGGTCATCAATCAGTGTTAACAGGCCACCAGGCTCCACCCCAAGGAGAGGCTTTCCAGTGGTGCTTTCCAAGAAATCCTCCAGTCGTCCACTTCCTGAGAGATTGAAGACTTGTTTCTCCTCCGTAGTGTCAGCCAGAGCCCACGGTTCGGGCTGCAAAAATGGCTGTGGGGAATCGCAGACGGGAGGGGTTGGCGGAGATAGCAGGAGATGTAGCGGTGAGGGAGGAGGGGAAGAAGCACAAGAGTCTGGATTGAGGCAGTCCAGAGAGGGGTCTGGAGCAGGTCTGAAGGTGGTGGACATTTCTGACAGAAGAAAAAAAAAGAAAAAGTGCACTTTAAGAGCGCTGACTTTTTAAATTGTAGTTCTAGTTTGCATGCTTGTTTCCAAGATATGAAATGATTCATTTGCTAATGAAATTTTAAAAAGTGATGACTGGAATTTCTGCACCCTACCTCCTGCTTGCAAGATGATGTCAATGAAATCATCTTCATTTTCTGTATCCTGCAGACAGACACACACAGAACAACATATTTCCTTTTAACACACAAGAGGTACTAAATGACAGCTCGATGTGATTATATAAGAATCCTAATTCACAAAACCCAAAACTGTAAAACATGAACATTCCCTTTATGTAGCTGCTTGATGCCTTCATGAAATAGTTCATTTGTTAAATAATCTTACTTTGTCATCAGGTGGTGAGGGTGCAGTCTTAACAGAAGCTGGAGACAGAGGGCTCAACAAGACATCCAGACTCTGGCACATCTCCTGGAGGGAAAGTAAAGGTTTCCAGCAATTTTTCAAAGAAAACTTGAAAAGGTCCTTCATGTGACTTTTAAATTACTTACAGTTTGAGTGGAAGGCGATGAGGTATTTTTCCCTGTGGGTGTGGACCCCTGGTCTTTGAAGAAAGGCTGCAGCCTGGGTGGTGCTGACAGACAAACCGCCCCCTGCTGTGGCTGCTGTGTAGAATCTTGAAGCGCCCCTTTCTAAAGTAGACACATAAAGTAGACACATAAAGTAGATATATATGGTGAGATGAAAGACTAAAGGTGAAATATTTTTATTTTATCAAGTTTTTGAGAGTTACTTCTATATTATTTGGTATTATTTGCTTCTGTATCATTCTATATCATTCTATGTTATTTGGATTTATTTAGCTATGCTGTGTTTAATGGACATAAACGCAAATCAATGCATACTAAATAAATGCATTAATTGCCTGTGGAAAGATATCATTTAGCCTGATTGACAGATAATTTCATAATTTTATTCCTAGATATTATTGCAGAAAATAAGTGGATTTCAGTATACTGGCCCAAAGCTCCCCTACGGAGATGTTTTATATCTGAAATACTTCACTAGAGCCCCAATATACAAATATACCAAACTTCTCTGGGCTCAGTCATCCACTCACATGGCTTCTGTTTCACTGCCATGCAGGTGATACTGTTGCTGTCATTTGCCCAGATGTCCCCACAATCAGCTCGACTCTGACATGTCCACACATAGATAAAGAAACGCCACCTTCAACTTAACCTCTCTAAATCTGAGATGCAGGTCATCCCAGCCAATCATTTCATCCAACAACATATTAATATAAAAAAAAAAAAACACTTCAACTATGTTCCAAACAAAGACT
This sequence comes from Atherinosoma microstoma, assembly GCA_037177055.1. NCBI lineage: Eukaryota > Metazoa > Chordata > Actinopteri > Atheriniformes > Atherinidae > Atherinosoma > Atherinosoma microstoma. The sequence goes on along the minus strand of JBBBVU010000022.1, from coordinate 7,702,218 downwards.
GCAAACTTCTGCTATAGGCCATAGGCTACCTTCCACTTTGACTGGTTCAGAACTTTTCCATGTTTCCTAGCATGTAAGTGAAAACCCTAAAGATGGACCAAAACATAGGGCACATCCAGTTATGGATCAATCATAATGGGTACATGCCACTCCCTTTCTCACTTAACTCCACTACCCATGGCTGTATGTATCTTCTTGCTTGTGGATTGGCTGTGGGGTCTGCCACCAGCTACCTAATCTCAGTCATTCAGGCTCATGCTCCTGTGTTCCTCACAAGAACGCTGCCTAGTATTGCCATCTAAAATACACAACACAGTCTCAATCCACTTTGTTCTAATATGTGGTTCCATGGTGGTGGAACAAGCTACCAAATGCCATCAATCTATCATTTGAATAGATTCAAATTAATCTAGTAATTGATACACTGACCTTTTTTTTCCCTTTTTTAATTACACTGAAGCTTGAATGTTGTTCCTTGTAAATTACTTTGAATAAAAGCAACTGCTAAAAAAAATTACATATAAATATAAAGAATGAAAATAGTGATTAAATTATTAACCCTGTAAATTGGTCTAGTGACTAAAAAAGGATGTCTTTTTCAATTAAGTAGATCACCTCTGAAAGTAGCTACACTGTAAATAAAAAAGTTAAGTAATCTATCAAAAGTAAACTCAACAAACACATGAGTAGACCTGAATATTTATCCTGTTAAATGTTACATTTTACTGTGAGTTACCCTCTTATATTAGATTCAAACACCAGAATTTTTTGTTGAGTTTTCTCAATAAAGCTGTGCAGCTGGTTACCTTACTTTTGTTTTTACAGTGTGTAAGATAATTGCCTCATCTCGCTTTAAGGCTTCCTTCCATTTTCTGAGATATGGACAGATACAAAGAGATATCTGATTTCCCCTCGGTGAAAACCTCAGACTCTGATAGGTCAATCAATTATAACAAGAACTATGAACTTTTGTCTATCCAGAAAAGTTCATCGTGTTGAGAAGAAAGCATAAAGAAACAATGAAAAGCTGCGATACATATAATCAGAACACAGTGTTCCAGTAATGCCAAGCATTTTAAGGCAGCTTTTTTCCCCAAACGCCAAAGGATCCAGCACACCTGCACCCAACAAGAGATACTGTAAACCTTTATAAACCAAGTTGCGCTGGAGTCTCATCTGTTGGCATCATAAATCATAGTAATGGAGGATGTCGTAGAAGTAATTAGCATGGTAATAATAATCAGCATCAGGCTGGTGTCAGGCACTTATCAAGACCTGCTGTCATTGTGTCAAACAGCATACATCATTAATTTTCACAGCAATTGGACTCACCGGAGCAGTTTTCTTACATTTTCATGTTTCTGTAAAGCACTAACAGATTGCTCTGTTACTGCACCACAGAGAGACAGGAAACGATGCTCTGGGTGGGGAATAGACTGTGTCTCTGGGAAATCTATAAAAGATGGTATGAATGTTTAGTGCACATCTTCCTGCCTTAGTGGAGGGCTATTACCTCAGTGAAGGAATCTGGAAGTTTCAAAAGGTTGAGATCCCAATAGATCACATAAAAAGTTTCTTAAATTTCCACAGTGCAACAGAGGTTCTGTAATTAGAACATGTTGCAAGTGGAGGCTTTTCCAGATATAAGATGGGTTTTAACAGGTCATCCATGCACCTCAGTCATTTTCTACCACATTACAACAAAGGGAACCTTATCTATGATCAGAAGAAAAAACTGTAAGAGTTGACAAAAATGTTATCTCTTGTCTTTGCAATAAAGCAATGCCTTGTATAAACCTCACCTTTGTGTTCAGCTGTTTCAAAACTCCCGGGTGCATCTGCTGTTCGGTTCTGCTACCTGTAACGTGAACGGGGAGGGGGCCAGGGAGCTTGGCAGGAGTACTCTGCAGCCGCTGGAGGAAAGTTAAGAAGTAAAACAGTTATTCAAGCTGAGCACTGAATATGAATTACATCAGAAAATAAAGGAACGGCTGTAAGCTTTGCCTCATTTTTAAGCAGGCTGACGCAGTTCATTAGCAACCAGAACTCTGTTCAGTCTTCTTGGTTTGGCTTCTTTTCTTTTTTTGCACCACTAAGCTGAAAGCTACTCTTCTGCTTGCTGCTGCATCTGCTAAGAGCATTCGAAAAGTCCAACCCCGACGGCACTAATCGCCTGTAGGCTCTGAGTGTAGCTTCTGACTTTGGGTGAGTTGCAGAGTTGAGCTTTATATTCCCCCTGTGGCTAAGAACTTAGGTCAGTGTTCATACCCTAGATTAACAAAATACATTATAATCTATAATCTCTTCCATATGAGTTGGATAACCACGATGGCTTTTAGGAAAAAATATCTCTCAGGAATAAAAACTGTCGGTGAGGTACAGACACAAGAGAAGGAAAAGTCATATACCTGCAGCACAATGTGATTCGTTTCTTTTCCCTGAGAGGCGTCAGCTCTTTCATTTCCAGTAATGTGATTGGTCAGTGAAATCAGGAAGTGGTTCCCGTTGCTGTCACTGACCAGAGTTGGGGTGGGGTCGCTCTTTAGAAGATCCAGTGAGAAGGAGGGAGTGGAGGCTGACTGCTGCTTGAGGATGGTTTGAGATATCTGGATGGAAACAAAGAAAACTTTGAGATATTTTTCATTTGTGAATGTTTCATTCTAGCGTAGCAAAAAATAAAGATTAGCTTGTGTAACCTGTCGTAACTGCTGCTTCCCCTCTGGTTTCTCCTGCGGTAGCGCCTGCTGCTGCTTCAGATGTATCTTGGTCTGTATCTGGATTTGTTGCAGGTGTTTAGCCTGTTGCTGAAGTGCCGCCGACTTTAGTTGCTTCAGCTGCTGATGCTGTTGTTGTGAAGGCAGCAGCTGCTGCTGCAGCTCAGCTTGTTTCAGCTGCAGTTTTCTCTTTTGTCTCTGTTGACAAAGTTTCTGCTGAGTCCCCGTCCTTTGAATCTGGCTCTGAGCTGTCTGCTGCTGCTGCTGTAGCAGGACTTTCTGTATGGCCTGTTGCTGAGCCAGCTGCAGAGCCGTCTCCTGGAGACAAATATTTCCTTGTGTTTTCTGCTTGCTTTTCTGCTCCGGCTTGAGTTGCAGGTGCGTCTGATTCCGTGCCTGCTGACTTTGGGTGGAAGACTGACATAGTCCACGGGTGTCTGATGATTGTACAGACGTCACTGACCTGCTTATCTCTGTCTCAATGGCTTCCTGTTTAACTGTCACCTTAGCAACATCCATTTCACTTGAAATGGAAGATATTTGATGGGGAAATAACTGATGATCACAAGGTTCTTCTTTCACTTCTAGAAGAATTAGCGGCTCTGGAACGGTTGCTTCTCTGTTCTCATGCTCCAGCTGCATCTTCAGCATCTCCACCAGCTTCTGCTTCTGCCTCAGCATCCTGGTAAGCTCCGCAATCTGCTTATCTTTCTCCTGCAGCATTCTGTCTTTGTCAACAGTCACTAGAGGAGCTGCAGCTGTAGCGGTGGGGGCAGCTGAAGAGACCATGCAGCGCTTCTGCGAAGGGGGAGACTTTAAAGAGAACTGACAAGGTGCCGGGGTGGAGCACAGGGGCTCCTCTTTTATGTTAGCAGGGACTTGGGCCACTGAAGATGGCTGAAGGCTCAGCCCTGGAAGCGGAGAGCTCATCTAGAGAAAAAGATTTTTTTTCCTTTAGTACAATCAAGGGTCTTATTAAGATTTTTATTAATAAAGGTAAGATAATTTTAATTGCATTCAAGGCAAAGTGTCTAGATTGTGCGGGCTTGAGGGAAACTAATTATATTTAGATTGCTTCGTAAAGCTAATTCATACCAAATAGCGACATTATAATGACAAATCCAAGGGAAGGGTGTTGGCAATCAAATGGCTGTTTTAAGACGGCTTTTGTTTGTCAAGGTTTGCAGTAATTTTGAATAAGACTTGAACTTTTCTAAACATTTTAGCTGTATCATTTAGTCAGCTGTCAGTCAAATAAGAAGTACAGCCAAGATCCCAATTCCTGCTTTTATCCTATGCCATCTGGATCATCGGAGCTCAGTATTTCCCAGGTTGCCTCAGAAATCCACAAATGGCTCCGATCTTGCGGAAAACACTGCAGTTCTGACTTGAACCCAAAAATAAAAGGAAGCACACAACTCCTGTTCTGGCATCACTGAACAGTTTTTTTCTGTGTTGTTCAGAGCGGATTATAAATTTATATTGCTTCTTTTAAAATCACTAAAAGATCTTGTCTCATTAGATATTGTTACACTACTCATCCCTACTCCCCTGATTCATGCTTTCAGATCTGCAGACCAGATGTTCTTGTCACATTCATTCTCATGCCATACAGAGGCTCATGGGAAAATGGATGTAAAGACTCAATATGTGTGTAAAAACATGTTTAGAATCAGATAAGCAGTTTTTGTGCCTCCTTTAACATTCAAGTAAAACTTAGATATATATTGCCAGTGATGACAGTTATATCTGCCCCTCATTGATATTGGCTGATAAGCAGCTTTTTAAATAAAGTATTTTTCATTCAGTTAAATGTTTTACTACAGTCGGCCTGTCAATTACTCTATCAATCGTATAAGATTAATATTTCAGTTATTTATTTTACGAAATAAACAATTAGTTACTTTATCTTAAACTTACAACATAATTCCTGAATGCTCTCATTTACGTGAATCTATTGGTAGAAATCCATTGTAGTTTCTTCTACTTATTTGAAAAGGGAGATGAGGCAAGAAAGATTCAGCTGGTTACTTTGCTGGATGTCATTAAATCCTTTTGATACTTGACTAAACTACTAAATGTAATATGATCAGGACACAAGATGAATTTATTCTACGGTTGGTATTATGTAAGAAGTGAGTCTAAATTCATCAGTCACATAAGTAACTGTAGTATCTACATGTCGAGTACATAAGGCACTACTGCACATGGCTGACTACTCAATTATTTACTAAAGAAACCAAATTCTGGGAGCTCATGTTTAATTTGCTCAGGCAGTATGTGGTTGGGCTTTTTCGCCAATTAAACAGATTTCCACCAGTCATAACCATTTATCTAATATTTGGCATGTGAGATACGATGACACTGTAAGGAGGAGAGCTGTTAAAGCATGTCGCTTAGCAGCATTTAAAGACTGATAGTGAACAAATGATCATACGAGGTGAAATTGAAAAACATATATGTAAGATGAATGGTATGTACAAATGGGTCTGACCAGGTCTCCAAGCAGGTTGCTGTTGAAGCTGATATCTTTTGGGCTCATGGCAGCCGGTGAGCTGGATCGGGGGGTGAGGGAGTTGATGTTGCCACCACATCTCTTGAGCTGCTTAGGAGTCGCTGCAGGTGGACAAAAACTGCTGCTTGCATCAGCTAAACAGAGAGGTTGAGATAGGATGAGCATTAGGAGGACAGACTAAATGTCCAACAAGTTTGTGCTTTTTCCGGTTCATAATTTATTCTTTTAATACTTGATTTATCTGTAAAAAAAAATAAAATAAAATCTGAGCATACATCAGGCATTCATAATGTGCAAAGATGAGGAAAAACAGCTATTACTCAAATATAATTTTATCACTTCTTTGACTGCAGGGAAATATCATAATCCTTAATCAGCTCACTGACCGCTGAGAGAAGATGCCTGGTGGTGCTGAAACTGCTGCTCTTGTGATGAGCCGTTAATGGTGTTGGTGGTTTCAATAGTTTTGGAGGATCTTCCTGATCCTCCAGGCCCTGGCCCTGTGGTACCCCCTGCTGTTGGAGAGGAGGTAGTGTTGCTTCCTTGGTTCAGTTCCTGGTAGGTCCTTAGTCTCTCAATGAGGTCATTTTTGGTGCCGGAGACAGGCAAGCTGCGCAGCTTCAATTCACACTTTAATTCTGCGACCTGACAGAAGACAGAGTAAAAGACAAATTGAGATGGAGCGCAGAGAGTGAGGAAAAGTAAAAATGATGAAGATGAATACGAAAAGAAAATTGAAACGGATCAAAGGAGAAAACAAGAGGACAGAATAATTTGTCACTGTCTCTTACTAACTGCACTGGATTGACAGGGGACTTTTCTGGGGCAAATCTTTTACAGCACAACATCATTTCAGAGGGGATGACATGCAGCCAAGTACCACAGGCTGAGACCTGAACCTGGACTAGACTGGTTTGGGCTACTTTCTTATTCTACTCACCTTCATTCCATCCAGATTTGGATGCACTGAAAGTGCTTTGGTCCCACCTAAAGGAGCAAAACCTCCACATGGTGTGGCTCCTTCTGCAGCCGCAGGTGGAGGTGAAGAGGAGGAGGGGCAGGAAGATGAGGGTGGTTTCTGATCACTGTCGAGAAGAAAGAAAGTCAAACAAACGTAAGACCACTCACTTTAAAATCAAAATAAAGACTTTGTTCAACTCTTCCAAGAAGACATGATAGAAAGGAGTGGCTGTGTTTCAAGGTACATGCACTCAGACAAACTCCTTACTCACTTGAGTGGTGTGGGCAGGGTGGTGTGGTAGTTGAAATGCTGCTGCTGCTGACTAAGGATCTGAAGCTGCAGGAAGAGCTGCTGCTGCTGGAGGATCTTGGCATAAGATGAATCCAGATGAGGGGGGGGCTCTTTATCTCCCTTCTGGTCAGGAGGGATGTACTGATGGTACTTTAACTTTTTTATCTACAAGGCAGCATATTAAAAACTTTAAGCATTAGCAATAACACTTTACATGGATGAAATAAAAAAAAAAAGCTACCTTTGGTTTGTTGTCCTTGGTCTTCTTGTGTCTCTGAGAAAAGCATTCAGAGTTTGCTTTAGGTTGCGACTGCAAAAAGAGAAGTTGGTGATCATTAATACTGCAATGTGCAACACTTAGATGATTTTTTAACTCACTCTTCAGTATTTACTCTTTTTCTATTGATTTCTACCAGTTCCTGAGACCTTTAGCTTGTTATGCTGTACAACACTCTGTTCACAAGCTAGCTGCTAACTTCTTTTTTAAAAAAAAGCACAACAAAAGAAGCCAAGTAGCTTATTGTATGAATGCATTACATTGTACAACAATGAGTTTAATTTGTGTTTAGTAGTCATTTTTTTTGTACAAACTACAAAAAAAAACATCTCACTTTAGCTTTAATGCTACACAAAACTTGGTTCACAAGCTAGCTGCTAACATCCTGTACGTAGGCTACTACTTGTTACATTTATTAAAAAACTAAAATAGTAAACACCTATTGATGCTACTTCTGAAAGAGAAACAGAAACTTCACATTTTTCAGTGCTTTTCCTTTAATGCAGCTTTTTGGACTAAATTCAACTTCATTTAGTCATGGTATCTCCTGCTAAATTTAGCCCACTTTAAGCCCTAGTCGTTTGTTCCTTATCAATTCATTTATATATCACACACAACTTTAAATTTAACTTTTGCATAATATAGAAACTTTTAAATCCGGGTTAAAAACATTTCTGTTTTCATGCATCTATGCATGAAACCTGCACGGTAACTTTGAACTTATCTTGCTTTCAATGTTTTTAATGATTGTTTTTGTGTGTTTAAATGATTTTATTGTAATTCTAGCTGCTTTTTTATATATCTGTAATTCTTTTACTGTTTTATGTAAAGCACTTTGAATTGTCTTGAACCTGAAAAGGTGCTATACAAATAAACTTGCCTTTAAATATGTAAGATGCACAATGGGAGTCCTTAATCTCATTAATTCCCAGAGAACACAAACCAGGATATTAATCTTGAGCTCTGGTTGAAAATTGTCTAATTTGCTATTTAGAAGTTTAAAAATTTGATTTAATTACTTTTCAGTTCTTTTCTTTAATTTATTAATTTAAAAAGGGGCAATATTTCACATTAATAAATACAAATGCACAAATATAAGTGTGCAACAGAGTTAGCTAAGCAGCTGTAATTTGCATGGGATTGTCTCTGTTGGAGGTCACAACAATACACTGGTACAAAAGGTACAAACAATAAAAAATACAGTGCAAACCAGTCACAGTTAATATTGGATGAAGTCTAAGAGTTAAAGTGCATATTTCAAGTGCATGAAGTTGGAGTATAAAATTAGAAACTGCAAGATAAAACACAAACACTAGCACACAAAAAAAGAGTGGGGCACATGTATACATATATTTATACATGTCCCCCACGTAACAAGATATATAACAAGAATAAATCACTCAGCACCAAAGCATTGCAGATGTATGCAGCATACAGCTATGCGTATATGTAGCTGTGTGCTGCAGAGCATCCATGTAGCTGTGAGGACATGTTTGGTTGGTTAAAAGCCAGTTTTTGAGATGGGATTTAAAAGTTCTCACAGCACAGATTGTCCAAAAGTGGTGCATCTGTGGGGGTCCTCACAATCTCCTCTTGTGGTGGCTCTACTGGTTCTTGCAGTGAGCGATTTTAGTTTCCCTTAGTGGTGCTGGTCCATTTAATATTTTGTATATAAAACAGGCATATTTAAATTCCTTATCATTTTTTAAAGTTGCTAAAATTATGATTATAACATCACCGTGTCAGAAACATGCAATCTCTTTGTTAGCTTAAGTTGAAATAAAATATATTTGTTATCTGGGAATATTTCTCCAAACTAATATTTCCCTGGAGGATGAAACGTGGTTCAAACAAAGACAGTTAAATGTGTTTAATATTTAGTGCAAAATCTTATAAATATGGGACTATACAATTTGTATGCCTTATGCAGACAATTCAATGTACAAGATAACATTGTGAACTTATTGTTTTAAAGGCGGTATATATACGGACCTCCTGGTAGCACAGAAAAATATTATAATTATTTAGCATGAACAAGACGGCTGTGGAGCTAAGCAAGCTTTGAGGAAGTGATGGTGGGGTGAACCTCTCAAATTCATTACCCAAATAGGTTTTTACTACTTATACGTCCAAATCTGGCAAAAGCTGGGCTGCAAGTAAATATCTAATAAACACTTTCAAATATGCATTAAAAAAACAAAACTTTCCTTTTTGGACTTATCAGACCAATTTTAGCCTAGATGTATGGACCATTTGTGTGTTTTAGATGTCTTTTCATCTAAAAATTGCTCTGTAGGTTTACCAACTGCTGTCACATCAGCTTTAAGTAAGAGCACAGACAAATGAACACTAGTGAATCCAAGCAGAAAGTACACTTTCTCAAAGAATTTTTGACATACCTTGATGTCAGAGTTGACACCAGTCCTGTGTACAGATGATGCCATACTTCCATTGGTTAGCTTCAGAGGGGCGAAAGATTCAGGGATGGGTGGAAAAGGAAAAACTGCTGTATGGACCTGTTATAGAGAAAGAAAATGAAATGCTTACTTATAGCTATAACATAATCTAAGTATTGCAATATATTAGTGACTAAAGCTTAACATTCACTTTAACCTTTAAGCTCACAATCTTGTATCCAGGCTGTGTAACTCTGAAGTGGTTGTACCTGAGTTGGAGATGAGATGCTGCTTCCAGCCAGCTTCTCTGTTGGAGAGTGCATGGCTCCTGGGCCCAGAGGATAGTCCTGGCTTATCGGCTGTCCTGGAGATAGACTGTCATTACTGTCCTCATCGCATGATGAGTTCATCCCTGAGGCCTCTGGAAACTGTGTCCCTAAAAGAGGATCATGGGGAGAGTAGGAAAGAAAAATATCCATAACCAACTAAAGTGAACCAAATGCCAATGCTTGCTTCTTTATCTACTTCCTTATATGAGAGAGTATGACCCTCACAGTGTTTATTGCTTCAGGTGCTCCTTTCAAATAAAGATCTGCTGCCCCTGCTGATGTACTAACACACTTTGACCATCCTCAGACTCAGCTAAATTATCACCAATGCCTCATGGAGTTTCTTGTCCACTGTGCACTTAGAATTGTCATGCACTACATTTTACGCCTTAGAGGAGACACGGTAGGTTCGTTTTCAATACAGCCAAATAAAGGCGGCCACTCATAATGCTTTAATGTAACAGATGCCGTCTCTCAAAAGCTGGCATTACACTAAAATTCTCGAGGATCATACAGTGAACACATCAGCTGTTTACGCAATAGGTCTGTGTGTTTATGCTTGCCACTAATAATATCCTCATTACTGAATGTTTTCCAGATGACTCATTTACATAGTTGGATTAAATAGAAAATAACATGCAAATCATGGGAGGTAATGTAAGGGTGCACTTTGTCCCACACAGTGCTAATGTTTCCATATTAACCAGCAGTAAAAAGGTTGAGTCATCCTATAGCACAGCAATTTATTCAAGCCATTATCCCCCTGCTATTTTTTCTCTTAGGCGTATCATATAATCAGGCCATTATTATGCAAACCTAGGAGGTTTCTCTAGGATTTAGGGAGTACTGGTGCCTGCTCGAAACCCCTGGACTGGTGTAGAAACAGTTTTTCTTCTTTTTTATACAATAGGTGTGTGTTACTTAATTACAGGAGCTACTAATAATCGTGCAGAGAACACACTCCTTGCCATTAATTTACCATCAGCAGGTGATGATGAAAACACAACATGGGGCTGATTTAATATCCTCTGATCTAATAATGTGGTGAGTTACTTCCTGCAGTGCTCTGTCTGTGTATGTGTGTATGTGTGTGTGTGTGTGTGTGTGTGTGTGTGTGTGTCATTTGTATAGTTATATATTTGCATGTCAACGTGGTGTAAATCTTAGTGCTCCTACAGAAAGTGGCAGTAATACAATTGTGTTTATTGTGTACCGGTGACAGAGATGGATAATCCACTAACATCACATGTTATTGAATCTCTGCACTTTTCCCACTGCACATCCGTCAAGAAGCTGTCACCGATCTCATCTAGTACTGACACAGGACTTATAATATTGTGTTCTACATATACCAAACTGTGTGGAAGTCTTAAGCCAGGTTTTCTGATGGTCTTTCAAAGTCTTTCATTGGATCATTGGGTGCTTTTTCACTCATTTGCAGTCCAGTCCTCATACCTGGCCATTTTCATAGAAATATATTTTCCTGTTTAAGCCTCTTAACCCTGATTTATGGATCATTTGAGCATGAAAAGTGCACCTAACTCAAGGGATTAACCAGTGTTTGGTCTAAACTTAACAGACAACTTTGCAAAGAACCAAAGTTGGGCTTGGGGTGGATGCCCCAGTTGGGCACCCTATCTTGTGTATCCTTGTCTACGTTTTTTCTCCTTCACTCTTTTTCTGTTCTGTTTTATTCTCTCCTTTCTTTTGCCCCCGACCCTCTTGTCAGGTCCAGCCTTAATATGTGTTTGCCTTGTGTACTGTATTTCCAGTTATGTTTGTTTAAATATCTCAATAAATCACTGAAATTTGTCTTGTTTCCCTGGTAACGTATATACAGTGCATCCGGAAAGTATTCACGGCGCTTCACTTTTTCCACATTTTGTTATGTTACACCCTTATTCCAAA
>JBBBVU010000022.1:7647027-7659998 GCA_037177055.1 Atherinosoma microstoma | reverse complement strand
ATCCCTCAGGTCATCAGGGTCAAGTCTACTTTCAGTTCCCAGAGTCAGAACTAAACACGGAGAGGCAGCGTTCAGTTGTTATGCTCCTCACACGTGGAACAAACTTCCAGAAACCTGCAGGTCTGCTGAATTCAGGGTTAAACACTTTTCTATTTGCCACCTTTTATGAAAACAAGTGATAATTAACGTTTATTTCTTGATTTTTTTTTATTTGAGGGTTCCTTTTTTTGTTCTTTTTTATTTAATTCATTTTAATGCTTCTTCTGCACCCTGCTGTAGTACTTCTAATGTTTTTTTATAAGGCACCTTGAATTGTCTTGTACATGAAATGTGCTATACAAATAAAATTGCCGTGCCTACACATATGTGGTGGCCTACATTGAGGATAAACAAACCATGATCTCCATGGTTCTCAAAGTGTTAATGACTCCACGAGAGGGTAAATACCTGGAAATTACCTCCAGCCAGTCTGGACGGGTTTGCATAAACAGTCCAGCTGCTTTCTACTTAAGCTCCTCGAACAAATGCTAATAATTTCCCCTGACTATTCTGATCTCACGCTAAGACCTCATATAACCTAAAGCGAATCTATTTAGTGATGACTGGCAGGGACACACTGTGCTGGGCCACAGGTGAATAACGTGCAGGCTCTTCCAGTGATTAATCCCTGATCATAGCCAGGTATGAGTGTTTTAGAGCTAAGATGATTAAAAGTGATTATATAACTCACATTTCATAACACAATCTGCCTTCGATTGGAAACGAGTGTGTCTGTGTGTGAAAATTAGTAAGATTTGAAATCACGTGGCGTTGTGTCATTGTTATTCTTTTTCTTGTTATTTTCATCTCTCAGAGCTCAGAGGCAGATTGGTGCGTTTACCTGGGAATGCACTGGCAATAATCTTTGCAGGCACACACACATAGAGATGCGCATGACATCGTGCTTACAGTGGGAGTCATAAAGGGTTCAGCTGGATGACGGAGAAGATCAAGAGCAGAGACGCTAACCTTGCAGATGCTGCAGAAAGATTTATTTTTAATAGGAGGATTTTATTTAAAGAAAGAAAGCAAAAACAAATTTTGATACTGGAAGAGGAATTTTTTTTTTTACCTTTTTAGGTTTTGCCCATTGAAAAAGACCAGGATACGCTGGAGGAAACTGATTCTACATTTCCTAAACCAACTTTTTCCATCTTTTCCTTTCCTTTGTTGGATCTTTTAGTGTTTCAAGGCTTGGTAAGCAACTCTAAACTGCAATACCAGCTTTTTGTAAGGTTATTCTTTCATTTATTGTGGCTTATTTCCTACACAGGTGTAACTTGTGGATTTTGGAGTGTTTTCAGAAGACTGAACAAAGAAGACAAACCACATCAAAGTCCCTCTGATTCAACTTTGTTAAATAAGGTAAAACTCCACCTGGTAAATATCCAGCATCATGCATAATAAGTCATTCCTGCAGGCTCGCTGTGATGAGCCGTTAATGACATCGGACTGGGGCGTCCCTCTGTTGCTGGCGCTGCTGCTGCTGGTACTCATCTACTCCTTCCTGTACCTTCCTGCCACAGCCCATCGAGCCCTGCTGGAGCAGGCACTCAGAAGCAATAACACCACTGCTATGACTCACAAATGAGCTGGACACAAAGCTTTTCATGGACAAGGAGAGCCAACTCACTTATATTTTCCTTTTGTAACTAGTGACTTACCATTAAACCTTTTTTTTTGTCACTTTGCTGTTAATGTAAGCCTCCCTACTGTAGCTTTCTTGAACTGAAAACAGGCAGCGAGGAAGGACAAGAGGCTTCTCTGTTTTGTGTAGCTAAGATTTGCCGAGGACAGCGAATAGACAACTGTTGGCAGAGACACTTCACCATCTGGACATTAACCAGCTTTGCTTAAATGGACAAATATCTCTTCAATCTAGGTAAAAACATCCTGATCTCTCTTAGTATAACTGTTATGCCTCCTGAACAGTCCAGCTTTCTCTGATTGGTCAGCTGAACACTAGACAGCTGCTCATTCCTCATTATCGGCGTCCCAAACGAATCACAAAACAGATGAGATGTCCAGGGCAGTATGACTTTTGCAGACTCGTTACAATCTGAATAAAATAAAATAAATAATTTCAAATAAATTCATCTTAAAGATGAATTTATACATCATGCTTCTCGTTGAATTTCAGCAGCAAATACTTCTGCAGTCTTTAAACAGCAGCAGAGTCAGCATATTGAATGGTACCCGTGCTACTTCCATCCCCAAAGACTAGGAGTAGGTGAAGAAAAGTGAAAAGTAAAGATTCCCTGGAGAAAGCTGAAATTATCACAATCTGTGAACTGGTAGAGAACCCAAATACTGGACTAAGAGACAGGAGGCAGGCAGGAGAACAATTGAGGCTTCATAATGAAAGAACAAAGTACAGTGCAAAGACAGGATTCTCAGAAGACTAAACAAACAAACTAGACAGGTAAGAACACAACAGGTATGACAAACAAGCGATGGACAAAAAAGGAATAAACAAAGAAGAACCAGGCGTGACAGGAGAGCAGGACATGGAAGCTAAGAAGGGACAGACTGGAGACAGAAGAAGTATAGAAACAGAAACCTCATGAGTCGTAAACCAAAAACGTCTAAAACACACAGATTGTTACAAAAGTGAAATAATGTCCAAACTTATTGGTAATGATAGAAATGCAGCGTGTGAGATGGAAGGTGAGCCCCACCTACGTTTCCCGGATTTAGCATTTCTATGGTTATATTTTTCTCTAAAGCTTTTCACCTCCTGATTGAAAATGTATCCAGATAGGATCAGTATATTTAACTGAGGTGACCATATGAGACATTTTCATTCTGCCTGAGCTTTACTCTGATCATCATTGATGTTTTATAGTCAATAGCAGTCCAGCTTCATGGCATCATCCCCACATCTCAACTGGGACTGTTTCATTGTACAAAGAAGTCTTTTTGATGATGTTAATTCCTCTTAATTTAGCTAAAAACATGCTGGGAAAGCTAGATCATTTCTTTAGGATTATCTTTAACAGACAGATCACTTACATTATACATCATAATTGTTCTTGTGTATAACATGATTGGCAGAAATGCACTAAATAATCACAGGTATGGCAGAATGAGTGTATCTAATAATATAGTTATGTAAGAGTTATGTAAGTAAACAGTCTGCTTCTGCGTTCTAAAGTATGACTAACAAACTGCAGGACAAGGTCTCATCTCAAACTGTGTGTTTTTGTTGGATTCATAGGAATCAGTTTTCTTTTCTTTATTGTTAAGTACATTATAACATACATGTTCTGCTGTTGGAAATGTAGATTTATTTCTTCATAACCCTGATAAAACGCTCAATTCTCAATATTACGTCAGTGTATTTATTTGACCTTGTACATTATGTCATGCTACTTCTGATTATTTGACAGGACATTTAATAAACGGAGCAAAAAGAGAGAAAAAAAATAGTTTTTTGCAATCTTTTTTTTTATGTGTAATGATATCATCAAACATAAAATTAACCTGTGCTCAGTTCCTTCCAAACATCCAGACTTTTTGATTATTTGGTCTGGTGTTTGATTTAGATTGTTTTTACTTTTTTTACTTTTTTACTCTGAAGGTAAAAACAGCATGCACTGCACACAGCGTTTGTGTGAACGTTGACGGGCAGTATCGGTCTGGCTGAGAGTTGCATCCGGACCTTTAGTTGATCCATCTACAGATCACTGAAACCTCACCAGAAATGCTCTCCGTGGAGGGGTGACTCTCAGAAATGTAATCTAAAGGAAGGGAATCAGGGGGGAAAAAGTCTGAGGTATGCCAAACGACACAAGAACAGGACTAAAAATCAGTGTCAACAGGTCTGATGGAGTGATGAATCCTCCACAGAGCCTGCATTACTAAAACAGTGTGGGGTCATGTTGACAGAGAACAGGGAAAAAAAGGCAGCGACATCCAAACAAGAGCTTTGAAATACCCTTCAAGAGTCGTGGAGTACTGTAGCTGAAGATGGCTTCATATGCTGCATCCATTTGTGTTTGCACATGTTGTTTTTCAGGCAGTAAGAACTGAGTTATGTTTAAAGATTATGCATAATACTCTGTGTTCTCTGTATTCTCATTTAAATATAAGTTATTTGAAAACCATTGCATTGTGTTATATTGTTATTCCAACTTTCCGTTTTGATGTAAATGAACAGAACCGGCCTCATTTCATTCAATTATTTGACAGGTTTCTTTTTTTTCAGTTTCTGAAGGACAGATTCAAAGACGACAACTTCCTGGTTGTTTGAAATGCCTTTATTAAACGATACAGGATACGAGAGTTGACACCAATATTTTGAAGACGCAGCACTTCCTTATCACAGGCAGCAGATACACACAGCTCTTCCCAGCTTGCTGTGCCTTTAACATCATCCCTGTAAATACTGTGTCTGCAGTATATGGTGATCAATGACATTTGGATATGTGCCTGACATTCTTTTTTTTTTTATTATTTAGTTTTATTTTCAAGTCACATTAAATCTGAGATTAAAGATGTAAAAAAAAAAAAAAAAAAAGAGGAAAGAGGGAATCTTGTTAAACCATGCAACACCCAACTAGCCAACATGTACAGTAAGTCTTATACCACAACAATTCACTCAAATGGTATTTCAGTGTTCAACATGTTCAGCTACAATAACAATAGCATATCCAAAGACTTAGCACAGTAATGACATTGCTTATTTTTTTAAAGGATATCCACGTATCCCTCCGTGTACTGCTCAGACAGCCCCCCTGTAACTTTTAACTTCAAAGAAGGATTTCATTCACACCTTCTTTCCCCGGTATCAGAGAGAGGTTTAAAAAGCGGACTTTGTTCATTTGTTTCAGAGTGAATAGTATCAAATCCTAAAGCACACACATGCATCTCTTTCTACAATATACACAGTTCGGTTACAGTCCTTCGCTGGTGCGCTCTTTTGAAGAGCGCCACAAAGACTTAAGGAACCCCCAGCGCTTTGAAAGCACACAACACATGATTGAACACAACTCAAAGACCTGCGTATAAAGAGGTTAATCGTCTGTTGTCTGGTTTATGGACGCTTTTAAAAGACGACTTTTTGATTAATCTAATTTTAGAGATGTTAGATATTCATAATATATATAAATGGAGCAGGGAAAATGAAAATAGGGAGATTAGCCAGAAAACAAATAATTGACAAAAAAAAAAGTGGGTTCTTATAAAGAAAACTAAAATGAATCTCCTGTATTGATCCCTGTGAAAATGGGGGGAAATGATGTTCTGTACATTGGCTAAACAAGATGACAAGAGAACTGAGCACATAAACTATCAATGTGCCTCTTTCTGTGTCCAGCGGTTTAAACGTCCACTTATTTGGGGGAAGCTATACTGGATTACTTTGTCAAATCAACTTTATTTACATATCGCAATAAAAAAAACATTTCGACCAGCTCTAATGTGAGGTGGTGGGGTGTGCAAAGGTTAAATCACCCGTTGTTTTAAAGCCTGTTTTAAGCACTACTGAGAGCAACTTGCTGGTTGATCTCACTGCTCTGGTTTGAGTGTAAAACTTGAGTAGTTTGTCAAGGTAGTTTGCTTCTTTAAAATGAGTCCTATCGCAAATGAGGAGCCAGTGGAAGGAGGACAGTACAACAGTAATGTAGTCTCTTTTTTTTTTCCACCGTAAGCAGCTGATATTGGACAAGCTGCAGCTGTTGCATGAATGACCCGTTTTAGAACCTCTTTCAGGAACAAGGGTCCTTTCCTTATCCTCCTAACATTCCCATGATGGGAAACATGACCCAAACAGAGCTCCAGGAGTGAGATTCCAGACATAAAAAAGGTCCTAGTAAATGGGGTCAGTACCTTTAAAAATATACTGGACCTTAAGGTAGACATACTGTATCTAATTGGTTGAACATTCCCAGGGTTTTATTTCCACCTTTCTGTCTCAGTCACATCAGGTCTGAAATCCATAATATCTGACTGAATCTGTTCATCTCTGATGATAAGGGACAAATAAAAACCCAAAAGAATTTGAGTAAATGGAGCTGAGGACTTTGTTGTGTTTGCACTGTGGAGTAAAGACAGTCGCGAAGACACAGTGCTCAACATGAGTGACATCAGAGAAGTAAAATACTTATTTCTGATTTTTTCACAGTGGATCTGTCATAAAACATAAATAAATACAACCAAAACCCCAAAGAAGTGTACAAGTTGTCAGATTATGTAATGATGCAGCTGAAGTGGATTTCCTGGTTTAACTGTTGGCTGTAAGCGAGCACAAACGGGATGGAGTCACACACTTCAGCAGACTTTATTTTTAGAATCTACCCTGATCCGCAGACCTTAGTGGAAGTGCAACGGAACAGGAGATAAAATAATATTATAGCCTCGGGATAAGCTCAGGGTGCTGTTGCATTATGCGAGAGATGGGCCTTTATGTTGGCTTTGAGCTTCAACTGAGAGAAATTTAGAAAATCTCTTTTTTTGTGCATTTTTGGGTAGCTGAGTTGGTGGTATTCTGGAGGAATGGGACACTTTATGAAAATCTATGCATGCCACAGACGTGCATCGCAATGTCTGACACAGTTTAGGGAAACTTTGCATTAAAAGCTGCGTTTGCCTTTAGAACACCAACATCCATCTGTCTGACTTCCTCTTTAAACTGTCCAGGTCCTTCTTGATGCTCCTACATTTTATCTTGTCTTTGGGAAAGCCTGTTAATCAGACATGAAATGTACGACACACACCTTTGCCATAAATCATAATGAATGAATCCTGCAGGTTACAGCAGCACTGTCTGCAGTGTATTGACCTCTTTGTGTCATTCCATCATTTTGCCATGTTTAGATAATATTTCCCTTGATGCTTAAACTCACCAACCAGACTTCCTATAACAGCCTGCATGACAGAATGAGTATAGGGGATGATGAACCTGAAACTAAAAAAGAAAAGGAGAATCTCCTCTCTCCTATTTATGATCGCATTGAACAAACATGAGGAGAAGAAAGGGGGGGGGGGCTGGAGAAAGAAGAGGGGAAACAGAGCTTCCTGTCTTGACCTGTGCAAGGCTGCTCTCACAGGATGATGAGGAAGAAGGTGGCAAAGGGGATGGACAAGAGGGGATGAAGAGCAGGAGAGAAAAAAGGGAAGAGAGTAGCATCATCTCTCTCCCGCCCTGTTAATTCCAGTCCTTGCTGATGTTGAGGTTCCACTCCCAGGATAAATAGATGTTCTTGTCGTCATCTGTGAAGCAGGACTTGATCAGATATTGGCCACGAGACATCATGCCTTTAGACACCTCTTCAGCCGGGCACAGAAACTCCTGCTCCTCCGCCCGTGGGCCGTAACTTCCCACCATACACACCGCCTTGTTTACTGAGGGATGATACAGAATAAACATGTAGCTTAGAAGAAAAAATACAATATCATATCATATGTAATGATTTAAAAATATGTTTTCAATGGATTATTAAGGGCCGAACCTACTTCTTACTCCTTTTCTGTAGGTCACATGGCGGTACTTCAGGCCAGAAACTATTTCTCTATTCACCTGAAAACACATAAGTTTATCAGTTGATTTCTCTCCAGTTACAAACTTCTTCTTTGTTTAGCAACAAGAACAGAACAAACGTTTTCAAGAAACATCCTGGTCTAAGAATTAAGGAGGCTGCAGTGACATGATTTCTCCAGCAGGTGTCCTCACAGCACTGCAGAGTCAGCGTTATTTGCCCCGTATTTATAAGTCAGACCCAAAGCTGACTTTTAAAAGGCATGGAAATATGTTAGCTTGATCAAAATATGAAATTTAACTTCCCAGATCAACTCATTTCAAGTCTTCCCACAATCGCACAAAGATCCACGCATGAACATCAGGAGTAAGATCCAATACAAGAATATATTTTGAATCACTCTTCCCACTATGGAAGTTTCTATGTAAATTAAATCAAATCAAATCAAACTTTATTTATATACCGCATTTCATACAAAAGCAGCAAAAAGGGCTGTTTCGTATGAAAATACCAGGGTGATCCCCACAGCAACGACCGGGTAGACATAGCCCCCGATGTGGAGGATCCTCATGAGGAAATGTTGAATTTCAGGGCTAAACTCCACATTGGCATCTGTGAAGTCATCAGTCACGGAGTGTGTGTATGGAGACGTGCTCAAGAAGACTGAGAAGAGCTATAAAGATGTCCCTTTACTGTTTACAATTTAATGATGACCTGTTTGATTTGCTCTGAGAGCTCATTTGCTGATGTGCTGTGGATGTACAGCAACAGCCTCCAAAAGCAAATTTATCAAATGGCTCTTTAATCTCTGCCTTCTCCAAATTCAAACTGCTCATTTGATGGCCCTGGCACCAACAAAGAGCCTCTTTTCTCAAAGACTAAAAGACTTTATCTCCTCTGTGCTTCAGAAATTGATTCCATAAACTTACCTCGGTGATCTCATGTGAAATATCAACAGAAATGGGGGAATCTTAAGATATCTAATCATACTTATACTTAGAAATATGTGCTTTTTTCTTTCTGCTCTTATAGCCTGGGTTATGAATGATACTAAGTTGTGGGTAAAAAAAAACAACAACCTGACAGTCATACAGATGCTGGGCAGAATAGGGTCAGAAACAGAAACAGGAAAAAGTTTAGAAGATCAAGAAAGTTATTACAGCTCATCTCTGGGCACCATGAATGCCCAAAATGTGACTTTTTGAAACCAGAGGTTGCCCAAACTGGGGAACTTTGATAACAGATGTTGCGAAACTGTGCTAAAATGGTCATTTTGGAAACCTTGCCAGAATTGTCTGCACTAAAATCTCTCATTTTATTCTGCTTCACAAATATGGTTCATATGCTACACTATGACAGCTGTATCATTCCTGAAGGTATTTGGGTTTTTTAAGGCAAGCTTTAAACTTATTTCATTTGTTTTGTGCATCCTCTTCATTCATTCTTTACCGATAACACACATACTGATATTTACACATCTTAATAAATCTCACAACTGTTATTTTTTAGAAGCCTAAAAAATAGGCACAGGTCTCAAAAGGTCAATGGCTGTCCAGACACATTTAAGAAGTCATACTGCATGCAGTGCTAAGGGGGAAAATCAAAGTAAGCAAGGTAATACATTTTTGCACAGATTTATCTCAGCATGGTTAACACTGTGGAAGTTATGAGCCGAAACAGAATCGAACCGAAAGAAATTCCCTTCAACATTTTGAAAAATAAAAATAAACAATTATCAGTCCCGAAAAAGTTCCTGCTCTTTAAAGAGAGGTTTTATTGCTAACTTTAATCCCTTCAGGCACAAAATGGATGTTTCCCATAAAATTGAACAGCACTAAAAGAGTTCATAAAAAACAATAATGGTCTTGTTTGATATTGTGGTTTGAATTTATAGTCCGTGGTAGCTTACTCATCAATGTCTTTCCCCCTCTAGCTCTTTATCACTTACCGGGAATATGTGATGTAACAGCTTTTTTATCCATACGCAGCACAAAGGTTATAACGCAGGGTAAATCTCTCCATCATCATTACACACATCATCTCTCTTACCTTGAAGTGAATCTTTAGCCTGTACTTCACTCCTTCTTGTAAGGTGAAGCTTTTTTCCTTCAGAGCGCTCAGATCTGCACAAAGACACAAGGAAGAATCACTCTGCACAACCAGGAAGTCATCACATAGGCAAGTTATATACAACTCTCATATTTTTGGTTGAATCCAGAGGAATAAGTATAATATGTAAATGGGAGATTCCTTTTCTCATTCATCCTCCCGTGCAACTTTTTCAATATGCCCATTCTTCTCACTCATAAAACAAGAATATCTCCTTTGTACAATTAACTGTCTCAGTTAAGCTGTCGGGGTTGGATGAGTTCGTACTGAAGGGGGGGGAAAAAGCACCTTAGGTCATTGTAAAAGCACACAGCGATCAGAAATGCATCCACTGTCTAATCACTTTATACGTCAATTTAAAGCCGACCATCAGTCCTGAGTGCTTCCTAATGGACAGATAGAGGCAGAGGAAGGAAAAGAGGAGGAGATGAAGGACAGATAAAGGATTGGGATGAACTGCAAAAAAACAAAAAAAAACAGATGGCAGCGATGTGATTTGAGGAGGAAGATAGAGCCAGGAACACACAGATCACACGGGGGGAAGAGACGTTTGCTGTACCTGGATTAGAAATATAATTTTGTCTTTTTGGCACATTTGGGCACTTTAAGTAAAACAAACCAGCAAACAACACAAGGCTGTTACCATGGGAATTTTTTGTGGTTCTGTGGTTTTGGAACCATATTCAACACTGTAAGAATCACCACAGAATAAAATCAAACATTCCTCAGCAGCTGAGGTTTTGGGATGTTTTTTTTTTTTTCACAGCTCCATCTCTATTCTAGTCTGTTTTCATTCAACCCATCTCCATCTGAGAACCGCTGTGTGTGACTCCCCTCTTCCTCCTCTCTCTGATTCATCTCCTCCTCTGCTTTCTCTCCTCTCAGGAGATTAAGAGAGCTGAGGAAAGATGTTGGCCTCCTCTGGGAGTGCCTGATGGAGAAAATAGGTCATCGTGGAGAGACGTCTACCTGTTCTCACACACATAAACACACATGCATGTATGCATGCATGTGTTCCAGACACACCCTGAACACTCAATTTCAGGTTGATGCTAACTGTAAATTTCCACAGATGGCAGAAAACAATTTAAAAAAAATACAATATGATGGTACACTGTGGTCATAAAGACATGGTCAGCAACAGTACTCAGGTAGGCTGTGGTGTTTTAAAAAAAATCCCCTACACCATTCCACCATCACCAGCAGCAGCTTGAACCATTGACACAAGGCAGGATGGATCCATGCTTTCATGTTGTTTCAATCAAATTCTGACTATCTGAATGTTGCAGCTGAAATGGGGACTCATCAGATCACTTTTCCCAGTCTATTGTCCCGTTTTGGAGGGTCTGTGTGAAGTGTAGCCTCAGTTTCCTGTTCTTAGCTGACAGAAGTTACACCCGGTGTGTTCTTCTGCTCTTGTAGTTAATCTGCTGCAAGGCTGGATGTATATTCTGCATTCCTTGGTTTGAACCAGTGGTTGTTTGAGTTACAGTTACTTTTCTGTCATCTCCAACCAGTCTGCCCATTCTCCTCTGACATCAACAAGGCATTTTTGTTCGATCGACTGCCACTCATTGGATATTACTTAATTTTTTGGACCATCTATCCGTTTTCTACGGCATATCCATGGGGTAGCAGCCTAAGCAGGGAAGCCCAGACTTCCCTTATTCCAGCTACTTCTTCCAGCTTGTCCGGGGGGATCCTGCAGTGTTCTCAGGCCAGCCGAGAGATGGAGCTCCTCCAGTGTACCTTGGGTCTTCCCTGGGGCATCTTCCTGGTGGGACGTGCCAGAACACCTCACCAGGGAGGCGTCCAGGAGGCATCCTAACCAGTTGCCTAAACCCCTTCATCTCACTCCTCTCAATGCAGAGGAGTAGTGGGTATACTCTGAACATTTCTCATGTGACTGAGCTTCTCAGCCACACATTTCTTCAAAGGGAGAGCCCAGACACCCTGCGGAGGAAACTCTTTTTTTCTAAGAACCATTTTGTTAACCCTACAGATGGTTGTGTGTGAAAATCCCAGTAGATCAGCAGTTTCTGAAACACTCAGACCAACAACCATGGCACGTTCGAAGTTACTTAAATCCCCTTTCTTCCAGATTCTGATACTGAGTTTGACTTCAGCAGGTTGTCTTTACCATGTCTACAACCCTAGATGCATTGAGTTGCTGCCATGTGATTGGTTGATTCATTATTTGAGTGAACAAACAATTGAATAAGTATATATATTTTTTAAACTGGCCATTGAGTGTCAAAGATCCATCATAGTTTAATTTTAGAGTGTTCAACTACATATCTCACAAAAATTATGAATGCACACACACACACACACACACACACACACACACACACACACACACACACACACACTATATGCATCATCAGCTTTATTCATTCATTCATTCATTTTTTTTACACCACTCATTCCAATTCAGGGTCACAGGTCATCAGCTTTTATTTTTAAGCTACATCATACAACAGCAACAGTCATCTGACAAATTTTTTTCAAAGTATAATTGTAATTAACAATATGCTCTGTTTTTAAAACTTGATATTTTATTACAGATTAAACTCTCCAACAGTATGCAGGCACAGCAGTGACAGACAGCACGCCTTGAGCTAAAAATGGTATTTGGCTAGATAACCAGCATTCTTTGCAAGCTATGATTTTGACAAGATAAAGATGAAGGGAGAGCTGTGTGCACTAAATATAGTTTTAAATCATCCAGTGATCTTGAAACCTTTTAGCCAGAGTAACTGACTGAACTGCCGCTATGAGAGCAGTGCAGCTAGCACAACCAAGAACGGCTGCCCACACAGGACCGCCCCCACAGGACCGCCCCAACAGGACCGCCCCCACAGGACCGCCCCCACAGGACCGCCCCAACAGGACCGCCCCCACAGGACCGCCTCCACAGGACCGCCCCCACAGGACCGCCCCCACAGGACCGCCTCCACAGGACCGCCCCCACAGGACCGCCTCCACAGGACTGCCCCCACAGGACCGCCCCCACAGGACCGCCTCCACAGGACCGCCTCCACAGGACCGCCTCCACAGGCCCGCCTCCACAACCCAAAATGAATTTGTTGAAAATTCTTTGTCATTTCAAACAAATTAGAATAAAATGACAGTGGAATTGGTCAACATGTTGCATGAAACAATGGAGCAGCAGGTGTCTGGCCAACAAATAATCCTCTTTCAGTACAGATGTAAACGGATATTAGAAATGGCTGGACTGTTGTTAAAGGATTCATCTTCTTTGTTGTGTAGATATTATTAATCTAAGTGTAGCAAATAGTATGCAGTATAAACATATATTTTCATGTAGGGTAGATATAAATA
>JBBBVU010000022.1:7631055-7646927 GCA_037177055.1 Atherinosoma microstoma | reverse complement strand
TCTATTATGGAGTGGCAACCTGATGACTTGGTTTGGTATCAATTCTCTCTTTACAGATTCTGAACATTGCAAGAATTCCTCTGTCGGTCCTTCTGAGTTGTGTTAGTGTCTAACTATATTTTTTCCCTGTTTAGACAGCTGAAAAATCCCTACAGTTGCATGTTGGGTATTTTTCCCTGCAGCTCAAATGGCAGAGAAACTTCACACTAGAATGCTTTCCAGTGATGGCATGGAGAAAAATATCCTCAAAGTCCCACACATTACTACCTACACACTAAAACTGTCAGTAAGGCTGCTTGGTGTTAACAATGTATGACTGCGTTAATGTGCAGCGGCAAGGCTGCTCAACAAAACAACCCCCGGAACATGAAAGTTTAACAAAGCCACTGCTTGGATTTAGGGCCCCATTAAACTCACCGTCAAGGTAGTTCTTGGTGAGGTACGTTACACACGATACAGTGCTGTGTGTTGCATATGGTTCTATATTACACAGATCTACAAATAGGAGTTTGAATTATTGTTCAGATTTTTTATCATTTTATCATCTCACTGAAACTGTTTGATTGTTTATCAGCTCGATCCCTCCTCAGGTGTCCATGCCTCACAGCAGATTTAAGATACTGATCGCTAATCGTCTCTTTTGGTATAAATACAACCTGGTTTTTTGTCCTTTGCCAGTTCCTTGTCAGATCTCTAACCCATGTTAGTTCTTAGCTCTGTTCAGTTGAAACAATCTTGTTTTACTTTCCTGTCCAGCACCTTTTTGATCTTCACCCGCCCAGTTGGTGAGTTTGTATTTTGATTTTCAAATACGCACAATCCTGACACTTTTTTTTCAGTCCTCATCAATCCACAGGACTTTTTACGTCATTGTGAATAAATCTTAGCCATAACCTAAGGTCTACATCTCTGTAAAAGTTACTTTAGAAAGTCAAATAAACAGATTTTACATGCCCATCTGTGTCTGCCAAAGAGTAAGACTGACCTCAAATAATTAACTCAAACGTTAAATCACAATTTTTATTAGGAGTAAGAACAAGTATGAGGTCCAGTCTAATACAATTTGGGATATTTCTTTAGTTTTGTCCATCATTCTTATTCAATAGTTATACTCTCCAGATTTATCTGGGAAAATTTTGGCATCCTTTTGTAGCTGAAACACTTCCCCAGAAGTTGCTCATCTCGTGACGTCTTTGCCTGACGCTGACAGAGAGACCTTCATCGCCTCATTACAAGAACAATTCTGAGATTGACAATAGAAAGGTAACGATAGAAACTCACATTTACTTGGTGTCTCCTTTTTCCATGTATCACTTTCTGCATTGAAAATCATTTTGCCTATGACAAGCTCTCATCAGCATTTCTCCATTAGATCAAATCCCATTCCTATCCACTTTAGCTTAATGGAAACTGTCTGTGATTCTGTTTCATTTGAGTACATTTTATAGTTAGGTTAGTATCATTACAGTAAATTAACAGGAACATGTATGGCTGCATCAGGCTGAGCTACGTGCTCACAATCACTGTTGTAATTCGTCTGTCTATCAGTGAACACAGCAGGTGGATTATAAAGGATGGAGATTCATTCCTAAATGTGGACACACGTGCAAAAACATAAGTACAATACTGGCTTAGTTTGATTGAAATCTACATAAAGTCCACATGTCAACTATCTGGAGAATTACAACATAGTACTATGTGCTGTTAATTCTTTTATTCTTTTATTCTATGTACAACCCCAATTCCAAAAAATAAAATCAGAATGCAATGATTTACAAATCGCATAAATTCACATGTTATTCCAAAAGAACCTAAACAACATATCAGATGTTAAAACAGACTTTTTTTTTTCCATTTTATGGAAAATAATAAATCATTTTTAATATATTGGCATCAACATATCTCCAAAAAATTGGAACAGGTTGGTGTTTACCAAAGACAACAGCAGTGAACGAACATATAGGTAAAGGAAAAAGGGAAAAAAGTACAGTTTGGAACAATTGCACTTTGGGCTTTTGTGGTTTTAGTTGTGGAGTGAAGAATGGGTTCATTTAATGGCAGCAAATGCTGGTTTTACTTAAACCTTTTCTAGATAGGCACAAGTTGAAGGTTGCCCTCAATCAACGACCTGTGGACAGACCTCAAAAAAGTAGCAACTGCAAGAAACTCACATAGAGGTTGCGGTAAAAAATCTCCATAAAAGACTGTGATGTCTTACCTACAAAAATTCTGTACACTTGACAAATATGCAGCATTGTTCTTTTCCTTCTTTTGATTCTAAAACTATTGTCATGGTAATATAATTTTCTGATAAATTCACACCTCTGCACACAACTCAAACTGAACCACAGAGCAAATGCTCCAAGCAGTTGGCTGACTTTCTTTTTACTGTTGTTGTGACAGACACTCAGCAGTTTGATGTGTGACAGAGAGTTCACCACCTCTGAGCGCAGGAGGGAGCTGTTATGATCTGAGAGGTTCACTTTAACACAGATCCAAAGACCCTTAAAAAAATGAAAGGTTTCAGATGGAAGGCCAGTCAAGCGTGCGGTACGACCGAGCGTCTCCTTCCTCCTCTCCACTCAGGCACTCAGAGTGCAGAGCAGTCATCTCTACTATAGTGCAACGTATCTGACCTTGTTTTGCCACCCCTTCATTTTCGCTCTCCTCTTACAGTAACATCAACATAACACACCATGCTGCACAGCCTCCAGTGTATAATGGGATCTCTAATGCATTTAACCTCCAATGGAAAGTCCATTTCAGATCCAGTGCTGCAGGCTTGGCTTTCTGACTGCAACATGATACACCATCCCATTATTACACTGCAGCCATACAATGGATTTGTAAAGGACAATGTGTTTCTCTCACCATGCATTCAGAAATTGACTTCTTTATTTTTTATTAATCAACACTTATATCTAATGATTTTCTCAAAATAAGTGTTTTAAATGGCATCAAATATCTACTTTAGGGAATATTATGATGTTATGAAGTAGACCTTCCCTAAAACATCTCAATGTATGCAAGCAATAACTGAATTGAACTAAATTGATTTAGATTTGTATTTAATATGCAACCTCTAGTGGTCATCAAAGCAAATGCATGTTAAAGGTAATTTAAGGTAAAATTGGCATTTTTGACGGTGACAGCGCTGTTTTATGATCCTTTTCTAGACCTACCCAGGTGATTTTACAACATAAAGACAAGCTACGAAAAGTTTTGCCTTTGCTTTATGTGTTTATATGTAACCAAGACACCCAGCAAAATGACTGTAAAAAGACTGTATCTTAATCCTAACCATTTACCTTTTTTCTTAACCCTAAACAAGCAATTTTTACAACATAAAGACAACAAGAAATGACAAAGTTTCACTGTAGTGTGTTGTGTTTATATGTAAATGTGACAATAATCCTGTTGTAAAAAAATATTTTAAATTAAATCATAATCATTATGTAACTAGTAAAATGTTTGCCTAAACCCAACCAGGAAGAGAGAAAACTATTTCAGTAAAGAACTTAAGTTGGTTTTAAAGGTCGACGTGTAACCCTGACAGAATGTAGGCACATCGTTTTTGTATGTTTATTTCAGCATACTCTGAAATATTACCCGAGATGTGGAATTAATATGCTGTATTTCCACGCTTAGAGGACTGGGTTTAGTATCCAGTCTAGACCTGCAGGGGCCATTTGCAGTGAGGAAAATGTTGTAAGAAAGTAGTCAAACATCATGTATTTGCCTTTCCCCTATAACAAGTGAGTTTGACACAATACCCCACAGGTTGTGATGAATAGCCCTTATGATGTTCAGGGACGTTAGGAACAAGAGTTGGTGAACTTTTTAACATTTGAAATGTTTCTCTTGTATGAGTACTGACTAATGACAACAGCTTTGCTCAAACTGATTGTCTGTGAAGTGCCTTGAGATGACATTGTAGTGAATTGGCGCTATACTAATAAAGATGATTTGAATTGAATTGAATTGAATTAAAATAACTGTGAGTCTAATGTTCCTTGTGTATAACGGTGGTGCGCTGGTCAGCCATATGCTAATTAAAAGATTCTTGCTCCCTGACTTGCTGAGAAGATTTCAACACGTAAATATTCTTTATATGGTTATATTGATATTGTTGTTCACACACCATTAACATGCCCAGCATGTCCACATACTTGATGTTCTGCAGCTAACAGCTAAAACTAAATCTACTGTAATTTTCTTTGTAGATTTTCAGGTCATGGTAAGGCTAAGTGCTTACAATAAAGCAACTCAATGTCTTTTTTCTTATCTCTTTTTAGTCAAATCAACCCCATTATGAAAGAGCTCCACTAGTCTCTCCATCAGTCTCATCTGCTTTGGTCCCTGAGGTGTTGCTATCAGTTTTCAAACCCTTCCTTGGAGTCATCAGGATAAGTAAATAATATTTCTGTTAACAAAAAGAGATCTGTATTTACTGTATTAAGCACCTTCATGGAAATTAGGTGTGCACCCGTCTGTTGTGTTTCCATCAATGCCATTTCCAGATGGAGCACAAAAATACTGGTGGTCACTGGATGTGAGATTGGATATCAATTAAATACTTTTGCCTTGCCCTCAAAGGTGAGATGTTAGCAAGTGTTAGCCATTTTTTTGTAATACAATGTCTATGCAGCCTATGTTAAAGCTCCATCCTTTACTTTCTGCAATGAATCTCCAACATGTTTTTAACTCATATACCTGCAGTTTGTGGTGAAGTCCTCCTTAGCCGTAGCTGCAATGAGACTCATTATGACATTATCATTTTCTCAAACCTGATCAATAGGGTGATACCACATCCCCAAGTTTGTAATGTAATCTGTCTGTCAGCCCTAAGATTTACATTACTAAAATGATTTTCAATTCACCTTTCACTTTCTCCATTATCTCTGATTGAGACCAGATGTTTAGGCTGCATGTCTGTCTGGACCGAACAATGTGCTCCCCCACTTCTTTCCTTTCAGCTGATCTTCCATTACACACTGAAACGTGAACGCTAAAAGCTTGTTGATGCTTTCCATCAGTCTGTGTTTGTATCAGAGAAAACTGCACAGTACGAAGTCAGTATTGCCTAGCAACCAGATGACCTTTCCTATTAGCTGCTGGTAACGGTGTCTTTTTGTCTGTAAATGTGCATAAGTATAACTGACTATATCAAGGGAAATCCTCCCACAGGGAAAATGCAAAGCACATGGTGAAATCAGTCAGAAATGTGAATGCACAGATTCTAAGATACACTGGGCACTTGTGCAAATCAAAGCCTTCCTTAACTTGACATAATATCTTTGCATAGCCAATATGCAAAACAGACACACTGGAAAAAATAAGATCTCTCTCTTTTTCTTGCTGTTATTTTCACCCTGGGAAAAATGTCAATACAGTCCACTATGCAAACATTTTGCTGTCTTTCTTCTTGCAAGCATGGACACACCCACTGCAGTCTCACTGCACATAAAATGCTGCACAGAGGGTGGGGATGCCTTGCTCCAAGGCAGATCCAAAATATGTGGCACCACGCAGTCACATTCAATGAGCCAGGTTTTAGTTAAAAACAAAAAAAAAGAGTCATATTAGTGGATTAGTAAGGAGTTTTACCTGCAAGGTCCATACTGATGGGTTCAGGAGCGTTGTCGCACAGCAGGGTCAGTCTGGTCACGTCGACATTAGGCCCTGAGAGGTCTAGGGGAGAAAGACTGCATGATTTCACAGAATACAGAAAAAATTCTCCAAATGTTTAAATCTGGTAGTTTAACATTTGGTGGAAGAGTACAAATCTAGTATCTTGTCTGTGATGGAGATAGAAAATGCCTAACTTAGCTCAGTTCAATATTAAGACTTAAATCAATAGAAAAAACTATGATATGATCTTTCACCTCATCTGCACTGAAATGACAATAAGTAACATTTTGTAAGATTTATGTTTCTATCTATCATCTACTTATAAAATAGACATATGTTCCGTATGTTCCACGTAGTTCACTGAAGAAACCCATCCTGGGCATTTGTGTGCTGGGTTTTTTAAAGATGATGTTCATGTGTTACGGGGAGCCAATAAATAAAAAGTTAGGCATGTAACTTTCCGACCATAAAACCCCATATTCCTGATTCATTTGATGGCACAGTGACATCTGTCATGTGCATTAAGGCCGGTTTAAACTCGCGTGTCGTCCGCATCAGGTAGGTTGCGCCGTGACCGCCATAGGCTCTGCGTACGCCCGCAGACGCCAAACATCATTTAAAGCCAAACAGTGTTTTCACACAATATTCCATAAAAATTAACTGTGAAGCAGACAGGATTTATCCATGCTGTTATAGGCGGGATATATAAATGACAGCTTTTTTTTTTTTAAACAAAAAAACAACAATACTTATGGACATAGCAGCAAACATTGTTTGAAGGTGCAACTACTGATATAAAAGTTGAAATAACAGGAAAATTAGAGGGACATTTTTGAACATGGATGGTCTGGTGGTCCCAGCTCTTTGCTCTGGCCCAGAAAAGAATTGGTCCTGGCATAGCACCACTTTTTTTGTTGCTGTAGCCCTTTTGAAAAGGAACCATCTGTCTCTGAGTCAGAACCTGGACCAGCTTGGTGGGGGGGAGAATTATAGTTTAAAAATGAAAACTCAGATTTAAAGCTTCTATTTGACAATAAACTCTTTCCTTTCTTCTCTGCTTTTCCATTTTCTCATTACAGCCCTTCTTAGTGAATTCAATCCCACTAAGCTGTAGATGAGGTGGTGTTGAGTTACAGCAGTGAGGGACTCTGAGCTATTTTCCTGATATCAGCTGTCATAGCCTGGCTGCTGGATAAAAAATGCTGAGGCCAGCAGATCTGTTGCAATGTGTGTGTGAGTTATGCAGCAAGTCGTTATAATGAGTGAATATTATCATTCAATCTGCGGTGATACTGGGTACTCGTGTAAATCACCACCTCTTTCACAGGTAAGCAAACACACTATCACACACAAACACACACACACACACACACCTGTCGTGATTGCTTCTGGTCCCAGGAGGGTCTGCTTGTACTTCACCAGACTTTCATCATTTTTGTCCATTTCCTGAATCTCCTGCAGCGACTTCTGAGCCGGGGGATTGTAGTTGAGGTTTCGCTCATCCTCTTCCTCCTCGATAGGCAGCTCCTTCTTATCAGCCAGCAGACCTTTAACAGTGTATAGTAGAAGATTGGAGATATGCTTTCTAACTCGTGCACACTTCAGTATTTAATAAGGTTGAAAAAAAAGAGTTTCAAATGCAGGAAAATGTAAATTGTAACAGCAATTTCACATTTAAACTGTAAAATTAAATCAGTTTTCTTTCACTTAGATCAGCAGGAACTATATTTTTCTACATTTACAAGCTAATTATTTTAGCTTTTTATCTAATTTCTGACTCACAACTTTAGGTTGAATGTTATACCTGTTTTTAAATACCTCTATAATTTTGGCTTCAGTCATTCAGCAGATAGATTGGAGACAGCTATGTGAGGGAATAGGTTTAAAAAGTGAAAGCCCTCTGCAGGATGGGTCCCAATAAACTAAGAAAAGACTTTTATGATAATGAATAATACCAATGCTTTACAAAAATTGTAACTTGTAACAAATTATGCATGATTGTTCAGTATGATGCAGTTTGGTTGCAGAGAAATGTTCTGCAATATTTCTGCACTCAAGAAAATAGCACAGAAAGTGCAACAGAGGAAAAGGAAAACATTTTCAACAGCAGGGATCTCCAGCCTGGAATTTGTTTTAATATATTTCAGTGTCTGAACACTGGAGCAGCACAGTCAAGATAGTTCAGGGTCTCTACATGATGCATATTAGCGTAGGCTAGCTCCAGCCATCTGGGTTTGATTTCATCAGAGATTTTGATTAAATTTCAAACCTTGCACACATCTGATCATGTGGTCTGCAAGTAAAGATTTGAGCATCTTTTCTGCAGCTCCACACACTGAATGCTCATAGACTGTAATAATTGCAGAGATTTGATGGAAGTGATTAATTATGATAATTTCTGTAAACAGATTTGACAGAATAACTGTTTTGGCAAAATGATGCAACACTTTCTCAAATTACATTCATTACAGATTTCAGACACAGACACAGTTCATGCATACCTCTGGACTCCAATTATTTGGAGAGCATGAAACACTCTCAAATCGTGCTGTGGGCAATCTGGTTACCGTGCTGTAACAGCCCTGTGTAATATCCTCTGGTTCTGTTTTACTGCTCATAATGAGAAGACACGGTGTTCATCACCTCAGAGCTGTGTGTGGAGGTAATTGGATGACACGGGGCGTGCACAAGCACAAACAAACAGATGCACGAGTGTTCCTGTGCAGGCATATCTGGAACTTACAGCAGCAAACCACCCAGTCAAGGCCAAAAATGGCTACTTTCTCCCATCACCATGGCAACAATTTCACCTTTCCCAAGAGTGACACAACTGTTGTCTGTTTTATATAATGGAATATAAAACAAAAGAAACACCTTGTGCACGTGTGCACAAATTTAACTCTATGATTGGTTCCTGATGGCTTTATTCTCCTGCATTAAGGTTGCTTGTCTTTATTTGAATTGATATTTATTCAAGCACAGATCTTCATTACCTGCTCTAGAAAACAGTTTATTGCTATTTTGTTTCTTCACAGTTTAACCTTATAGATGTTCTGAATCTTTTTCAGCCCGAACATAGTAGTGTCACTATATGGTTCGAAATTGAGACCTTAAGTGTCCATAGTTCTTTTCTTGAGAGCAGACTCCCATTCCATTAATAGTAAAGTAGTAAACCATGCATTTTGCATCATTTAAACCAAAGATTGAAGGGAAAAAAACAAAAGAACAATGGAAAACATTCTGCAGGATTACTATCATCACATAATGCTAATAAGAAGGAACCCTATCCTTCCTCATTATGTACCCTCCTCAAGCATTTTATTTGGTGATCATTTTGGTTTTGTCTTTGCAAGAACTCTTCTTTTAGGTCACAATTTTTAAATCTGGTGTTTTTTTTCTTTCTCACATTTTTATACTTCACTAAAGCAATTTGCACTCGTTGGACACCTTGGTGGCAAAATGTACACATACAAAAACTGACATAAAATCATCAGACATTAGTATGTTTTTCTGCTTTTTATCATAACTCGCTTGAAATAACCAAACACTAAATTATTTTCAGAAAATGTAACCCCAAAAAGACCAGTTTTATTATTTGAATTATTAATTATTTATCAAGAGCAAAAAGATACATATATTATTTAAATTTTCCATATAATAAATAGTATGGGGATGGGGCTTTGGTGGTGATGGAGTCGTGGATATGACAAAGATTAGCAACAAAATTAATTGAGTTGATTTAATTAGTATTTTTCAGGTATGTTATATTCCCACTGGACGCCTTCGTGGCCAAAAATGCTTCATAGACTCCCATTAAAATTATATTTTTTAATCTTACTGTCATTACAGTTTAAAACCAATCACTCTGTAATGTCAGTATTTCATGTGGAGGAAAAGTGATGATACACGTAAGGAGAAATGTAAGAGGATGTAACCGTATGTGTGAAAGTTAAACTGTGTCTCTTTGTTGGGGTTTTGTGACCAAATTTTGGTTGGTATGTGTCTGTTAGTTTTGTATTAGACTGTTAATCTTTCATTTTTGCCCATTTTGCAAATAGTTGACACAATTTAGCATTAATTTGCTATCATTTCACATCTTGAGTAATTTTGTGTCACTCTTTAAGATTTATATGTCTCTTTGTAGTAATTTTTAAATGATTTCTGCCTATATTTATAGTTTCATGTTGATATTTTGTGTCTTATGATGTTGATATTGTGCCTTGTTTGGTTATCTGTATATCTCTTCACATTTTATCTATCTATTTCAATCAGTTCTGCATTTCAACTTCATGCCTCTCTCTAGTATACATGTGTATAATTCTGAACACCATGACTCCGGTGGCCCCTGGGCTTGTGATCAATTTGCTCCATTCTGTTCATTCACACAAAGACAGCAATCCCCTTCACCAAATGAAATAATTAGGCAGGATTCTCACCCCCCAGCTTCTTCTTAACCATGTGATAATTAAGCATGTATTAACCAAATTATTGTCACTCAGGAAGAAATCCGCTTATGGACTGTTATATTAAAAATTCCCATACTGTTAGATACTACATATAAAGCCAAGCCCATCATACTTCAGTCCTTAAATAAATCATTCAATCTGAAAACATCAAAAAACATCTCTCTAACCCACGCAGTCACATATAAAATCACGGTGTATGTCAGATATGGATGGCACATGCCTTCATAAATGATTCACCGGGCTGTATTTACATATCAAACTCTGTAGTCTTCCCCCGCATCAGCATGTAAGTGCACACATTTACTCACATAGTGTGGGTTTCAAACCAGTAAGATTGCTTTAAAACCAGTTTCCTGTCTGACATCTGAGAGCTGCTCTTTGAACTTCAGACTGCTGACCCGTCACACTAACCGAATCAATTACCGCTCAGGGTTGGGTCTGCAGAGACATAGTCTCTAGTAACACTGGAGGGTTTGATATTGGAATTTTTCTAAAACTGAAGTATGTGAGACTAAACCTGTTCAACTGGGCAGGATTTCTGGTCAATTTAGGCATAAGTTTCACTCTGTCAGATATATTGATGAAATATTAAAACAATAATTAGAAATACACCATTTTAAAAAGTTTAAGCTGAACTGACTTCTGTTTTCTTACACGTTATTACTGGGAGTTGAAAAAAAAATCTATTAGAGCCAAATCTGTTCATATTTTATGAATCAGTGTGTGCATGTGGTCCATCCACTGTTTCAGCCCCATCTGCTTTTTGATATTAACTGGTAGATTTTCTTTGATGCTCATAAAGCTGCCTCATTTCCCCAGTCTTTTTTCTGACCATCTTCTGCTGTAAAAAATAAAATAAAATGTAATTGATTAAAGGAAAACTAGCAGAAACATACCTCTAAATTCGATGGAGGGAAACGAAAAACTATCTTAACTGGTCTTGACACTTAACACCTTGAAGACAAAAAGTGCTCCACAGAGTGGAGCCTCCTGCTCCAATCAGACGGGGGGGGGGGGAAACTAATAGTTAAACAGCTCTGGATCCATCTATCTTTCCTCCTTCATTGTACTTAAGTAAATACAAGTGTCAGATTTATCTCCTCAAAATATGTCTTTACAAACCTGTAGCAGAATCTAAATTTGCAGTACAAATTTAAATTTGCAGCAAGACTTTACCGCCTGTTTGAAGCTGTAAGACAGGACTTTTCCTGCAGGCATTTACAGTTAAACCAACACATGTAGAGAAAATCAACACAGCAATCTGTTTGTGAGGCTTCGAGGGAGGTTGAATACAGACAGGACTAGTCACATGAGATCTGAAAAACACACTCACACTAAGATACAAGTCACATGCAGGAAGAGGAATCCAAAATGTCTGCACTGAAAATGTGACATCACTTTGAATGATCCAGAAACATTATTGAGAATGTTTTGTTCAGAGGTATGACCAAAAATTACTCTTTGTTCTTTTCAGAACTGGTTGTTCTTACTGGCAAATAATGAAGTTGATTTTGCTCACTCACTTCTTGGTGGTAAATATGAAAGTACAACTAGCAGACCGTTTGGGTGAAAGCTGTGGTAACAAGTCCTCCAAACATTTAATTTAATTTAAACATTTAATGCCTAAAAATGGACAAATGTCTTAAATCTTAAAACTTCACCAGAGTAAACTAGTAGATTTGGCAATAATACAAGTGAAAAGGGCAAAACCTAATATTTGGAAAATGTGGATTCTCCTAACATGGCACATGGATAAAATGAATGGTCCAATGGAAATCAATGGAAACAATAACTTATAAATTAAAGAATAATGTGACTTTATATGATCAAATTTAGAAACCATTTAACATATTTCTTGAATGGGCAGAGGTCAGGGAATTTGTGGAAGAAGGGACCTTTTGAATGCAATGGGATACAGGAGGATATGGAAGGTTGGGAAAATCTCATGTCTGTTATTTCTTTTTGTTGTGTTTGCTTGTTTGCTTACTTTGGAGTGGTTTGCAGAGATAGCAGTGTTGGGGAAGAAAAACAAAACAGACAAAAAAAACATGTTGTATTTATTTATTTATTTATTTATTTGTCTGTTTGTTTGTTCATTTATTTATTTATTTGATTATTTATTTATTTATTGGTTTTTCACCCATTTTTCTGTCAGGCCTTTTTTTAAATGTACTAATCTATGAATTATTTAACTAATTTAATTATTCATTTAAGTTTTATTGACCTTTCTGTTTCTATGTATGTATAGACACCTGGTAAATAATTATGTCAAAAGAGAGAATAACATTGCACATTTGGGGGATTTAGGGTGATATAAAAAAAAACTATGGCACTTAGATATTATGGTAGGCTATGTTTAGATGTTGAAATGATTGAAAAAAATCTTCTTCTTTTTTTTTAAATGGACAAATTAATATCAGGCACACAAAAGCTAAAACATGCCAAGACCAACAACAAGTGTTTGTCTGTTTGCTTGTCTGGGGCTTTTTATTTGTTTTACCTTTTATCTTCACCTAAAGATCAAAGACATACATTTCTCGAAAGTTATTTCATAAACATTCTGCTTTTTGATTGCTTAAAGATGTAACTATACATCCATTTCCTTAACCACTTCATCGTCCATAGGGTCAGTCCATCACAAACGACACCACCGTTTATAACTCAACCTAACTTAAATGTTTGGGATGAAACCAGACAACCACTGCAGCCAGAGGGAAAACATGCAAACTGTATGGGCTGGGTATCACCACTAATTACCTGAATGAATTTGATTCAATTCACAACAGCCTGATTTGATTCGATTAAATCCCATTCAATTCAGTTTTTATAAAACAATGAGTCTGTTTACATGATCAGATATCAGAGAGTGATCAGATAATGGTAATAATCTGATACGACGCGTCTACAAGCACTTCTGAAATACAATACTTAAAATATTGTTGTCTACATTCACCAGTCCATTATCAGATTTATTTTGGAGTACATGCGTGCATGGTGACATCACTTCCTGTTATTTTCAAAATATTGTTTGTTGACCATGACAGAGCCCACGGTCTCAGTGCAAGCTGCTAATGTGAGAGGTAATAAGCTGCTGAATAGTTTGCAGGTGAATTCATTAGTGAATGAAAAAATCTGAATTTGTCATTATCTCGGTGAGAGAGGAGGAGTTTAGATGGAAGTTACATGGAAAACCTTTTAATTCTGTATGATAAGATCTAGCTGAGCATCGTTAAGTCATGCGAGAGTAGCTGTTTTCACCGGAAGAAGGAAATGCATAAAAAGAAAATCAATCACCGGCTTTAATGAATCGTTATTGGGTTAATTCAATTTAAATTGATTAAAATCTTAGATCAATTTTCTTAAACTCAGCTCTGTAAGTAATGCTGCCAACAAACACTCTATCATGCTGCCAAAGCATCCATCTATGCAAGAAGCTGCACTCTGCTAGAACTTGAAATGAAATGGAAACATTTGCTTATCAGAATGGCACTGCAAAATGTAAATATTTTTTTTAAAAGATTAATTAGGTTGGCCATAAAGTGCTAAGCTTCCAAAAGTAAAGATATTCAGAAGAAGCAGCTCCAACTTACAGAGCTTTTGCTATGAACGAATGCAACAAATTGGTTTTAATCTGTTATCTTGTCTGAGTTTTCATAATTTTTTTCTATGTGTATATCATGACAAATTCTGATTCAAAACAAAGTGAATCTGGTCTGTGTTATCAGATTGGCATTACAGTTTTTTTACATGTTCGTCTTAAGCAAAGATCATAAGAATACACACTCATAGTTTTATCTAAAGCAATAGTAAGTTCCCGACCTTAAAAACACACTACAGAATTATTGCTATTTTCTCAGTGCCCCCTATCAATTCGGCCTCCATCTTTCATCAAACCTGTACTCTGAGCTCTCACCCGCCTGTCAAAGACAGTTATCTTGACTCTTGTCTTATCTCTTGCTCTGTCCCTGTCTATCTTTCTTTTCCTTGCTTCCTCCAATAATGTCTTCTTGTGTGTCTTTGCTGAATCAGCCACGGTGCACGTTCAAAGCTAGTGGTGTTTTTACATCCATGTGCTAGCATGTGGTGCTGTGTGGGGAGCGAAACTGCAACGTCACGCAGCATCCCGGAAGAAAAAGTATTATGGTGCAGGTTCTCAGCCTTGGGACAATCCTGGGCAGTGAGTTCTCCATAAATATTACTAGATGTCAGTGTGCCATCAAATGAGTCAGGAACGTGGAGTTTTAAGTTAGGAAAGTTACATAATGCATCTTTAAACTCAATACTTCTCATTTATTTTGACGGCGCACTGGCGGCTGTCATTGCCCTACAGTATCCTGAGACTGTAGCGCTGCACCTCAAAACTCTGTGTTCTAGCCAAGAGCATCACGTGACATACACAGCATCATTCACCAGCAACTGGATATCAACACAATGGCTATGTTTGTTGTGCACCATGGCGGATTCAGTAAGGAAAAATTCAAGAGGACAATATCGAAGGATCAAGGAAAAGAAAGAGAGAACGTGAAAAAGCAAGAGATAATACAAGAGTGAACATCTGACTGACTTTTACTCACTAGAGAGCTCAGAGAAGAGACATGATGCAAAGCAGATGTTGAATCAGTCTTCTTTAGGCAGCACCAAAGCGTGAAAATCTGCTAACGTTCAGTAGTGCTGCTTTAACATACACAACTTTTTTTTAGCTTTTGGGAGGCTACAAATTACAAGCTAAGCCCGTTCAAGGATATGTACAGTTTCATACTGCATGCTATTATGAAAAGCAGCATTGGACATGTTTTATTTTTTTTCTTCAGTTCCTCCCTGTGTTTCCTTTGGCTTGCCTGGTGATAGCTTATAGCAAGATAATTCCAATCAATTTCTAGTTTTACAATGTCTTAATTAGATGAAATAGTTCTCATTAGATGACTAGAAAATTGTTGGAAGTAGGGCTGAGACGCTAAGCTTTTCTCCCGATTCGATTCTTTTACAATGTTTTGAGTGCTGATTCTATTTAAATTACATCTCTTCAATTTTACCGATTTTTGTGATTTTTAGTTTGTGTTTTTTACACCAGACCATGTGAAAAAGTTGACGATGTCTACAGATTATATCAGAAGCCATATTTCCCCAAAAAATGCTCATCATGTGTGAGTCAGTTTTTAAGATTTATTCAGCAGCAATATATTTGAACCAGCTGAAAATGAAGCATTTAAATTTAGAAAAAAAATTATTTTTGAAAACTCGTAAAACGCGATACTTGTGTGAATAGATTTTTTTTTCTCCCACCCCTCGTTGGAAGTATGGAGATTTTATTACTTTGGTACAAAGATGCTTTAAAGAAAAAAGTGAGCTCCATGTTCTCGCCGGTCTAAGCAGACGACTGACAAGCTGACTTTTTACGTTTATATTTTGTTGTATTCGTCTGAACAATGAGAGCTCATATATATTTAATTTGAATAGGAATAAAAGAAACTAGATTTGACATTCATTTTAATCCCTGTACCATATATGGAGCATATCGATATAAATGAAAAAGGAAATCTGATTGTCAGCAAACAAAGCTGAACTGCTCTGTTTTGCCCCCTCAGTCCTCCTGCTTCTGTCTTTATAATTGCTTCCTGTCTGCATCCTCTTCCCTTAACCCAGATAACTGTTTACTGTTTTAGAAATGCCACTTTTTTCTCTCTGTGTGTCAACTATGTGTGAGTCTCTCTCTCTCTCTCTCTCTCTCTCTCTCTCTCTCTCTCTCTCTCTCTCTCTCTCTCTCTCTCTCTCTCT
>JBBBVU010000022.1:7600021-7618332 GCA_037177055.1 Atherinosoma microstoma | reverse complement strand
AACAAATGTTTAAAAAAACTGACAGATGGAATTACCAATTTCCAGTTCAATGAAACTGAAATGTCAACATTTCAGACAGGTTTAAATCCTCTATGGCAGCGAGCTCAAACTATGGTCCTCGAGGGCCACCGTACTGAAGGTTTTAGAGGTTTCCTGCTTTAACACACCTGATTCTAATTAATGGGTGATTGTGCAATTGTCAAGCTGATGAATCCATTTAATTTGAATCAGGTGTTGGATCAGGTAATTAAAAATGTACTTTAAAATCTGCTTTAGAAGACTTCAGATATGAATATGATTTGGGATGAATGCTTTTAAGTTTATCAGTATTTGAATTTTAATTTCTTAAACTATTGAGAAAACTTTGGAGTAGCGGTGTTGTATTTGAATAAGTGCATATGGTTTGATTGTGGAAAAAAAGGAAAAAGTTTTAATGATTAACTTTTTGTGATGATGAGGAAGCTACTGTAGGAAGTGTAAACACACCAATCAAATGTACAAAGACATCTAACAATAGATTTTCACTTTATTTTTTCACAAAAGGCTTATCCAGTGGTTATAAAAGAGAGCAAAGTTTACTTCTTTTTTCTTCATTCACAACTAAATTTGGTAGGAAAAAGAATTAAAGAGCCAAAATGAAGTGCACAAAAAAAAAACTTAACACTGATAGCGAAAGAAATGTTAGATGTACAAACAAAATGATCAGAGGACTATTTTGCATATCTGGACAACAAAGGGAGTGAACATTTGTTCAAAAGCATACATTCATACAGAGCTTCATAAGGGAGACACCTTTGGGCACTTCTGCAAAACTTTCAGTAGGAGGTCAAAGTGCAAACCTTTAGAAATACCTTTAAAATCATCGTACCTTTGAAAACTAACCTGGTTTTTACTCACAGAAGTACAAAGACATCATCTGTGTATACTTCTTCAACAGAGCTAACAGAAAGACTGATGGAGGATGTATCAGCCTCTAGCTGAACAGATGTTCAGGCATTTTCTTTATTCCTAATAATAAACATCAGAAGAAGATGAGTCATGGGATGTAAAACCCAAACTCTGACCATACATGAGTTCAATCCATCTTCTTAATCTTAAATTAAAAAAAGCATTCACTAACAACAATAAATAACATTTTCTCAGTGCAAAGCTACACAAACATGGATTACATTAAAACGTTACCTGGTCAGTGAGAGATATAAACCCAATTCTGAACATGAACACTCAAGAATTAACGTTTTTCTACGAAAACCACTTCAAATGTCTCACAATTCAGTAGCAGGACATAAAGAAACCCACATCTCCTCCACTTTAAAATGTATTTAATCAATTACTATTATATTACTGCGTCTTCATAAGAGCAGATAATTATAGTTATTTCATAATGGAGTAGCTATCTAGTGTTAAGGTGATGGAGATGAGGCAGAATAGGCCAGAGGTGTGAAGGGTTTTGTCTTAAAGCAGGTTTCCATTTACCAACTAAAACTTGATTTATAATCATGCAGTGCATCTACACCATAACCTAAACAAGTATGTGAGCCTGTGCTACTGTCTGCAGGCTCACAAAGATATTAGCCACATTTTATTGCAAACAGTTTTTTGAGGGTTTTTAAAAAAAAAAAAAAAAAAGGCATTATCATCCATTTCAATATTCAACCACAGCAGCGTCAGCCACTCAGATGCTGCAGTCGGGTTTGCTGTGTTGTGCAGGTCCTTTATCGGGACTCATACATCAGGGTACTGTGAAGATTCAATGCAGCAGAATAAATCACGTACAAAGTGTGTTTCGTTTAAAGTGATCCTGTTATTCTGACTTCATTTGACCCATTTAAATGTAATTGGGTCTGGAAACATGTACGATAACAGGGGACAAAACCACAAGAAAAATAGATAAATATAAGAAACTAAA
This sequence comes from Atherinosoma microstoma, assembly GCA_037177055.1. Taxonomy (NCBI): domain Eukaryota; kingdom Metazoa; phylum Chordata; class Actinopteri; order Atheriniformes; family Atherinidae; genus Atherinosoma; species Atherinosoma microstoma. The sequence goes on along the minus strand of JBBBVU010000022.1, from coordinate 7,616,423 downwards.
CATGATGAGTCAGCACAAAAAAAGAGGTAAATAATAAAGGGTCTTGAAGAAACTACAAACCAGAATCCTTTTGATCTCAGTCAGATTTAACAGGGCAGTTATTCTTTATATCACCTCAAGAATAACAGACCTCTGGAGCCTTGAAGGTGTCCTTTATGGCTGCACAGCTGGGGGAAAGCAGCCTCTGAGGCATCAGGTGGCTATAGTTCATGGGTGTGTGTGAACATGTGTGTACTATGTCTGAGCCAGCTGCAGCTCCTCCAGCCCGTGTTTCCCCAAGTGATATCTGGCCAAGTCCTTCCTGGTCACCAGTCCAACTACCTGCAAAGCACAACAATCCAGAAGTGTCCCTTCAGAACAAATATCATCATCGCACCTTTTAGCAAAGTGAATGTCATAAAGAGGCAAACAGAGGCTCTGAAACATAAACGCATACTCTTACCCTGTTCTCATCATCTACCACCACCAGGTGTCTGAGTCCCAGTGCTCTGAACAGCTTAAACACACGAGGCAAAGAAGTTTCCTGGAAATAAAAAAATGCTTTTGCTTTAGTCCAACTTCAAATGAAAAAGAAAAATCCTGAGAAAATCTTTGAAGAAGTGGAGGAAACAAACACATAAAAGAGATTGGAGTAAGCAGCATCCTTGTTCAATCTGTCTGTTACCTGGGGAACGGTGTAAGGCGTTGGGTTCATAAACTCAGTCAGGTCCATCATACACTCCCTCTCGTCCTGGGAGACGTGGATGCTCTGGATGGGGGGGAAGCGAGGGTAGGCGTCCCGGAAATCTTTTAGCTGGAGCTTCCTCTGAGTCAGCCGGGACTGGGCCAACTCCACAAACACCTGCCAGGGGGAGAACCGCAGATAACAAGAGGTTGATTCTGTGTGAAGTGCCTCGATGCATCGCAGTACCTGAACATACACACCACTTCCTGCACAAGCAGACGCAGCTGCTGGCGTCACTGATGTTACCTTGTGCTTGAGAAGAACGATGAGCTGAGAGCGGAGGATGAGGCCACAGAGCTTCCCCGGCTGGGCAGGAGGAAAAGGATAGAAAATAAATAATAATCGGTGTAGTCAATGTAGTCTGTCTGCATTAAAGATCAACCTGATCTCATTTTCCTCTAGGATTATTACAATCACATTCAGTGAAAAATCAAGTGTTTCATTACAGACCTGAAGTATCATTCGGTCTAACCGTACCTCATCATTATCAGAAACCTGCACGACGACAGGGAAGCCGTTGTGATTGGTTGATGTGTTGCTAAGGGTGTCTACGATGGTTCCCACCTTCTCAATCCTGTTCAAACAGGTGACTGGAGAACTCATCACCTCCCTGGATTGTAATGGAAATGACAACATGGACAAAAGAGAGAGAGGGGTGTAAAAGGATGTTTACATTGCTTTACTTAATCACAATATTCTAACTGCAGAGTTGCTGGGCAACGTATCCTCCCACTGATCAGCTGTGACTGACAACTCTTCTGGTCTAATCCTAAAACACAGAGAAACCTGGAGAGGCCCAGACATTTAACATCTTTTAAATCTCTGCAGAAGTAGCTCCCAGCAATGAGCTGCCCAACAAGCCCGACGATGGTCGAGATGTTTGGATATGCAATAACGCATAGCAGAACGAGTCTTTGGTTGAGAAAATAGGGAAAAAAAGGCATCAAACTGATATAAAAGTGATGTTGTAAACAATTTACTGTATATAGTATTTGCTCATACTACTATGAAATTCTTGAGATTGAAGTAATTTTGTGTGGAGATAATTCTGCTGCTCTGGTGAGCTGATTCGAGTTGCTCTTAGCTCAGCTCCCTATCAGAGTTCCCTTCTTGATTCTAAAAACACGAGAGTAATACAAAGTACTTTATCAAAAAAAAACTTTTTTCTTTTCTTTTTAAACCAAATTATTTCTAAAAAAGGAAGACAGACAGATCAAAATCACAAAACAAAAAACATTTGCATCTAGCAGAAATATTTTTAAATAGAAATAAAAGTAAACTACTTATAAATGCATCACACAAACCCTCTGTGTGTGGGAAATACCTTTTTAAGTGTCTTTCTATAAAAATTACAATAAGTTTGTGTTGAACAAGTCAAACAGGACCTACCTGGCAGTCAGCCAGTGGGAGGTGGCCGGAGCGTCCCAGTGCAGGAAGGGAACACTCTGCAGCTTGATATGAATATCATATAAACCCTTCATAAAAATAGAAAAGGAAGAGTTGTTACAAACATTTTACTGCTTTATACTAACATAGTATAGATTGGCCCTGTCAATTACATAACACATCTCCTCTTCTTCCCTACAAGACACTTGAGCACATTTGTCCTTTTATCCAGTGATTTTATTTTCCTACTCGGTAATAATATCTTACAATAGACTTTAAGGGGAAAAAATCTATTGCAATAAATTGTCACATTTGTCCACAGTGTCCATTGTTTTAATAAGTTGGTTGGTCTCTTTTTATTGTGACATCGGTGCTGTGGGAACTGACATAAATAACAGCCAAAGAGAGGATCACTTTTTTGTCGCTCACCTCTTGAAAGTAATCTCCGACTATCTTGGCAGTCATGAGAACGAGCATGATGGGAAGGCCGTACGTGACGTTTCCTGTTGCCTCCACCATGATGACAGTCAGACTGAGAGTCATTCTCACAATTCCCCCTGTGGAGAACAGAACATTATTTCACCTGGTTTTAGTAAACAGCACATGTATTAAAAAGATTAAAAAATACTCACCTAACTGAGCTGCTGCTCCAATCAGGGCATATTTACCAGGATCAGCCCAGATCTGTGAAAGTAGAAAATATCTCTACTTAAAATTTTGTTTATTATTAGGAAAAACATCCATATTACATACATTCATCCACTAAACCCATCAAATTCTCAACAACATCTATAGTCAGTTCGTTGGTCTAACTCTTATGGACAATTTCCAAACTGGAACTAAGAGGTGTTGTGTACTGACCGAACCCTCTGACGTTATTGAGGCAAGCAATATTCCAAACAGCCTCCCCCAGGCTGCTCCGATCAGAAGAGACGGGATGAAGACTCCAGCAGACACCGACAGGCCGTAGGTCCAACACGCCAGAAAGAAATAGGTCAGAGTGAACAAACCCAGCGTCAGAGGATTGTAGGTTCCTTTAAAACACAGAAGACAAAAAGCAATGAACAGAGACTGTTCAGACAGGAGACATCCCACTGAAGAGTTGTTTCCTGTATCTTTGTCACTCTCCGTAGGAGTCTGGGTCAAATCATTGTAATGGGGGACATGAAAGTAAACAGATTCTGGTCAACTCTTTTGACTCTCAGCCTCAGAGAAGGATTTGGCCCCTTTTTCAAAGGCTATATTTCTTTGAACAATCTGAAACTAAACTGATTTTTTTTTTTAGACCAAATATCAGGAGAAAAATAACTTTGTTTGAGGCCTGTTTAAATCCTAAATAAGTGTAGCAAAGTAAAAGCTTATTATCAGATTTTTTTTTCCTTTTTAAAGTCCATCCACACAATGTTCACAGGATTTTAACCAGGTTAACTTTTGCCTGGTTCAGACTACATGATTTTTTTCGTCGTTCACGTCGGTCATATGTCAGATTAACCGACGTAGATGTCATAAATTCGCTCAGTGTCGTGTGCCTGCAAGTGGCCACACTACAAGAACGCCCCCCCGATCATCCCGTGTTGTCCAGCGCCTTCCGAGCGCACAAGACGGGAGGCGGGACAAGCAGCTGTCAATCATGGCAGCAGACGCACTTAGGGTGAGAGTGGCTCTCCTCTGCTCCTCGAGAGAGAGAAAAAAAGACGGCATACTTGACATATGTTCTTTGGTGGCGGGGGGAGGGCGTTATGGGCTGTTTATCCTGTAGAACTTGAAGTAACAAATTAATTAACATGTTTAAAACACTGCAACGTTTTAATGCTAGCTTGTGACAGAAGCTACAGGGTGATTATAAACAGGAGGAAGGGATTTGGGAATACTTTTGTAATCTATGAGAAGGAAATTATCTATTAACCCAAATCTATTAATATTTACCAGGAAGCTGCACTCTGTATTCCTATTGGTCAACATGTAGGAACTCGTCGTAGGACAAAAAAATAAAAATTCTGACATGCCAGACTTTGTTTCGTGGTCCTGAAGCGTCCCAGACGCCGGATCGCCGGTCTTTCATTATGTCACACTACACGAGGTAAAGACGCTGGGTCTGCGACCCGACATCCCATAATCGGGCACAACAGTGAACGTTTGTCTGCGACGTGTCTGTCGGGTCAAAATCGGGCTGAATTGGTGTAGTCTGAACCAGGCATTAGGAGACAATGCCGCTAGATTGGAATGAAATATGCAATCCTACTGGTTTATAGATGAACTATTCCCATTTTATTCACTACAATTCTTCAACATATACACATATATGCTCTTGTGCAGCTTTACCTGGCTGATTGTGGAAGAGGCTACGCACACTTCTCTCAGGAGTGTTGAAAAAGGCTGTTGCCATGGAGTTGTACTCCCCATCTGCACAGAACAACTGGACAAGATGGAGAAATGTAACAGAAGTGACACAGAGCAAGAAAAGTAGTCCATAATGCTTGAAATGTAGTGGCAATATCAATATGGGAAACTGGGAACTAACTTTCATGACAACGCATCAAACACTTGTGAAGATCTCTGACTCAAAATGCTAAAGGTTAACATCATGATACTAAACTGAGTGCAACAAATATTATAACTTATGAGAACCTTTGGTAATGACACAATGTCTTGTGACACAGATGCTGATAAAGATTATAAAAACTAAACTCTGCTGTCAGGTAAATTTAAATTTAAAAAAAGGAAACAAGCAAGATTCACTTTGAGAGGGAAACATCTGATCCGAGTCTACATGGGAGTCTCATTGTCTCTATGACAAGCTCCTCCAAACACAGTTCATCTTAAAAAATTCAGGAGATGTCTGACAAGGCTTTTAGTTTTATTACATGTCATCACGGGTGCACGCGTGGAGCATGGGGGGCGTGTGTGTCTGTGCGTACCTGCAGCGGATACTCCTCAGTGTGGTCTTGATCAAGAGGCTGACAGTCATTAGAGAAGTAGATCATGGTGAAAGACACCGTTGCGGTCACGGCAGCAACCAACATGGCCTCCATCACTTGTAAACATGGGCGATGAACGTATCTAACACACACAAATCAGAGCTCTGTAAGATGACGCACACACAAATTTATTTTCCACACATGAAAATTTACAGGTGAGCGTTAGAAAAAAAATAGCTTAGAGGAAAATAAAGCGTCTCTGCCAAATCTGCTGTGGCGTGTCTTCAGGCCATCTCACCACAAATGTCGAGTGGAATGACGGTGATGTAATGTGACACAACAACAGACTTCCTTCGAGTCTGTCATTGTGCCAGGAGAGGAGATGATATTTTTAGAGACAAGACCTCACAGAGCAGAAATAATGGAACGCTCAATTCATCTAATACATCAACAAACAGTCTTCCTTGAAGAAAGCAACATTTAACACACATAAAAAAACACAATATTCAGATGTTTGAAGATGTCGTTTATCTCTTTAATCAAACTAAAAAACTCTTTGGCATCACTGTAACCCAACTAGAGTAACTTTATGAGTCTGAAACAAAAAACTAGGTCAAAAAACCTTTCTGTCATCGCTTTGAGCATGTGACATACAGTATGCATGATTATGTATATTCTGTCATCAGCACATGACAGAATAAGTAAAAATATAAAACTCATTTTACATTCAAAATATACATCTCCTTTTTCTTACTACAATAAGGACAACAATAGCTGTAGAGCTACTTTGCAGCTCTAGAAATAATTTCCATGAATAAATCTGATGTCAACATGTCTCCTGCAGCTTTTAGGCCGACTTCAAGGCAACTAAAGTAATTTAATACTTACTTAAAAAAAGGTTCACATGTCTATCAACAAACTTAAGATGTTTAAAATTAAACTTAAATCCTAAAAATGTTCTTAACGTAACACAAATATCAGTTTTTATGATCAGTCAGCTTTCAGGTAGATGTCGTAGTGGAATCCCACAGTGATCATAAGATGGGACTTTTTATATATATAAATAAATAAATAACTCACTTATTACCACAAGATGTTGATATTCACAGAAGCTATTTTTAGTGCTCTATCGAAACCACCTAATTTATCACCCACGCCCTGTTTTTGAAGGGTAAAAGGAAATAATTCATGCTTCATTCATTCTGTGTGTTGCCGTCACACTGCACATACAAAGCCAACTATCATGTGCAACTTGAATATTTCTTGGATTTGGTGCTGTATTTCTGTTTGATCCCTTTTTAAAGAATACCTGATCCTGAAGATTGTCAGCCAGTAGTTGAGTACATTGAACAGAGCTCCCAACAATCCACCTAAATAGCAAAAGGATGAGGGGGAAAAAAAGGCATCATATGAATACCAATCAATTCAACAAACCATTTTACAGATGAAAAATTCATTTCCCTGACATACGACAGGAGACTTTATCCCCGTCCAGTATCATGTAAATGTAATCTGATTACAATCTGATTAACATGAAAGATACAGACAATACACCAATTTAAGCAAGATGTTCTGGCTTTACTCGGACGATCTTTTTGGCTGCTCTCTCATTTTTAATCCCTGGACATCGTATCCACACGTTCCTAAACAGGAAGAGTCCAACTTTTCGCTCCTTGGGCAGATTTGTCCAGGCTAAGCGCCAGAACTTCACTGCAAAGTCTGTTCCCTCCAAGTATGCAGAGAGTAGTTTAATGACGGATGCAGTGCCTGTTACGGGGAAGCTGCAGACAGCCCATCAAGCCGTGAAGCAAACAGGGTAAGTTTGCTTCAAAACCATGTAATGCAGATGTCCGCGTTGTTCAATCCGCTTGGTCCCACACGCTAAACTTCTATTCATATAATCACAAAACGTGTTAAATATGCTGAGGTATGCACAACTATTTTATGTTGGCCTTAATGTAATTTTCTGATAAACCGTTCGATGCTACAGCGCATTTCTCTCATTTACCTGTCAAAGCCAGTTGATCTGGACCGGTTGAGTAGGTTTTGCTATGGTAACGGAGTGATATAACAGTGATTTAACCTGCTGAACTACGTGTGCATATGTACGAAAATAAAGCACGCCAGTTGGCATTACAATTGTCACTGATCATGGTGTAAATACAGTTACATCTCAGTCCCTCTGAACACGGAAGCGCCACGCCGCGGCTTCGCAGCTGAGCTGCAGCTCAAGTCACTGGAGGCCCCGGTGCTGCAGAAGCAGAAGTGACTGATCTGTTTTGACTTTAACTTCTAAATAAATCGGTTTAACCTCATAAAAATGTCGTTTGTCGTAACAGTTCCTTTATTGTGTTAAGCAAAGTGCCATCCTGCAACCCTTCACCGTCTGTGGAGTAATTTTTTCTGCTGCTGCAGCTCCAGTCAAAGCTTTGGAAACATACCCATTCAAAGTCAGTGGGTAGATGTGTCCAAACTTTTGACTGGTAGTGTATGTGTTGCCAAAACTAAATCTAAATTTTCTGGTGACTTCTACAACTGCGTTTCCACTCATGCTCTGATGGTCACAGGTTGCTGACATGCAGACTGTTATAGACCACATGGCAAATGCTTGGGGAGTTCTGGGGTCCACAGGTTGTTTTAAAATTATGTTGATGCAGTAAAGTGGAATAAAGATCACATGTTAAAAGTGAATGATCAGCTTTCTTTTTAAACTTTTCATTATTCTTACAGCTGTATTAACTTCTGTTGCACAGTTTCTACTCTAGGACAAGTATTTTTACTAAATCTTTCCTACATTACCTGTTTTAGATGGCACATAGTACAAACACTCTTCTTGTAAACTTAGAAATAATGCAATTATTAAAAGCAAATAGAGTTTTGGATGATTTGACATTTAAGTGCTATATTTGACCAGATTTGGCTGACTGCTGTTGTTCACTGTATGCACTAGCAGAGGCAAAAACGCTCTTCTTGGAATTATGTGCCAATAATATATTTATAGTCGTGATCAATATATATTGGGGCCAAGTTAACCATGTCAAGAAACCATACTAAGAAGTTAAACAGCTCTTACCGATAGCTCCCATAGCAATGAACAAGGGAATCTCATAGAGGTTGTACTCCATACTCTGGAGGGGAAAAAATAAGCAAGAACAGAATGTCATGTTTTATATTCATTAGAGAGGGGGGGGGGACAATTTAAGTTTCTTACTTCACTTTCAAAACGACCAAAGTTGATGAGACCAGGATTGGAAAGTTGTCCTGTTTTGCCGTGATAAATACTGAGGAAGAAGTTCAGTGTGAAGGTGGAGATCATGGAGGCGAAGAACTGAAGATGAGAAAGAGAGCATGATCAGATTGTGGGTCAGGGGAGCACAAAACAAAATGAGAATGGAAAAACATTTCTACTTCAGTTTTCTTCTCTTATTACATTTCTGGATGGAACAATATTGATTTGATTTGCTTGAACCCATTATATGATCATTAATAGTGAATTTATAGTGGTCACACATAGAAGCGCATGACTTACAATCCTCCATGTCAACATCTGGTTCCAGAAAGAAGCTCCTTCCTCCAGAGAGAACAAAACACCGCCTGTTGAACAAAGACATTAATTCACAGTCAGGAACCCAAACAGTTGAAGAATAAATCACCCAAACCTGGAGCTGTATCGTGGTTTACAAAGGACTGGACACCTTTGATTAAAATGTCTGTTTAATGAATAGTTCATGTGACGAGGTTGAGACGATATTAAATAACTTGAAATGAAAGATCAAGTTTTTTGTTTCTTTGCCTTTTTTTTTCTATATAACATTGTTTGACTCCTCAAACCTCGGCTCAAAAGTAAGTAGCCATGGGATGTCTACGATTGCACAATGAAAATGGACATATGATCAAACATTTACAGGAAATAAACCAACTCTAGTGATCTGTTGTAAACTCAAACTTCCCTCCTGGTCTGCAGGAGGAAATAAGAAACTGGAGCGCAGTCTAATTTAGCTAATAACTAGTTATTAATACATAATGTAAAATTCCCAAATTTGCTTTGTTTTTTTTAATAACTTCTGATAGCTTTGATGTGCTAAAGGAACATGCATACATACATACATGGAAATGATTTATTAATCCCCAAAGAGAAAACATCATGTATTTATTACTGACTCAAATATTATTGGCCCATTGATCACAATCAACTGAACTTAAGGAAAAAATTCCCTCACAGATTTGTTTTTAAAGATACTTTGCATTTAGTTTGGGCATGCAGTCATCAAGTTCTACTGCTGGCTTTACAGCGACTAAACAGTCAGTATAGCTAAAGCGGATTAATAACAAAGCACATTTTATACTGGGGTGTGCTACAGTGACTGTGTTTTTACCAACTGGTGCTCCAAAAGCAGCAGAAACTCCGGCAGCTGCTCCGGCTGAAACAAAATCCCTTTTTTCTGTGTCTCTCCGGAAGTATTCAAATATCTGCAAACAAAGACCTTTATTTCAAATTACTGCAACTTTTGACCAATTCTGACTAAACGGATCAGAAGGAGCCACAAACACTTGAACAATTAACTACTATCTCTAATAAAGGAACGGAACTTGTTACTGGAACATATAACACACAAACAGGACAGAAAATGGCTTGAAACCAACCTTAAAGTCTTTCTTTAAGGAGGTGCTCCTCCCCTGGGATACCCCTGCAGCCACAACAGCACCAGAATGAATCATGGGACCTTCCTGAAGGATCGCGAGCAAGCAAGAATATAGGTATGTAAGGGTGTTTTTGTGCTTGCAAGGAATAAACAGCCAAAAAAAAATTTGCATTTTGCATAAAAGAGCTTAAACCACAGCTCAAATCTCATCACTTCATCTTTCAAGACAAAAAAAAAGCTGCTTACCTTTCCAACAGCAAGACCACCGACCACCGAACAGATCACACCGCACACTTTCACCACCAGTGTCTGAGGACAAACACAACAATATCACGTTTAAAAAAAAAAACTGCAACTCTAATAGATTAACTAATATGTGTGTGAGTGGTTGTGTGTTTTTTAGGTGCCTCTACCTTTAATCGTACCACCCTGGGAATCTTGACTCCGTTCAGGTAACATTTTATCTGAGGGATTCCACTTCCTGCTGCTATAGGCTGGACAAAACAGAGTCAGAAAATAAGAGTGTTATTACATAATAGAGGAAAAAATAAAAGAACAGAGTGGTTTAACGTACTATTGTGTATTTGATTCAAAGTTACAGCCTAAACCGAAACTGTCCCTTATCACCAGTTACACTGTACCCAGCAGTAAGATTAGAGTAACATTTGCCTTATTCACACTTCCAGACAGTGGCGAACACGCTGCTGCCATTCCCATTTAACGCCTAAATCATTTCTGCTTTCGAACTTACCTCAAGGAACGCAACAATGATGGCTCCCACCATGACAATGGAAGAGTTGAGGACAGCCCAGAGGATGAGAGAGATGGACAGCCCACCTATTTCTGTAAACTTTACAATATCTGAGAAGGTCCTGAATCAAGGAAGAGTCCGGCTGAAAAGATATGGCTGAAATCAGCCTCAGTAATTATAAATGGGACTGAGAATAAAACAACATGCACTTGAAAAAAATCAGTGGGCAAAAGCTGGTTTATCTGAATGCCAGATCACTGTAATAGTTTGTTTCAATAAAGTTAAAAAAGATAGAAGAAAGCCAAAGCCAGACCAGCGGCAGTCAACGTTCACACAAGCGCTGTTTCAATAAAGTTTAAGAAAAAAAAAAAACACCTGCCAAATAATCAATAAGCTTTTGCTTAGTTATTGCCAGTGGTTTGCATCTGTGCATGCTCCATGTCTTCTTCTCTGTTTTTGGGGTATTTCTGTGGCAGCGTTACAGACCCACTTACAGGTCTGGCATTGATACTCCAACATTTTCACTGGAACTGGAACTGTCTAGGCACACACCTTTCTAGAAAAACGCCTGTCTGTATGAAAAACAGTTTTCTTAAATGAAATTGTTTGGTCACTGTGTGGATGTAGCCTTATGTTCTATAGCAGAAAAAGCTCATTTAAGACAAAAAGGTAAGCAAGAAAACATTCGTACTCAACCTCAGCCAAAACCTTTAAACTTTATATTTAAGGAACTTTTTTTTGTACTGTCCTGCAGAAAATCCCAGTCACCTCTTGCTCACAAATATGTCACATTTCAGTCATTCGGTACAAATCTTCAGGATACTCTCTTTGACCACTTGGTATTTGAACCCGGCCAGCTCCTCCACCACGATGTCTATAAAACAGGCGATGAGGCCAGTCAGAAAGCCAATCAGACCACAAACCACCCAACGGCTGATCTCAAGACATCGAAAACCCTAAAGACACAAACCAAGAGGGACAACAGAGAGGACAAATAATACAGGTGAAAAAAAAGGAGAGATGAAATGAAGAATGAAGGAAGTAAATTCAGATTAGGATGAGAGAGAAGGGACATGAATGTATATAAAAGTATAATATACAGGATGACATATTTAGAGGCGATGCTTGCTCTGCTCACCATGAAACTCATCCTCCTCTCCTCTTCAAGAAACAGCTGGTTTTCAATGTTATCATAGTCCAGACTCTATAATTTCAAGTTAAAACAAACAAATAGGTTAAAGATTGATGCACAAAACGTTTCATTGCCAAAGCAACTTCTAGTTTTCATGATAAACACAAATCCTGAAAATGGGACAAAACTGTGACTCCTGTACGCAGCTTGAGAGCAAATCAAATATGTGTTAATACAAGGCTAATTTCATCAACAGCTGCCAAGAGGATTATTGTTCCCTTTGCTGCTTCAGCATGCCATTTGGATTTCATGGCCTATAATACATTCCTCTCTGGGGTTTTTTATTTTGCTTGCACTGTAGGACCATTTAAATTTTCCCCTCCTCATCGAACGATCACTAATTTGTGGAAATATCAGTGAGTGTAATCCAGGTTTTTCAAAACCATCCAACTTGTTTTACCTCATATTTAAGTGACAGCAGCTTCTCATTGTGAGGGATTTCTTTGGGCCGCCCCCTCGCAGAGTCCTGCGGTGAAGAAGACATAAAAGACAGAAGTCACCACACCAGCACTGACCTATGGCCCTTGATTAGAGGCATGTAAGAGACAGCCCAGAGCTGGTAGCTGAATTATGGACACAAAATATTCTACATATGACAACAGAAAGAATTCACAAGCATTTTAAAGACCAGAGTTTTTTTGTTTTTTTTACTCAAAAGTCATTTTAAAAAGGAAAAGAGGACGTTTGACAGACTAACTTATAAACAGCTACCTTGATTATGAAGCAGATGGAAGTAGAGAAAAAAGCAGCATTTCCTCCACATTTAATTTAAAAATGTATTATCGTACAAATCACATTTTTTTGGTCGTTTTTTTTTATATCAATACATACTGGAGGAAATGCTGATTTGTATAAGCTGTAAAGACACTAAAACAAGACAACTTCAGGCAAATTAGAAATTCTCCATTTCACATCCACATGCAAGGTTAAGTGGGCCTCGGCCTCACATCTGTGGCCCATTTGTACAGCAAACCAGACAGCTCCAACTAATCAAAAGAAGCTTACATTCACACAGACAGACACAAACTAAACACACTGCAAATAAACTTATTTACAATGAAGCAGATCACATGCCTGGCAGTCACATTTCCATCAGCCAGTTAAAACTGGACAGCATCTTATTGTTTATAATATCATGGAAAGAAGTGAATGTGACATTCCACCAAGCTTCAGACAACTATCCTGTGTTGTGCTGCGGCTTCCTGGCGTTAGTTGGGAGGCTACATGTGTGCATTTCTTTGTTTTAACTCCTTTTGCATGTGCTAACAATTTCACACAAATCCAACGTCCTTTATACTCATGTCAGACTTCAATTTCACTGCATTTTACTGTGAACTGAAAGAGTTTTATGACCATCAAGGGGAAAGTTCCTGTTTTTTTTTTACATCTTATCTGTCAGAATCAGTTCTCATAAAGCATCAAGTGGGTGAGGGGTCAGGGCCTTGCATATTAACAAACATGGGCCCAGAATTAATTCCTTATTTGCAATGCTTCACAGTGGAAACTATCAGACATGTGTTTCATGAGTCAGCCGTTACTGGGTTGTTTTGGTCGTCTGTGTCTGCTGTCCCAAATTAAACTTTGGCCATATCTAAAAGGAAGTAACTAAGATGAAAACATTAATGTCAGAACCATCGACTTTATCTCTAAATTCTTATAGTGAATATAAATAACCTCTGTTTCTAGATGCTAGAAAAAGAAATTCTCCCCAAACAATGATGACTTTATTGACAAGAACAGACACAAAAACAGTGTGACGGCATTTTAAGCTCGGACTTTACCTCCTCCGATGTTATCTCCTCTTCCAAATCCACCGTGCTGAGTCTGCCTATCTGAAATACAGTGCCTCCTCCAGAGAGCTACAGACACCACAAACAGTAACAGAAATACGTATGGCCATGTGGCTGTGTTATTATCAAACAGACGCTGCTCTTGAGCTAAACCTAATGCCCCCCAAGCTGTGAAAAACTTATAATTATGTAAATATATAAGTCCTCAAAAGTTTGACTCAAAATAAAATTTTGAGAATGTTTTGTTTGCAGAACAAAAGTAGACATGTTACTTTTTACTCACTATTATATTTGATTCTTAAAAAAAGCCGAGTTCACAACTGTCTCAAATATAACTTACTTGCTTGAAATTGAAAATCACTGTCTTTACATCAGTTATAAAACAATAATAAAAGCATTTGTGTCTGGTTTTTTTATGCTTTAGCAAATAGGGCATCAGTATTTCGTTTTGGACTTAGCATGTAGCTTCCAGAAATTCTAATACTTCTACAAAAAGTCAATTAAAAACTCACATGAATAAATCAAATCAAGAGATGGAGTCAGGTTAGTTCCACCTGTGGTCGAGCTGTACATGAAGTAACTATCTATATCTGATACCTTCATTAATGGAAATAAGGAAGTTATATTTTCCATACTGAATAAAACCATGGCGTCTTGCGGTTTTACTTTAGCTTCATGGTACTATGTAACTCTTTTCTGCCTGGCATAATAAAAGAGACTTCTCTTAACCCTGGCAAGCCTATATGTGTCAACATCTATTAGTCTTTCTCACATTTAAATAGTAAACAAAGGAGCTATGGGAAGCACAAGCATTTCAGAACTCACTCTAACATAACTATTATTTTAATCATATCTTAATCTAATTATGCGCATCAGGAACGTAATGAAGTTACAGTAATTTGATTACGTTCCTCCAGTTACAGTCACAAACCAACAAACCAAGCTTATTATCATTTCACACCGGCAGCAAACTAGCCATAACACATGAAAACATGAGCGTTATGTTTGTGGCAAACGCATTAAAATACCTGCAAGCATTTATAACCCATGCAGTAATTAAAAATGTGATGCAACGTAACCTTACAATGCTTAATTAAAATAAATAAAGAAATAAATAAAAACATGACAGGGCATCTTCTTTCAGCTGCAGTAGAAACAGCTGTTAGCCTAAGTTAGCCACCTTGCTAGCTGTACCTGTCTGGAGTGTCTGGGCTGCTCGGAGCCATTGAGCAGCGGCGTCCCCTCTCCGGCTGCCCCGGACTCGTCGGTTCGGCTAGACCACGAAACTTTCTTAGTAACATTAGCCATGATAGCCACTGGTAAACTTTCACTGCTCTAAAGTGTCAAGAAATCCTTCATAAAACGCAGCTGTTTGCTGGCTAACCACTACTTTCTCATCTCCCCATGATCACTCCTGTGTCTCGTGATGTTTTGTAAGGCTCGCGAGTAGGGCCAAAAATAAATGCTCGGCGCGTTTTACGCTGGTTGATCATACTGTAGTTTGACCTGAGGACGGACAGAGGCACAAGGAAAAGGGTGGCACATTTTTTAATAAAAATAATATAATGAAACGAAGATTTTAAGGAATGGTAAAGTGATTATTACAACTGAAGTGGTCATATAATGTGAAAAATAAAGCATAATGACACAATTGTAAACATCACCCTGTTTCAACTTCTTTCTCTCTTTTTTTAGATTTGTTCCCACCATCAAATTCCAAATGGGCTGATATTATCCATGAAATGTGTCCCAATGTTGTAACTTACCGGCATTTTGTTGGCACCATCAGACTCAAAATAGGCTTGCACTCTGAATTTGATATATTATATGTTTTTAATCTTTTCTTAAATATAAAGTTTAAATGGTTTGCAAGTCATCAACTTTTGTTTTTATTTAACACCAGAAAATGTCCAGACTTTTTTTTTATTGGAAACAGGTTTAATGATTTTTTTTTATCAATTGATTTAACAATACAAAGTTATTATTGGCACACTCGTAAAGGATCTTGACATCAAATATGCAACTGCACACATTGTCCATTTCTGTTTGTTCAAGGTTTGAACTTGTTAATGCGTCCAAGCCATGCTGACCTAAGCAATGTGTCTGCATTATATGTGTATATCAAAACAAAACAAATCTGACTCTTCAGCTGCTCCATAACTTTCTTTAGAAGCAGTGCTCTAAACATTCACAGGCCACATGCTGCACCTCCCCATGGACTTCCTTTATATCCTGCATGCCCAGCACCACTCCTCTGGGTACACCTTTCCCTTCAGCTAGGCCTTCTACCTCTGAAGGGCTCAGCACCCGGTTCCATAAGTTAAACCCTGTCATTTGCCCCACAAAACCCTCTGCAGGATCAAACCCACCACCAACAGAGTCCTGCTCCTGTCCCAGCACCACAGATCCACCTCCAGGAATCTCCCACCCCTTCCTAAAGTTAGAACCAGAGGAGATGAGATGGCGGTTGTGATAGTACCAGAAACGGCCCTGGATAGAGGACCAAAGAACACAGAGGTGGTGCCAGCGAGTGTCCATAAGTGATGACACAGGGAGACGACGATGCACAGGGTCTCCAATGACAAAGTCCAGGGAGATTGAGGAAGTTGAGGATGGAGAAGAAGAGTAGGAAGGTTGAGAGGGTGAGGAAGAAGCAGAGGAGCTGGGTCCATACAGAACTAATTGGTTATCATTGTTCTCTGTAGCATAGGACAGCAGAGTGCCCACATGTGGGTCCTCAACGCGGAGCCATAAGCAAAGAGAAAGTTCAGGGAGGTCTGGGAGACTCAGCGAGAAGCTGGCGTAGTTCTCTGCTGAGGCTGATGGGAACAACAGCATGGAGTCCACGTTGCAGACTGAAGATACAGAGCAAGAGAGAACATATTATACAAGCATCAACATGTAAAATACGACTCTTCCTGTTGGGAAATACTCTGATCATTTAATCTTCCCTATCTGGGTCATAATTAAGCTCCACTTCCATAAAGTTGGGACCTCA
>JBBBVU010000022.1:7583491-7594019 GCA_037177055.1 Atherinosoma microstoma | reverse complement strand
ATACATATTTTATTTAGAGTGAATTCCAGTGTGCATATTGTATATACAGTGCATGGGAGGAGCGTCCAATGATAAACAACATAATAGTCAAACTGATTGGAACATAAGTAATGAATAAAATAAATAAATAACAAAAACGAAAAAAAATAAAAAATCTTGTTTCCTTTCCAAAAGAAAGAAAAAGAAATGAGGAGAGATAAAAAATAAAAAAATAAAAAATAAAAGAAAAAAACAAAATTTTTCCTTGTACAGATGCACCTTATTAAAATAATATCAATAAGACTATAATAACAATAGTAATAACAACAATTACAATAATAACAATAATAATCAATGAAAAAATAAATAAATAAATAAATAAAAATACCCCATCAAAAACAACAATATACACATATACCCACATATACATATACATACACACATATATACATACACCTACATACGTACATACACTAGTTATATCAAATAAATAATTATATCACTGTCATTACCATTTTACCTTACCACCGTATATGATCATTATTGTGTCTCCCCCTGCCAACCACAGTGCTGTGGTGTTTTTTATATATATAAAGTTTTTTGGTCCTTTAAAAACATGTAAAAAAACAAAATAAACAAAAATAATTTGCATATATGCACAGAATATTCCCACGTGATATGTTTGTACTGTTGTAGTGCAAAAGATATCCACCAGGTGGCAGAAGACAAGTAACAGACTGTATACAGTAGTTTTCACCATAAAGTGATGCAATAGGTTTCAGGAATTGTATTAGGCTAATTATGATATGTTGGGTGTTAAAGGATTACAATTTTAATCAGGACATTATAAAAAAGATTACATCATCAGTATAAAATGTCATATAATACAAAGTCTCACCAGCACTGCATAATGCCACTTTTACTCTTATTTTCCTAAAATGTTGTGATACTGTGTAAAATGCAAATAAAAGGATAAAGTTATTTACAATAATGTAAACCACCATGTTAAGTTGATGAAAGAACAAAGATGGTAAATCTTCAAACTGGAACTTCACTGTCTTTTATTTATTATAGAGGCTAAAAAGATAATAAATGTTCTTTAATACTTTAAAAGACTTGGTGAGACTGACATTTCACAACTAACTGGGTGAACTGGTGACAGATTAGTAACATGTATGTGCTTCTTAAGAGTCTTTCTGAAGCAGAAAATCGGTTGAATCACCAATCCGTGAAAGAATGTAAAAGAACAATAAATCTCAAAAGCTTCGAAGTCATGAAAAGTTTTTAGATCCCTCTTTCAGCCATTTTTTTATTCAAGAAAGAAGTTACATCATCATAACACTTAAAATGATTCCATGATGATTTACCTAGCGAGCAGTTGTTGTTTGTATTTTTTTCATTAATTTTACTTTTTTGTGAATGGAATCTTTTTTGTTCTGGTTAAATAACTTTGGTTTATCACAAAACCACAGAGGAGCTTTCTTTGAATTTATCTATGAATTTTCTCAAATCTTTACTTACAACTCAGGAGTTACAATAATTTTGAAAAAGAGTATTTATGTTTTACTCAATTTACCCATTTCTTCTTCCAGGGTTAGAGATAAATATTATTTTCTATGCATACCACTCATTTCTAACTGAGTGCTTTGTGTGATATAGTAGTATCTGTGTTACAGGTACTTGCTGATGGGGGGAGCTGTGGACTTGTGGATGCTCCACTTTGGACGTTTCCTGACAGGTGTTGCTGGGGGGATGACAGCAGCATCCATTCCAGTAGGTTACCGTGGTTACAGATCTTTAAAAATATCTAGATTGAATGCTTTGATTCTCAGTTCCCAGTACCCATAAAATGCACTTTAATTGATAAAGTTGTGTTTATACAAGTTTTAACTCATTTCTAAATGTGCTATATGTGACCCCAAAAACTAATTGGACATGTCAACCAAAAATTGGAGCATAGTTAATATGATGAATAAGACCTGCACAACGTCATACATCCACATTATTTACATAGAACTGGTTATTTAAAACCAAATATGGCAGCGGTAAGACTTTAGATCAGAAAACCGACATGTATCTTCCCAGATATAATCAGATCAAAGATGATTGAATTAGGGTTGAGAACTAAAGTGAGGGTACTGTGGGACACAGTTATATAGGTAGGGAAATATTTATAAGCTCAAAGGTCAACATAAGCTCAATAAGATGACTGGGATAAAACCCACAAAATGACTTTCAGTTCCTGCCTTTCCTACTTACACATGTTCCTGTTACTGTATGTAAATGTTCGGTATGTTTATGTTACAGGTTTACATTTCAGAGATCTCCCACAAAGAGGTGAGAGGAGCTCTTGGCTCCTGCCCTCAGATCACAGCTGTGTTTGGGACCCTGACGCTCTATGCTCTTGGTAACACTATACACATACAGCTGTTGTTACTCAAACACAGTAAATGGATACACACACTGGTCATACAATTTATATTTCTTAGCTAAATTATAATATTAATGTAATTTTCTTCATATAAGCTGATTCATCTTTTATTAATCATTAATAAAAGATTAATCATGGCAGCTGGACAACTCTTCTTCTCTTGCTCATACTAACATATGATGCACAGGTCTGGTGGTACCATGGCGATGGCTGGCGGTGGCAGGGTCTGTGCCAGCTGTGCTGATGGTTCTGCTGCTGGCCTTCATGCCCTCCTCCCCCAGGAGGCTCCTCTCTCTTGGTCGAGAGCAGCAGGCGGAGAAGAACCTCCGCTGGCTTCGGGGACCTGATTACGACACACATACCGAGCTCCTTGCAATACAGGTAAAAGAAAACAGATGCAGTCGCTACAACCTATATGAATGCATGTAATTACATGTCTGTTTGTGTTTTTGTTTTTCTTTAAAAATGCAGCACAGCATCAACACACAGGTTAAAATCACATGGTCTCAGCTGGCTAAACCCATCTACTACCGGCCAATCTTGATTTCAGTGGGGATGCGTTTTCTACAGCAGATGACGGGCATCACGCCAGTTCTAGTCTACATGGAGCCCATCTTTGCCCAGAGCAAAGTCTCCCTGGAGCCCAGGTTGAGCATCTTACTGTGTTAAATCACAAACTTATCATAAATGATTCTGTTTGTTCTCTTAACCTGTCATTGTTTTGCATCTTTCAGATACGATGCCGTCATCGTGGGTGCCGTCCGCCTCTGTGCTGTTGCTATAGCAGCCGCTTTGATGGACAAAGCAGGACGCAAAGCCCTGCTGTACACTTCAAGCATGCTGATGTTTTTGTCCACTCTGACTCTGACCATGATCTCCCACACCACACCATGTCCTCCAGGCCCTGTTCCTCTGAACCACACAACTCTGGACTACAGCTCCCACAATGATTTGGGCACCACTTTACAGGCCAGCCAGCAAACTGCTGCAAGCCTCATTCCTCTCATTAGTACTGTAGTGTTTATATTTGGTGAGTAAAAGCAACTTATTCATTTTTTCCTAACAACAGATGCCTCTTTAACCCATTACCTTTATTTGTAGCCATGTCAGTGCTGTGCCTGACAGAGTAGAGGTCTACACACACACACACCAGGACCAAAGACCCAGAGCCTGTATGGGTTTGGGTCCACATTTTATGTTGTCAGTCAGGTCTGAGGTGCATCCAGTTCCATCACTCCAAATCAGTACATGTAACTAAACCATGATTATATATTACCAATTTTGTTGATAATGCACAACAGCCAGACATGGACGACAACAAAAACAAGATCATCATTAACCTTGTTTGACATATTGTAAGTTATAGCATGTTCTATTAGCCTATAGGCTATTTCCTTTGTTCAGTGTACATACAGTACCGTCCAACCTCTATCAGTGAACACATAGCTAATATTTGTAATGTGCAAATTAGACTGCAATGTTCTCATATTAGCTTGTAATGCTAATAAAAGCTAGCCCAGTCAGTGAGCACAATGAGTGAATCCAGCATAGGTTGAGTGAAGTCAACTGGACTGGGTTTGGTTTCTTGAAGAGTGAAACTTTGGTTGAGTCATGATGTTGAGTGACAGCTACAGACGCTAAAACATCAGTGGTTTCACACGCTACAACCTCCCACTAACTCCATCAGAACTGAAGAAGCTCTTCTGGATGAAAGAAGAACGTCTGGAAAGGAGATCCATCCCAGTTGACTTGACTCAACTTACAGTGGATACCATCAACTGGATGAATGAGCACTTTCACAGACAATGAGTTTTCCAAATTACACCTGGAGCAAATCAAGTGTGGCATCATTCCTAGCTCCATGCTAATATTCTGAGGCAAACAGAGCACAGCATTAAGTTAATAGTCAGTTAATGGTTTAATCATAATAAGATGTGAAATCTACACCATTAGGATTTCTGATGTAGGGCCATAAACTTACATTCTTTCTCATTGTCGGTGGGGGTTGCCCACACTAGTTGAAAAAACAAAACAATTTATTGCTTCAGCAAACATTTACCTAATAAATTGATGTCTTTATTGCTATTCATAATTACTAATAATGCTCATTTTGAGAATTAATGTCTTAATCAAAGGTAACATGAGTAAGCAGGATTGAGTGAGGATAACTTTGGACTGACCTGTAGATGCACAATAGTTTCCAGTGCTGCTGAAATAGAATCATATATGGCAACTGAACAGTGATGATAAACTATGGTAAGGTAGGGTATGTGTGACCTCATTCCAGCTTGGCTGGCATGCAGAAAATGTCTGAGAAGCAATATTGGTTGGTCACTTAATCACGTAAACACGCCAATCATCCACCTACCAGGGGACCGCTAAACATCATCATTTAGTATTGTAATAAAAGGCATGTAAGCTTTTAGCTCAACACAGTTTCACAGCATTTAGCAAAAAAATAAAAAAATAAATAACTCTTTAGTTTATTTCAAGTAAAAGTACCCAGGTACATAAACAAGCCAACCAGCCTCCATAACCGTACATCATGTGGGTTCACAAATACCTTAGACGGTTCATTTAGCAGAGATTTAATCAACGGCCTGGAACATATCTCTATATTTTATGTCATGATGGTTTTAGTAAATGTATGTCTTGTTGTCAACATGTCTAGACCTGTTAAACCATCGTGTAGATGTTATTTTTAGCTCTATAAACCGCACATCCACATTTTCAAACTCTTAACTGGGACTGGTGACACTGGTTGTTATGTTGTCACACCCATTTTTTAAAAAAAAACATTAAAACATCAGTGTTATGTGCTTCATCATCACATTGTTTCCTGTTTCCTAGGATATGCCATGGGATGGGGCCCAATCACGTGGCTGCTGATGTCAGAGGTCCTTCCGCTGGTTGCCAGGGGCAAGGCTTCGGGACTGTGCGTCGTCGTCAGCTGGTTGACGGCCTTTGGGCTCACACACGCCTTCACTCACCTGGTGGATGGGTACGGCCTGTACGTGCCCTACCTGATTTTCACCGTGGTGTGTGTCCTCTGCCTGCTGTTCAACGCCGTGTGTATCCCAGAGACTCGTGGACGCTCGCTGGAGGAAATTGAGAACTATTTCAGGACAGGACGCACCTTCACAATCAGACATTCGGATACACAGTCCAGTTGAAACCTGCAGATAAATGTTTGGGTGTTGTTTAAAAAAAATTTTAAAGGCATTATTTTGAAAGATGACTTCTAATGTTAATGAAGCACTATTAATTAGTAATCACACACTGAGGTCAGGAAGGAGATCTAAGCTGTTGATACAGGGGACTTACAGCATATTTATTCAGCCAGTTAGATCGCCCCCCTCTGCTGCTTTACCCAGAAATATTCGAAGCACTTTTACTCTTTCTTTCAACCATGGCAACAGAAATCCACCTGCATTTAGCTGGAGGGTTGTGATGCACCGCTCAGACACAGTTAACATCAACGTTCCCACCGATGTGTGCACAGAGTACAAACAAAGGAACAAAATAAGCCTTATTGTATGACACACACAGGTGAAACTAATGTAACAATGGCTGAAACTGAACAAACAGCTTAAATTCAGCCTCAGAAGTGAAAGCTCAGCAGTGTTGTTTGAAGTTGAATTGATGTATTGCTCTACTTCAATAACATGATATCCTTTTACTGTAACACACCAGAACATCTTCTTTTAGGGTTACCATGCTACTTTACAAGCACTTTATGAAGTTGTGATTTGTATTTTTGTGCCACATACCGTCAGCTCATGCGGGAGTATTGTACTATACTACATTCATTTTATATTGTTCTTTTTTGTATTATTCTTTAGTGAATACTTAACAAGATATCTATTAAAACTGTTAAATCATAATCTCCTTAACAGTTCACAATTGATTTATGTACAAAGATTTATCTAGAAGAGTACTGCAAATAAATGTGAACATACTGTATACAATTATTTAAAATTTATTTACATGTCAGCAAACAGATGATTTTAAAAAAAACAAAAAAAACTGGTTCATCAGAGGATTGATGCCAACAGGCTTAGCAGGGTTCAGCAGGCCATGTCACATGCCACAGCGTCCACCCAGTGTCACAGGACCGACTCTGATCCAGCCAACGGGACTGCCCAGCGACTCCCCGTTTTACTAATAACTATGCAGAACTCTCTCTAAGTTGCCAAATCACAGTAGTTAAATAATCTATGGAGGGACTATATTAAGATGTAAAATGCGCGTGGTGCTTTGTAAGCATTTAACGCAATAAAACTAAAGCCTTGTTTTTAAAACTAATGTTGCTGATTTACAGGATGGGCAGATCAGGAGGAATTTCTGCTCTGATGATGATTTTTAAGGACTTTAACTATACTCATGTCATCCTCTAAAAAGAATTCAGGTCTGATCAGACACCTTCCTGGTGATATGAGGAGATGGGAATAAATCTAAACATCTTAAAGCTTTAAATAATAAATTAATATGATTAAATTATCTTAAAAAGCAGCAGCCATACAAGACCATAAGAGTACTAAATAAGATCTTGTAAGTTTACAAAAGAAGAGCTAAAAGACTTTTATAAAACCTTACATTTTGCTTTTAAAGCTGCAGATGTTTAACTGAATAAATAATTGCGTATCTAATAGTCAACTGACACACAATGTGAGTAATGTCAGTAAACCAGGAATGGTAGAAAGAAGTCATTACCTCAATAAGATCTAAAACATGTATTTATTATTAAACTTGTTTTCCCAGTGCCTTCTACTATCATTGACTAACCAAAACATTTTAGAATATGAAGCAATGTACGAGTTTGACTGGTGACACTGGCAAAAAAAGAACAAATATTTGTTGCGTGGCCCTGAGGAAATAAGGTGTGGAAATTGGACATCGTTGCAGAATTAGTAACAGATGGTAATATTGCATGGGAATGTGAAAACTAAACAGACTAAATCTGAACCATATGACTAATGTCACCCATAAAACATAGATATAATTGAATTAATGTGGTTTTACTTTAATCTTGGGACAAATTTGAATGACATCCTGAAGTCTCTTGGAGTTCAACAGAAAATATAAACTGGCTAATGCAAATCTGTTTAGTATTTGTTCTGTATAATGACTTGTTGCTATTTAAATTGTAAGAAATGGTTGTTAAAGGAACTCCAATTCATGAGTCCATTTTAAGCACTCGCTTTAAAGGTCCAATTTTGTACTCCAAAAACATCTGGTCCCATCATGTTCTTAAGATTATAACATGTAATTTTTTTTACTGCAGACATGCAGGGAAACAATATTCTACTTCAGTTTTTCTTTCTTATCATTTTTTGAACTAAGTGAGTGGAAATATACTGTCATCTGGCTGAGTAACCCCAGGAAACCATTATTTAAGCTTGTTAGGAGACATTCCTGGAATGATTACACCCTGTAAGGACTCATAAAGAAGCACTTATAAAAGAAACATATTACTATTCCAGATATGCACCTCTTCAGGTAAGTAGTTGATGTGTTAGTTAGATATTTTACCTTTGCCCATTTTTCTTAGAAATCCATGTTACCTGAATTGGATATTTCAAGACACCATCAACCCCCCTTGGCTGTAACAATACCTTTAACATCCACTCCTCTCCATTTCCATGAAAACAAAACCACTCATAATAATAAAAAATAAGATAAAACATTGATACAATTTCAAATAAATAAATTGTTTTAATGATTTTTATTGTCAGATAAACTTCAAATTATTCAATTTAAAAGGAATCTTCCATTTTACAACAATGAGAGAACAACCAGGTGATCGGGTGCATTGTTCTTTGGCTCCTAGAAATGAAAAACAAATATATGGGCAACGCACTGACACAGAAGCACAAAGAGAAGCTAACACGAGTTTGACAAACATATCACTGAGACTGTGAACGTCTCTCACTCAGTATTTATATACTTGCTATTTTTGGACTTCTGGCAACACCCATTTTCATTCTGCCTCCACCCAGTGATTTGCATTTGTGAATGTTGTGAACTTGATGAACATCTGCATTTTGTATCGCCATATAAAGATTGACAACAACATATAAGACTGCTCCTAAAGACATGATCTGACAAACCCCTCTAATAGGTGACGGTTTTAAACCTTTAATGAAGTTCACGTGAGCTGTGAACAAGTCAGGTGACTGTTAATTAGCTTAAAAGTATCAGCAGGAACTCTCCCAGATCTGCTCCTACTTCTCCAAGACAAAAAAAAAAGATGCTTTCTAAATAGTAAGATGTGTCACAACACTCATTCCTAGAACCAACTCTATCCAGATGATACCTCCTTATGCCTTAACAAAGCATTTTCATGCTTTGGTTAACTAGGCAGGTAAACTATTATATTATATATTATTATATCTATATTATATATTATATAAAGAAGCACTTGTGAACGTTGGCAGATTTCCTCAGTGTGACGCCCCTAACAACATCATCCATCTTGCATCCTACCTCTACCTCTATATGTTGTTAATTTAACTTTGGCTTTATGGAAGGACAGAACTCCGCCAAAATACATTATTTCTGGTGAGAATCTCACTTTTGAAAGCATAAACCCAGCATGGTTTCACCATGAGGTGGGGCAGGGGGTCCACGGCTTTTTAGTGTTTGCGTGAAGGGGGTCCTCGAGGTAAACACGTTGGGAACCACTGCTTTAGAATACAGTACGCAGTGTAGGCTTATATTTTTCTGGACATCATCTGGAGGGGTTGTGTTTAAAAAGTATAAATGAAGATGGCCTGGACTTTAAGTAGATTTTACCCTTCCAACACACCAGACTCAAATTAATGTCAGGTGTGTTGGAGCAGGGAAACATTGAAATCCTGCAGGACACTGGCCCAAGAGCTCCGGTTTTTGGGGATCCCTACCCAATCAGCTCCCTGGTATGAAGTAAAGAAAATGTCCGAATGACATAGTGTGATTGCAGTGGTTTCCGCAGACCCCAACCTTTCATTAGTAACGTAGATACATCCAAAACAGGGGGCATCTATTTCACTGCATATAGATTGAATGGTTATTTCCCCAATGTGCCTTTTATATTGCTTCCCGTCTCTTTTGTGCTCTACACAGGCACTACCCTGAATTATTTGTTTTTTGAGAACGAGTCTCACACAAGCTTCTTCGGTTAAATAGATGTGAACAGAAAAACCCCAGCTAAATCTGGACGAGATTCTCTGCACATCCTCCAATGTTTATGTGAGAAAACAACTTCCTTGATGAGGTAGGTAGATAACAAGCGGATACCTTACCTTTTTAAAAAAAAGTCCAATTATATGTTGACTGTGATTTGCAAAATTATAGAAATCCAAAATTTTTACTCTACAGGCAAACTATTGCAAGTGAACTCGTATTTTAAGTAACTGACATGTTTAATTTCATGTCAACCAGACATGAAACGTCATGATACACTATCAAATTCAGATTAGGTCCATCTAATTACGCAGACACAATAATTCATCTTCCCTTTGGGGATTTACACAAACTACAGTTGTCTGTAACATGAATCCGTAAGAGCTGTCAAGATTTTATTGATGACCCACCAGCTTCCTGAGGGCTGAATGTCTGAAAACACGGGGTTGGTTTTGGTTCAGGAATGTTGTCCATCTGGCCCATCGAAACGAAGACACACAGCCACCTCACCCAGTACACATCAAGCACAGGCAACACCCAAACTCTCACGCATCACCTTGCTGCTGTAGATCTTTCTGATGACTGATTCAGATGATAATTGTGTAAATTGTTGGTTTATTCCAGATTAGGAGTAATCTGAGGAAAACTTGTTTCAGCCACACAATTACTATCAAGATGCAAAATTTCATTTTGAATGAACTACAATTTAAACTGTCCTTCTATAGAACATGCTCAATTCCTAGCTTCTTTATTCCCTGATATTTTTACTTTCTTGATATTTGAAGTACAATGTATTGCCTCTCTTTCTCACCATTATGCTTCTATGAAAATGTTTAAATGAAAAATTATATATATATATATATATATATCTATATATATATATATATACTGGTACATTTAAGTAGGACAGAGAGTTACTGTGGTGCGGGTTTCTTCTGTATATATGTATCTATA
>JBBBVU010000022.1:7565781-7578167 GCA_037177055.1 Atherinosoma microstoma | reverse complement strand
CAATCTTTCAAATTGTGATTTATGTTGATTTATGTTACTGAGTTAATACAATGACATGAAAAGCTCGATTGATTTCTTAAAATTGGAAGGAATCAAGATGTTAATAAAAGTTTCTACTGTGATATTTCTGATGTTGCATAATCTAAATATTGAAAAAGTAAACCCTGCATCCATTCAGATAGTCTTGCAAGCATTTATTTGAGAAAAAAAAGGTTCAAAGAGGTTGGTTTTTTTTTAAAGTGACCACGCCTGAGACATGTCAGTGACTTGTGTCCTAACAGACACACCTGGGTGTTTCCTCGGGTGCTGACACAAAACATCAGTACAATGCTGATCCTGTTTACCCTGGGTTTAGTGATCTATCACCTTCGGTTGTAAATGTGTCAGTTTGGGATAGACAGTTTTGGGACAGACGTTTCCAGCAGAGCCACGGCACATGTCTTTAAGGCTTTAGTGAAGTTTGGCTCCATCTGGTGGCCACAAGCAGCATCACACAGTATAGTCACATGACGTTTTAGGTAGTTTCATGAAGTATTGGTGGATTCTGTCTTCATATTGTCCTTGTAACCAATGATTTATGTTCATTCTCTCTCTTTGCAGCAAAATGAGTTCAGATAGAAACACCGAACCCCCTCCCTATCTCATACCAGGTACGCCTAAACACTCACCATCATCATAGCCAAGCTAAATCACACCATCTTGTTTCTGTTGCTTCTTCCTTCCTTTGTTTTGATACTTACCTTCTTCTTTTTGGGTTTTGTCCAGTAGAAGGTCAAGGGGGTGGGGTGAAGGTTTACCACGTCCACACCCCATTCACTCCTCCCGTCTCAGAGGAGATCTCAGGAGCTCAGGTCACACCAGGTAAATATTCACCCCTGAGCTTACCTTTTTTTTTTTTTTTTTAATTTTTAGCCTAATTTTCTTTCATTATTGATTTGCTTTCCTGTTTCATGTTTCCCTCCTCTCTAACTCCAACAGTGTACACAAGCGGGGGAGGAGGCCTGGGTACAGGGGCCGAGTCGGATGGCAAAAGAAAGTTTGTGAGTTACGATGTGGGACTGGGATCTGAACCTGGCATGACAACCTGTTCCAACTGCCAGCAGCAGGTCATGACAAATGTCACCTACAAAGCAGGAACTTATGCCTGGCTGATGTGCCTACTCTTCATCTGCCTCGGGTGAGTCTGCTTATAAAAACACACAACCAACCACAAAAGAAGAGCTTTGGTCTCTCTCAAATACAGTATAAGAAAAAAGACTGATGTTGATTAAATGTTTAATTAAATTTTATTCTATTTCATTTTAATTTATTTTATCTTACTTAGAACAGACATTAATATTTTGGGGGGGGTTTAAAAAATATTGTAATTTGGTGACAGCAGGAATTGTGCTGTTCTTCAGCAGCTGAGAAGCCAAACTCATTTAGAAGAAATGTTTGAAATATACCGCAGCACAATTTGTTTTTGTTTTTTAGTTTTTCTAATGTTACATGAATTAATTAAAGTTTATAATAAAACCCTCAAATAATGAAAAGTAGAAACAGTATGGAAAAATCCTTATTTAAAAGCCAAATAAATAAATAAAGGTGTTTTGATTTGCTGACGATATAAACCCAAAATATTTCATATTTTTTCTTAACAACTTAACTTCCTTAATATTATTTGAATCCGGCAACAAATAAAAAAATTTAAAAAAAAAAGTTAGGACAGAGGCAGTTGAGTGCTTGTAATCCGGTAAAAAAAATTATAAAGATTTGATTTCAAACTGGTGAAAAGAAGATAGTTGTCATGATTTGGAATGAAAGCAGCATCCATGAAAAGCTTTGAGTCTTTGAGGAGCAATGACGGACAGAAGGTCGTCAGGACCTCCATCAACAAAGGCACGGAAAAAAAACTTGAGCTGTTTGAAAATGATGCTCCTGCAGGAGAAATTGGAAAGGATTTCCATATTTCTCCTTCTGCTGTGCATAATAAACTGGAGTTAAATGATTCATGGAATCTGAAGGGATTTCTGGGCTTTAAACCTGTGATCCTCAATCCCTGAGATGGAAGTGTCTTCATCTTCATCAATAGCTGAATAATACCGTAACAAATTTAAACTTTACTTAAAATGAAACCTTATGTTAACCTTGTCCATAATAAGTGAATCTAACTTCTCTGTTCTCTGAAGCAGACATGACAATGAGCATCCAAGGTTGTTAACAGCAACAAATCCACGAGTCAGACTGTGATGGTTCAAGGTTTTATCAGCGCCTTTCGATTCAGTGACGACATCATAATGCATAAATGTATATTGAGAATTTAGAGAAACATAGTGCTTTTAAGATGGTCCCACTTACAGACCTGAACTGTCCCCAGAAGACAATATATAGAGAATATTTCAATAAAAAATGTGACATTGACCTCTTATTGTTGCATTAAGACGAGTTAGCGGTCATAACAGTTTATATGCAATGGAATGTAGCATGAAATGCTAAATGTCTTATTATCATTATTATTATTAAAATGAAATGTTTGCAATAAAATCAAAGTAACAGTAAATGTAATGATCACCACATTATATTGGAATATCCATACCGTCTTAATTTGGACTTGTATTGTTTTGGGGTTTTTTGTTAAGTTAAACACGTGGGAAAAAACTCCAATTACTGTAAAAAAGATGCTTGACCAAACAAATCAATGCATCTCTCTGAAGTTAACTGAGTGTGGATGTGTGTTGCAGGTTAGTCCTGTGCTGCTGCCTGATCCCATTCTTCATGAAACGCTTCAAGGATGCTCACCACACGTGCCCCAGATGCAACAGAGTCCTGCATGTTGAGAAGAGACAATGCTGTAAATGACAAACTTGAGGAGGGGGGGGGGGGGACAAAAGGACCCATAGAAATAAGAAATAACATCCTCACACCTTCATCTGGAAAACAATCAGTCAAGCCATTTTTCTGACGTTGAGGGGTCGCACTCAAAATGTAGCTTATTTCTGTGGATGAATCGTCATATTAGTCGAGGCTAAATCAAACATGGATGACTTCCATGCTGCATCATATTATTAGCAAACACACTGGGAGGGATTGTGCTGTCAGAGCTTCGGTATCACGTGCAGAAAATCACTAGCTCGGCTCATTTAAAGCACAGCACACCCCCCCATGCACTTTCTTTTTTCTGTCTTATTTTAAACTCATGTTGTCATTAACTTTTCCATCAGAATGCTGCTTCATTGAAGGCTTGTACATAGATTTTTATTATAAATGAAGGGGGTTGTGCATTTGAAATTGAAAGCACTTTGCTGCCTAGCTGAAGGGACATTTAAACATTGGAAGTAACAGCGACCAGGGGGAAGAATATTTGTGTTGATGTTTCGCTTTCTGGTTGTAAGAAATTTAAAAACTCCACCACATAACCTATGTGACTTGTTTGTGTAGTAATAACATGAGCAGATGAAGGGCATCCTGAAGGTTCGAAGATCAAGTTTTGTTTAGATTACTTTAAATATTTACTGTCCACGGGCATAATATCATAACACCGTCTGTAGCAGAAAGCAGGTATGATGTTTTCTACTCTCACCCTGACCCTGGACAAAATTTAGCATGCTTAAATTTCTGTTATTTACTATAATTAACTAATTAAAACCAATCTTTCTCTAATAAAATAATATCATAGAGATGATATATGGCTCCTTGTTGTGATTTCAAAGTGCTGCATTCACAGTAAAACATACATGGGAATTTAGAAACCACATTTGCATGTAATGCACCAACGCTGGGAGGAAGCCCGAGTACCCAAAGAGAACCCATGCATGCACAGGGAAAACATGCATACTCAGCTGTGCTGTGGGGCGATGGTGCCGACCACGATGCAGCCCCTGCACCAGGAGGGTCATGTCATATCCACCATGTTTGCAAACAAAAACGTCTTGTCAACAGTTACTCATGAAATATAGAAGCAACGTTTTACAGATGAGGAAATCTCACCTGTTGTTTTCTTCAGTTTCCTTTGTTATTTCTAAGCCCCCCCCCTACCTAACATCCCTTCTATTTCTATAGATAAATACAATTTATGCAGTAAGTTAATTAGACATTTAATGAGGGCCCCTTAGAAGTTTAGATAATGGTAAAGTTTCCATCTGGATGTTGGTGGAGTTGCCTGCCGATTCTCAGAAAATGAAAACGAATGCAGAGAGGAACGATTTGCGGGGAAAGGAAATTTAGCCCAGTTCACACTGGTTTGAGAATAATTTAATACATCCAATTACAATAAACATCTGGAAGATAGAACCATTTGTGTAAAAGTGTCTGCTGGTTCTGAATCTTCTACCTTTCTATATGTGGGTCCCACAGGGCTCAATCTTAAGGACCCCTGATTTTGTCATTTTATTTACCATTCTTAGTCCTCCTAATATTATCCACTACAGCAAAAACATTCCTTGTCAGTTGCAGCTCTTCTCATTCGTCTGGATGAAATGAAAACGTCTGACTTCTTAAATTTTAACAATAAAGGCAGAAGTGATGGTGTTTGGAGCCAGTGGCTGCAGTGAATCCTCCGATTGGGCTTGGACCCCCTGGCACTGCATAGCAAGCAGATATTTACAAGTTATTTTTGCTTTAGTTTATTTTGAACTTTTCTGTTAAAGTGCTTAATAAATAAATGGTTTAGTCAATAAATTAATTAGATCAGGTCAGCATCGCATTTTCAACAAAAAGGAATTGTCACCTGCAACAGAGTTGAGAGGTTTATTTTGTTTTCTAGAAAAACGTTGATAATGCCGATTCTTACACCCCGCACCTCTAAAGTGTAATTTCTCAATTTCTGTTCATCTGGCTTTGTATTTTGACCAAGTTTTTTACATCTTGTCCTGTCCATGCTCAAGTCCACTTTAAAAAAAAGTGAATTACTACATCAGTGGTTTGCCCTCTAATGGACAAGTAGTAGTCGAGCTATGCGTTTTAGTTTTTATAGAAAATTTTATTCAACATACATTTTCCAGCAAAAAGGCAATATACAGGAATAGTTGTCGTACACTGCTGCTACACTGATGATTTTAAACTGGAAAAGATCAAATTAAGGTTGTGATTCTGCAGG
This sequence comes from Atherinosoma microstoma, assembly GCA_037177055.1. Classification (NCBI taxonomy): domain Eukaryota; kingdom Metazoa; phylum Chordata; class Actinopteri; order Atheriniformes; family Atherinidae; genus Atherinosoma; species Atherinosoma microstoma. The sequence goes on along the minus strand of JBBBVU010000022.1, from coordinate 7,573,093 downwards.
TCATCTTTGTACTTAAGTTTTTAACAAGACAAACCACCGCAGTTAGTTTTAAAAGAAAAAAAAAACCATCCAAATGTAACAGAAAAAATTTAGTCAATGGTACATCAAGAACGCAAAGAAAAAAAAAAGGAAAAAAAACCTACTCACAAGAAGTATGAACATCTGGCTCCATCTGTACCCAAGAAGAAAGGCGCATTTCTTTAATTTTACATGTTCATATTTTTAAATATACAATTCTTAAATGTTGTCTTTACAGAGCCAGCTATGCATTATAAGGGGTGCATTCCATCTGTGCTTTAAAAGAAAAAGAAAAAAAAAACTAAATTCATAGGGCTTGAAGTGTTTTTCACAATGCTGGTTTTTTTTGGCTCTACACAATCCTCAAACCTGTGGGGCTCTAAAAGTCTGCAGCTCTAACAAAGCACAGCGCAGTTACTGCTCTCAACCACCAGGAGGCGACAGACCTTAGAGAAGATGGAAGCTTGTGTGCGCGAGTGTGTTTAGAGGAATGACAAAGAACAAACCCTCCCAAACAAAAAAGTTAAAGAAAAAAATAAGAGTTAAGGGGGTGATGTTGGCGTGTTCCTTAAAGTCAAAATGTATAATTGCCAGTCCTGAGAAATCTCAACGTTCAAGATGACATACAGACAAGTCTCATTTTTTCCCCCCGTTTATTTTTAAACAGATGCTATTTAGCAGATTTTTTATTATTATTATACAAGATCTGCATAAAAACAAAAAAATTACTTAATCCTCCGACCAAACTAAATGAGAAATAATTGTGTAAACTTGAAAATGCTGTTTATTTTTTTCTTTGTTACACTAAGATCGGAGCAGAAACTATCAGGAACCTCATCGGGGCGACTAGTGAGCTTCAGAGTGAACGCCAGCTTGCAGCTTTTTCTGCAAAGCGACCATCTGCCCCCCCCACCCTGCCTCCCTCTTTTTATCCATTAGTCCTCTCAAACATCCTTCCATCAAACTCTGCACACAGCAGTCTGATTCCTCTTTAAACAACTTTATTTAAAAACAAACCCCCAAAACTCAGGGAAAAAAAAGCTGGTGAGTGAGGTGGGATGAGGATAGAAAAAACAAAACAAAATCATATACACATCTCCATCCCAATTCCGCTTCCCTCTTCACTTCTTTTGTCTTAAAATACAATTTCATGTCTCCCACTTCCAGACAGGCAACAAAAAGCAGGCAGTCAACAGGTAGAGAAGCCAGGGGAGAAAAAAATACAAACAATCGAACAGCCTCAAACGTGGAGGGAGACGATAAAAAAAAAAAAAAAAAATTAAATGTACAACAAAATCAACAGTCAGGAGGTGGTTGGTGCAGTTTATTTTGTGGTTGAAGAAATAATCCGTCAGCTGCAGAAACATCCCGTTATTCACTGAAGACGTACTGCCGGTGCAGAGCTGTAGGGGTGTCCAGGTGGGGTGTTAAAAGTGATGAATACACACACACATTCCAGCACGCGCGCACACCCAAACAGCCTCTTGCACACAAACACACACAGTTGGTTACAGTCTGTGGTTATGGTTTGTTAAAGTAGGAAGGGAGGGAGGCGGAGCAGGAGAGGAGGAAGAGGAGGAGGAGGATGAGGAGGAGGACAAAGAAGAGGGGCAGGCTGCTTTAGTTGTGGATCTTGATTGCTTTCTCCAGGTAGGTGTAGCGACCTCTCTTTGGAGCTTTGTTGAAATGATCCAACCCTAGCCAGGGGCGCGGGTGGGACATGTTACCTGTGAAGGACATGAAGCCAAACGGATGTAAGGCACGCCTCCCGCAGCACTCATCGGGTCAGATTCATTAACAGCGTGAACACAAACTCGTCTCTCAGGTGCAGCTTTGATATTCAGGAATATTTCGGTATTTCTAGCAACAGATTACAGATCATGGTTTGGATGACCGTGCGGATCAGCATGTCCAAACGGGACTGGGAATTCTCAGTGAGACTTGTGTGCTCCAAGAGGCCATTAATCAGACTGAACACACTTCTCATTTGTATTAATTTACCTTCATGTCACACATCCTGCAATGTGACTATTAAACAGGTACGCAGTGTCAACACTGAAATAATATCATGCAGTCTAAAATACAATACACTGTTAAAGCAAAAAGGCCTGAGAACAGCAAAAACATTTAATAAGCAATCTGTCCTTGTGATTCATTTTCTTCACTCACACTTGAACACCTGCTGAGCATCTAAAGCTAACACAGACCCAGTAACAACAGCTAAATACCTGGCTGTGGTTCAAAGTCCTTCAGGTTGACCTCATACTCGTCTTCAGTGATGTACTGATGTCGGCCCATCATCACAATCGCGAACTTGAACTGAGAACACACAGGGACATAAATCAGCAACGGGTTAAACAACTTTTAACTACACAATGACACCTGTTGTTGTTGTTGTTGTTGTTGTTAAAGAAAATCATGCAAAGCTTCTGCAGCTAAACAGTTTTACATAAACTTTCAGGGTATTTACCAGCATGTGTGCAAATCGTATTAAAAGGTTACGCTTTCCTAAGACAATGACAACATTTATGACCACCCACGAAAGAAAGAAAAAAAAAAAAAAGTACATCGTCACCCAGATCTAAACTATGCAAACATATAAGAGCATCCCGTATGAAAAGTGCTGCAGTGTTTGAGCTGACAACGTGGTTTTTAGCCAAAACTGAGCAGCAAGCCTCATGACAACCCAACCTATGGTGATGAACAGGTTATTTCATTTCACAAGAGACAAATTACTGGTCTGCTTTAAGCCATCAACACAACTAGGGAGATATTCAACCCCTTATTAAAAGCTGGAAGGGTGGTGGTGAACCATCACCTGGAAGGAATAAATGTGGCTGGAAGAAAATCTTGAATGATCATTAGCTGAGTCTTTAATGAATTGAAGTTAATGAAAAGTTTGGTGGACGTGACGGCAGGTCTTCAGTGTGACGAGAACTCAAAGTAATGGGACTAAACTGCTGCGTAGGCTTAAGAAAACCACAGGATTAATGAGGCTGTAGGGGTGAGTCGATCCACGGTTTAATCGATTCATCGTGGCGCGTGTCGATTCAATAACGATTCATAAACGTTCAAACGTTTTGGTTTTCATGGACATGAGAACGGACAATAATTACTCCATAAGTAACTTGTTTAACGCCAAAATAAAATAGCAATATACAAACATGCAACAGCACCTCGTGCGTTCCCACCCCAGGTTAGAGGAGGAGAATAAATCGCCGGTGTTAGAATATTAATGCATTTTATTTAAAAGCACCTTTCAAAAAAAAAACTCAAGGACACAAAAAGAAAGATCAATAAAATAAAACCACAATGGATAAAAACAGCATAAAAAGAAAGAGGGGGCAGTGCAAATGTGGTTAGAGTGAGAAGGCAATCTTGAGTGAGTCTCGAGTCTAGATTTGAAAATATGGAGGGGGTCTATATTTCGGATGTCGGGTGGTAGAGAGTTCCAAAGTTTGGGAGCAGAGCAGGTGAAAGCTCTGCTCCCCGTGGTGCTGAGGCAGACAGAGGGCACAGTGAGGTGGATGGAGGAGGATCTGAGGGAACGGACAGGAGTGGTGATCTGGAGAAGGTCGGACAGATATGATGGAGCGAGGTTATGGATAGCCTTGAAGGTGAACAGGAGGATTTTGAAGTGGATTCTTTACGTCTCTGTTGTTGATATGAATATGAAAAATATGGATGTGTGTTGGATTTATTTATGATTTGACATAAATAAAAGACAGTGGAGATAAGTTTGTTTGGTTACTTGAACGAAGGGATACTGAATGTATTTAAAAATAGGAAGTAGCCACGGAGTGAAAGGAAAAGAAAAACCTGAACGGGGGAAAAAAGGTGCATTGAAAGTCCTGATAATCGTTTAATAATCGAATCCAAATCTAATCATAAGGTACCCAAGATGGCGCATCACTATGAATCTCCAGACCTCAGCCCCACTGAGAATCTTTTACATAGTTTAAATCTCCAAACTTCAGTAACAAAAAGAGAAAGTTTGGACAAAAACATTTTGCATCACATTCTGATTTCTCTCATGAAAATCTGAATCATTATCACAATAATCATCATCATCTGGATTATTGTACTCCACCTAAAATCTCTTGTTAAGTACATCTGATAGTTTTTGGGATTGATGTCAACAGGATGCTCCCTACATGCTTAGTCCATGTCCATCAGGATAATATCATCAGGAGTTACTGGTTCATGGTTTAAACAGCTTTATGCACTAAACGCATTATAATGAGAGGAAGCAGCAACTAAACAGCTGACAAGCAATCAAGAACATATGGCTGCAGTTATTTATAAAAATGACCAAATAACACTAAAACACTACTAATGCAACACAGCTGATGTGGACGTAATGTTATCAAAAGGGAATGAGCGTTACTGGAACCATTCAGCACATCCTCTCAAAAGGAGAGGTGAAGCCCACACAGGAAAAAAAAGAAATAAAAAAAAAGAGAAGAGGCAGTGGGGTTGCTAATGCTAAAGCTAGGAGAGGAGGGCAGACTGATGAGCATTTTATTTCACTGTTGAGTGACCAGGTGAAGGGCTCCATTAACACAGCTTTAATGCCCCACAGCTGGGACATTAAACACTGACTAAAACTAATCAAATAAGGATCCATCTCTGAGCTTGATGCCATACCTTCTCAAATTCTTTCTCCTGGATGTCCAGTGTGGTCTGGATCCTCCTCATCACTTCCCGAAATGACTCACCCTGCAGAGAGGATGCAGAGGCAGGTATGAATCAGGATGGAAAACCCAATAAATACTTAATGTGAGGTAGATTAACATACGTGTAACACGCACCTGTCTGATCTTAAGCAAGAAGGGAATCCCAAAGGTGCCAAAGACTTCCTTGTGGAAGTGAGCGACGGGGATTAGCATTTCACTGTCCTTGTCCAAGTCCACCTGGTCCAAAGGAATCTCCTGAAGGAGAGAGACCAAAAGAAAAAGGTAGGAAATATGAATGACTGATGTTAAAATGACACTCCAGTTACAAAATGTTGGCCCTGTGGGGGAGAAATCTGACAAAACTGCTCTGGTGGTCTCAATATACACCATACTGTAGTGAAGCAGAAGTGGAGTATGGGTATGGTGGTTTTAGCCAAAAGGTGTAAGCCATGTTAGCATGATGTTTCACTCTAGACGAGTGAGGTGGAATATTTTTAAGTAGTAGTAATACTGCAAGACACAGCTGCTGAAGTAGCCGACTAAGTCCGGCGGATTACTTTAGAAGTGAGGAAATGTCTGAAAGGGGTAAAAATGGCTAAAATAAGCTAAAAAAAAGTTAAGAGAGGCTATAAAGGGTGGCTCAGGAAACACATCACATACACACCTCTATTCTGAAGGTGCGGCTGGCAGCAGGAGATAAACATTCTAGCAGCTCGTCCTCCTGGTGAACCCCGATGATTTTATAGCTTACTATCTCTAACAGCCTGCAGACGGAGAGAAGGAAAGAGGAACAGGGTTTAATATGCAGCGGCAGCTGTTTGGAGCACTTCAAATTCAGATTTCCAGAGCAGAAAAATCCCATTAGCTGAGGGATAACAGGAATCATTTAACAACGATAATTGCATTCAGAGAAGAGACCGTCTTTGGATTTCAGTACACCTCAACTTGTACATGATATAAAAAGACTGAAATTAACAGATTATTCTTTTTAGTGTCCAGACACTAAAAAGAGACAAATATTTCCACTGAATTCTTCAACTGCCCTGAATCCCATTTACACCACAGTCGAAATGCTCCTTCACCTCAATGCAGATACATAGATAAATGTGTTTTGAACTCTGGATTACCGAGAATAAAACCATGAAAAGTCTCTCCTACTGGGGGGGGGCTAAAGGTTTTATTCAATGTTAAAGCTGTTTTTATTCACAAATTTATGTACAAAAAAACACTAAAGCTGTGAACAAAAAGCTCACGTACATATTTTGATCATTTTAGTTTGTTTATTTCCGAGATATGAAGCTCAAACCAGCGGCTCGTTAAGCACCAGTAAAGCTGAAATGTCATTAAACTGGATCATGATTCTCAACTTGTTTTAATCAACTTCTGTAATGTGTATCCAAATACTTCATAAAATGGACATCTGCAGCTACAGGAGGGCGTGGCTGAGTTTATCAGTACAAAGCTGTTAGGCCATATTTCTGTTGCGCACAAACACACACACGCGAGCACACACTCCGCTTCGATGGCTACCTGAGCTTCTCCGAGCCATTTTCAGACAGCTCCACTGCCTTTTTACATTCTTCCAACAGGTCCCGCACACAGCCGTGCTTGTCAGGGTAGAGGGTGATTTCCTGAAACACACGTTATTCATAGTTCAAACATTTTGCCAAGAATGTGTAGAAATAGGAAAACCTTCCTTCTTCCTGGTCTTGAAGTGTTTTACCTCCTCTCTGAACTGGCTGTTGAGCCATATGGATTTAAAACTCCTCCTGTTCTCAAAGTCTGTAATCTTCATCTTTAACTGTGGACACACAAAAGTTAAGACAATGTCACGTATTGCTTTCAGAGTTTTCAAACACTAAAGCCAATCTATGAATTCTGAATCCTCATTTTCCATTCAACACCACATGTTCACATCGTTTCCAGTAAGTGTAGACAAGCTTTGTTTCCTGGACAATGCACTCAGTCACAATGATTACATAAAACTATCTTAGAACTAGTTCACAATCAAATTCATAGAAGCAAGTCTGAACTATAACCCAAACTATCAAAGCAGTTGAGAAAAAGGGACCAACGAAATCAGTAATATGCAAGTTTGGATTCAATAAAAATGATAACAGATTAATACAAATGTACAAACTTTGTTCTGGGTTGGTAAACACCAAAATGGGACAAACATTGTTAAATCCCCTGTAAAGGCATCACCCCAGCGACAACGCAGAAAGCATAAATAAGCGGGCCGATGTGACCGAGCGGACCAGTTTTTGCAGTGCAAACATCAAACAGAAAAGCATCATCATGTCATTTCGGTTGCCACGGCTACAACCAAGCAAAGAGATTTAAATTGATGTAAAACAAATTGATCAATATAGAAAATACTGAGAATATTGTTTGTCACATTGTATGGTAAATAAGAGTGAAAAACAACACAGCTCCTTTAGCTGGAATGAAAGTCTTCATAGGAAGCAACAAGCTAGCCTCATGAGGCTGAATGTACCTTCTTGTTTTTGTTTTGAAAATAACATTAACAGAAGGAAACACAAAGCCCTGCGGTCTTTTCCCATCATCAGCTGGGGGATGTGAGGTTACGGTTTGTTCCATTTGAATTTGGAGCTAAA
>JBBBVU010000022.1:7547459-7565681 GCA_037177055.1 Atherinosoma microstoma | reverse complement strand
AAAGCCCTGCGGTCTTTTCCCATCATCAGCTGGGGGATGTGAGGTTACGGTTTGTTCCATTTGAATTTGGAGCTAAATTCAACTCAAACCTCTCCTGAAAGTCGCATCTAAGACAGAAATGTTAGATGATCCTGACCAGTCCCAACCTCAAAATCCAACACAGCTTCCCCGCACATGAGAAGTGACAGTAGCTGCAGGGATGAGACTGTTTATCACCACTTCTGACAGTTAGTGTCTCAGAAACTGAGTCGCACTCGCACTGATGTCCAAAACACAGCGTTACACATCATTATCAGATGCTAATAATAACTAGTCTGGTCAGTAAACAACAACAAACCCAACAGGCTTTCTGACTTGCAACTTGGAACACTGTCCGCTCGGATATAACGTTCCCGGCTCTGACTGACATCTGAGGCGCGAGGGTCAGAGACGCCTTGTTTAAACCAAAACGCTCCCTACCTGCTGATAATAGAGTTTCTTGGGCTGCCGAGGCTTGAAGAATTGCAGCAGGTCTCGCAGTGTTCCCTCATAGTTGTGTCTGAGAGGATTCCCTGGACCGTCCCTGTACCTGGCCACCACACCACCAGGCAGGGGGGGAGGACAATGAAGGGGGAGGAAGGAGGAGTGAAAGGAGAGGAGAACCAGAGAAAACGGGCGAGTGGGCACAAAGAGAAGAGATGCGCAGAGGTAAGAGGACAGGCAGCAGCCAGAGAGGGAGGAGTAAGAGGAAGAACAAAAAGACAGGTGGAAGGGGGACAGGTTATGCAACATTTCAACTGATAACTAAATTCCAATAAATCATTTAGTGAGTTATTGTACATTACATGGTTCATTATAAAAATGCAAAGCAGCAAGAGTTGACTGATTTTTTTTTAAATACAAATTTAGCTTTGCAGTCAAAACGTTTCCTTTTCATTTCAAGTACACAGGAACTTTAAGAATAACATGATCGTGCATTATTAGCGCTCCTGTGTGCGAATGAGACAAGCCTCCTACCCCTGTGACTTGAAGAACTGCAGCAGCATGGGATCTGTGTTCAACCTCTGAGCAACCGTCTTAGCCACCTGATGAACACACAACACAAACATTATGAGCAGGTTATCAGCACAGGTGTGTCACATTTCATTTCCCAGGTGGATCTGAAAATGCAGCCCAAAATCTAATTTCTGCCCACCAACCAAACGTTTTAGAGAGCTTGTGTTTTCTTCTCAGCTAAACGGATGCAACACACTCCCAGGTTTCTCGCATGTTTATTTTTAAGGACATCCAACCTGATCATACCTGAAAATAGTTCATCCGGTTTGAGAGCGTGACCACGAAGCCGGGGTCGTTGTGGATGGTCTTGTCACAGAAAATGACGTCGACCCGGTGGTAAAGATCACGGAAATAGTCCTTGGCTGTAGGCAGCTCACTACTGTCGTTCTCAGGGTCGTCCCTGTTTGGAGGAAGGTAAAAATGATTTGAGGTCCAGAATATACAGTGTTAGCAGGAAAGAAAATAGGAGGGCAGATAATCAAAGCAAATGTGAGGAGTGGGTAGTAAGATTGAAACAGCTGAGGAAAGCATTGATGGACACAGAAAATAAAATTAAAATTAAAAACCAACACTACATTCATTCTTTATACACATCAATACTTTGTTCCTCTCCAGTCGTCGGCATTTAATTACAAATACCAAAGCAGCCCGACACCTACGACTTCTGCAAGTACCTCTCATGTTTCATTCAATCTACAAATTACATAATCAAAGATTCACAGATCAATCTGCTGGAGACAGGAAATGAGGGGATAGACGCTCAATCTGCCACAAACGGGCACTGATACGTCCAGTTTTGCGATGGTGACAATTGTGCCCAACCGGCAGGATCGTCTTTGTGTCGTGTTCCCAGTGACACTTGGCAAAGCCGCAGGTATGCACAAACATTTCCTTAACGACTTTGTCATTTTCCAGTGAAAGAGACACAAGATTACAATTTGTACAAGCAGTAAAACTAAAACAAGTGGAAACACATTTGATCATCCTGCAGCACGTGCTAGATTTGAAGAAAAATAAAAAGAGGCCGATATTAAACTAAGAAGAATCAACCAACAAATTTACATTTGATGGATCTTTAATATCTTTTATATCACTTTTATATCCTCGTCATCCTCGTGGCAGATACGCTTATATATAATTAAATTCACTGTAAAACAAAAGGACAGCTCACTGCATGTTAGCTAATTCTACTTCTTCCTTTTACTGATGGCCTCTGTTTTAATAAAAGGGGAACTTTTAAAACGACAGATTTTTTTCACTTGACTGGCTCAGATTGAAGCCAAACACTTACCTCTGGAAGACAATGATGTCCCCGTCCATGAGCTCATCCAGGGCCTTGTCCAGAGAGACATCATAGTCCTGTATCCGCTCGGTTAGATTGGGCTTTACTTCCTGTAAGGCATAGGATCAAGAGCCAATGTGGTCAAAATGAAACTAACAAAAACAAGTTTGGTGTGATGGTGTAGAAGTGAGACACGAAGCTTGTGTTGCAGGACAGAAGAACTTTAGAAAGTGAGAGTGTGAGGAAATAGGCAGAAATACGTCACCTCATAGAGGATAAGGCTAGTTTCCTGCTGAAACCCTGCTCTCTCGCACATGACTGGCAGCAAGTCTCCTGTTTACAACAAGAACAGAAAAAGTCATTTTAATGGAGATTGCTTTTAATGTGAAAGTTCCTGAGTGCTTCGGCTTTAAAAGGGAAAAAATCAGAGGGAGTTGCCAACACTTACTTATTTTGCAGGATATAGGTGTGTAGATATGTCCACAATAATTTAAGCTTCTGGTTTTGGGGTCATACATCTTCAAGAATAACATGACATCATCTATAAAAAAAAAAAAAAAAGACAACATAAATGATAAGACAAACCATCTTAGACATGCTCTATGTGCAACAAGCAGGACTAAAATGAAAGAAGTTAAAAGGCTTCATTACAATTTCCACAAAACCAAAAGAATTCGGCCGCATTTAGAATCTGAGGCAGCCTTTTTCTAGTATTTCAAGTTTTATTGCACATCTTTGCCAAAACAAACTGGTCCCTACTAGTAACTTGTGAAACTTTGACAGTGAGACCAAGTTTTCTATAGAAGAGGCAGGATAATAAGTAACTAAATGTGACTAGTGCTGATGAGTAAAACTCACGGTCTTTGTCAAACTTGGGTAACGTAGCTCCACTGGCTGCCATCTCTGGATCCACCGTCTCCAGAAATATTGTCCAGGGGTTCTCATTGTCACTCAAGTCGATCATCTGAAACAAACACACACAAATAGTCATAAAAGCGTCCCCTGATGATGCCATCAAGTCCCGAACAGGAAACATGCAGCTGTTTTTCCAGATAGAGATTTTATATTCTAATGTGAATAAATTTCTGTTTCTAAATATTTTGGGCCACATTTTAAAAGATATTTCCGAAGCTACAGGACATGAGAAACATGTCAGAATGGCAGAGTTTAAACCTCAGGTTTTGCATCAGAGTTTCTTTCTAGTTGCAATTTGCTTCAAGGTAAATTTAAGTCAACCTGTACGGGAGACCTAATGAGATACAGAGTTAGTGTGACACCTCTCTGCAGGTGTGACAGCAACATGTGACTGGAATGCTGGTATACATACGCAGGCAACACACCCACAAAAAGCTCCTCAAAGCACAAAAACACATACCGACTTGTTGCAATCAGCCTCGTAGTCGAGCATGGCGGGCCGCTTGGTTCCATTGCTACGAGCCTGCATGGGCCACAGTCTCATCTGGTCTTGCGGGAAACCCTACAGCACATTGATACATGAGTTTCTGGTAGTTTATAATACAAAAATCAGACACAAGACATCAGGCAAGCACTTTTCAAGTCTAAAATGTCTTGTTTGTCATCTACACTTGGACACCAACTTTCAAGCCACCATTGCATGCATTAGTCAGGTTGTTGAATGACTGTGCGTCCTGTAGTATTGCCTGGCTCTTTAGATTCCACATGGCCAGCAAACAGGAAAATCAACAAGCTTTCTCTTTCAGAGTCTCATGTTCAGAGCAGGGTTGTGTGACAATAGTTTCCTTCAGAATGAATGAATTGTTCCACCTCATGTTGGCTGAAATTTAAAGAACCGCTTCCTCAAGAAAAAACTAAATAAATTTAAAAGGGTTCAATGTATTTTATCGACACTGAAAAACCCAAAGAAATCTGCCGGGTGAATCTCAGTTATTGAATCTTCTAAAAAATTTGCTTACTTTTCAATAATTATGAACAACCCCAAATAAAAAAGCATACACGTTACACCTGGAAAACATGCATGTCAACACACTTCCTCCACAGTTCGCACCTCGCTAACACTCGAGTCTCTCACCATGGTCTGAGAGAGGTTCTGGACAAACTCTTGCAGCGTGGAGCTCTTCAGGACCTTGAAGACTGTGTACTTCACTTTCTCTTCATCGTACATGTCGTTGCCCTGATGCCCACAGAACTGGTCCTCTGTTACCATCTGCCAACAGGAAGAAGAAGATTAAAACCATTAGTGACAGACAAACAAAGAACCAAAACAAGGAAAATGAGAAACTAAATTTGAAGGGAAAACAAAACCCAACAAGCAAATATCTTGTTTGGAGCATAATTACTAAATTACACAGGAGCGCACACCAATTCATTCTGTCATTTACACACAAAAAGAAAAGAGTGCGTCCTTAATAGTCCATAACACAGCAAGTGTAGCAAACGCCTCTTAATAGAAGAAAAACCGTTCACATCAAACAAGCCATTTCTTTACTGCCACTCATTTCTCTTCTCCCCATCTCAACCAGCACCATTATTAACTTGAGCTCTGCCTACTGCTCATACTGGTTTACACAAAGAACCGGTTGGCTTTCTGTCTGCCAGGCGACACTTCAGCAGCCTCTCGTCTATGTACCAATACACACAACAGCCACCACATGTTCTAGATGTAATGTACCTACTGAAGGCATCTTAAAATCTTTCATCTTAAACAGCTCTGGTATGATTTTGATTAGACATGATTAGGTTGGAAAAATGGAGTCCAACCAGTGTTTTAGAATTACAGAGACTATGTTAAACTTTGAACTTGTTCTTAATGCTGCTAATGAGACATTAAGGGGAAACAGACGGCATTATAGATTATACATTAACATTTTTATATTGTTGCAGACAAGGCACCAAGCCATCCACCGCTGGCTAAGCAAACTGTACTTTTCCCCTCAGGCTCCAATACACTCTTAACACCTTCAAGTCTGCAACCACACTTAAAACAACCTCTCTGGGTGCCTTACCTGGACCTGCATGTAGAGGTGAGCCTCTTGGCGTTCCTTCCTCTTCTGTGCCTCCACCCTCTTTTCCTCCTGCAATCGTTCCACCAGTTGCTGGGGGATGTCCACATCAGTCATTGGCTGCAGCACCTCACCTGGGACACAAGAAGCGGTACAAATAAGAACTATGTGCCAAATATGGCCAAAACATCGAGAAGGAATTTAACAGGTCTGATACGTACATGTTACATTGGTATTGTAAAGGCCTCTGAGAACTACTTACTGAGCTTGGACTCGCGGATGTAAACCAACATGTACGCGTTGGTGCAGTGGCGGACTGAGAGGTCATCATCATGCCCACCGTAGTTATGTTCTATAGCCTCTTCCTTGGTGCATCGTGACACTACATCGTCATCAAACTTACACCACTGCAGACAGATGGAGGGAGGGGTGGATGGAGAAGGTAGGGGTTGAAGGGTTGAGGGGGATAAGGGTAGAGGAAGAATAGGAGAAAGCCAGAGGGCACTTAAGACAACCATTTATATAAGATCCTTTTAAAATGATTTCAAACAACCCCAAAATGTAATACAAATACTTTATGCTGAAATTCTGAAAACTGTTCAAACTAGCCGATATGAGATTAATGCACTAATGAGCAGGACTGAGGGAGCTCAGACTCTACAGACTCAGTAATAAGACAAAGATTGAAATGTAAATGTAAGAGCCTCACACAATTCTGAGCACTATTAGACAGATTTTACTCCTTTGTTCCGACTGTAACAAACTAATAACCAATGCAGTGCTAATGAATTCCAATGATCCCATCACACCCAAAGAATTTTTGGTGAAAGGTGCATAATGAAAATTGTTCTCACTATTGGTTCCTTGACACTCACTTTGCCGTCTCCCTTGGGGTTAAGATAGACGACGTAGTGACCGCCATGGTTGTCCCCGCTGTGCACCAACACTGCATGGAGGATGTAGTTGGCTGGGTCCTTGGAGTCTGGCTTCTGAAGGAACTCATCCAGAGGTAACTGGTCTGGAAACTCAAACCTGTTGAAGAGGAAAGAGATTTTTGTGTGTGTGACATGAGAACAATGTGTAAAATACAAGGAAGTCAAGGTTTAAACAAATATAAATGCAAGAAAGTTAAAGCTCAGGTGTCTGGGGGGGTGGGGGGCAGTTTGCCCCTGGCAGTGCAGTTATGATGACTCAAAGCTTAAAAGACGAGAGGAAAATTATCTTCTCTAGATGGGTGTGTACTCTGAAAATGTCACATATTTTCTGAGATTGTTAAAGCGCCATTAGCTCCCATAAAGCTTCTCAACCAACGACTTGGCCGAAAAGAAATTATCGGAGTGACATCCTTTCTCACAATCATGGGGCAGGAGGTCAGGCCATGCTTTTCACTCAGTGCGAGCTCAATTGTCGTTTCTGGAATTATGCTGCACCTCTAACCCATGTTAATAGGGAGCAGGAGCTCTGTACAATTACATCCAGTCACATTCTGAGATGGCGAAGGATCTACTTAAAGAAAGATGGTTTGTGTTTGAAGTATTGCACAATGAAACCTCACAAAAATAAGAATCTGTATTAGGAGTGGGAGAATGAGGCCGGATGTGTCTACCTGTCATTAATCTTGATATTTTGGTCGGTCTGCGGGTCATACATGAACCTCATCAGCTGCAGATGAAGGATTGGAGGGAAGGTAAGGAACTTCACTCCCTTTTCTGCTTCCTGTGGTGAAAAAAAACAAACAAGTAATGTGCAACATGTTCAGAACATCTAATATCAGCCTTTCCCCCCCTCTACATATTTTAACAGACATAAAAGGCAAATCTTTAAGCTAATAAAATCCCAGTAGCCCCAAACTTGGCTCTTTTTTTGGGTTTAATTTATGTTGTTCTTGAAGGAGTCTCCTTTTCTCAGAATGTAATTTTAGAATCATATACTAATGTAGCCTGTGGGAAAAATTAAATAAACTTTTGATAAAATCAAATCAACCTTTTAACATTGTTATTTGAGCCTATCTCACAGCAGCACACTATTATTACAATAGAGTTTTAAGTCCCTGAAATATCATCTACAATATGACAACATGTCTCAGGCAGCAACTAAATGACAACAAATTAAAATATGGAATAAAATAAACCGAAAACTCACCTGGAGTCCGTGCTCTCCGGCATCGTATTTGTTGTCTCCATCTAACTGTTCAGTTGCAACGTAATCTTTGAATGACTCAAAGACTGTAAAGAAACAGGAAACACATGCAATTAGGGAAACATTCATACTGATACAAAGGATGTTAAACTTGAGGTGTAAATGCTGATTCATACATGCTTTAATTCCCACTTTAACTTGAATTATGAACAAGGGAAGGGAAACAGACATGGGTTTGTATTGATCCAGGTTTAGCTCCGTTAAAAAAATGAAATAATGTTTCATCATGTTGCTACTCACTGTTCTTCTTTCCTTTTATGCTAAGCTGAATGTCATAGTAGTCCTCTATCCGCTCAGACCGGTAGTCCACATGCTTACACTGGATATATGACTGGAAAGTAGCACAGAAACACACACACACACACACACAGAGTCAGACTGTCTGATCCAAGACGGATAAAAATAATATTTCTCAGAGGGTCACATCTCGATTCGTCCTGCTGCTACTCTTAAACCAACAGTCCCAGGCTGCATCCTTTGCCAAGCAAGTCTCACTCCATGTCACCGTTTATAACATTGACTAATTGATACAAGCCACACAAACATTACTGAGCAATACTTAGATCATAACAGCCTAAATCTCCTTAAGACAGTGTATATTTTTGTTAACAATGCAATATATATTTCACAAATATATGTGACAATAAATAACAAGAGATGTCAGAAAAGAAGCGGAAAACATACCACCATCTTTCCTCTAAAAAGTTTGGGAATGGTTCCCTCAACACAAGTGCCTTTCATTTTGTTCTCCACGTTGTCCAGTAGCTGGAACACACACACGCACACATACACACACACACACAGGTTGTCAGTAACCACACAGTATGCACACATACACAGCATTTGAGAATCTATGAGGAGACTCACCACTCTGCACAGCTCCTGTACATCGTGTTGCATGAAGCTATCTAGTGTTTCCCACCTTCACATGAGAAATATACAACAAGGCGGTTAGTTATAAGATGCATAGATAGGTAGGTTTGGGTATCATTTGAACGATTATGTTAGGTTTGGCACAGGGGTACGGGCGGTGGTTTCTCTAGATCACTTAAGACACCTGTGATGTGTGTGTAGGTAGAGAGAGAGGGTGACTGGGTCGCCGTATTTCTTGTTGACTGCTACCTTTTAGTTGATTGCTGTGAATTATTTCCTGTGCTCTGGATTAAGTTGGAGTACAATGTACTGAGTTAGTTTTCCTTTTTTTTGTAATAAAATATTTTTGGGATCTCAGCAGATTTATTAGCATGTCAGACAAAAGTAAAGGGAAAACTTCAGCCTCTGATTTTTTTTGTGGTTTCAGAAGTCACTACATTAGAACTTAACCAGTGCAGTGCTAGAATGCGGGTCGGACCAGGAGGAAGAGGCAGCAGAAAGTTAGTCCTGGTTTCAATCGATGCTCAACCCTATAGATAAGGAAGCCTTTGTGGCATCTGTCTTTATTTTAGAGACTTGAAGCGTCTGCGTTGGAAAATTTGACCCTGAAGCATTAATTTCAGCTCTCATCAAAGCAGCAAACAGTTGTGCATTTCATGTTTAACTTAAACAATGTTTCATTTCTCCTTTCATCCTTTTAGGACAGTTTGAAACAAATTACCCAAAAGACTTTGTGAGTTTCTTGGTGCCAACTGGTTTGTCGCTGTGTTGCAGTTCATAGAAAACCCTCTGCAGGGCCAGGGGAACGCTCTTGGACGAGTCATCTCCTTCTGTGGGCATCATATACACCGCCTGGCAAAAGAAGATGCAAACTACAATTAGCTTATTTTACTGCTTTGTGATTACATTTAGCACAAGATATCATATCTGGTGACTTAGAAAAAAGAAAAAACTCTGAACATGCAGATAGAGGCATACCCGTCGTAGCTGGTTGGTGAAGAAGAGTGTCTGCAGCAGACTATTCATGTAGCAAGTTGCTCCTTGGTTTTTCAACCCAACATAGCCTGTGTGTTTCTTTGAGTCCCAGCTGGTTAAAAAGGAAAAAATGTATGACTGTAAGAAATAATAAAATCTATAAAAGACGAAAAATAAAGCACCACAAACAACCAAATATAGGGAGACAAGACAACATACGCCACTCCATGTGGGGCATCTGCCTGAACATAGACTTCAAATGTGACTTTGTCTTCGTCAATGAAGCCCCTCTCCGGATCAGTCACATCCTGAAACACAGCAAAAGTTATAAAGTTAATATCTAAAATTAATTCATTTTGACTTCACCTTTATTCCTAAAAACAGACGGAGGTGTGAACAACCTGAATAAAATGTGCACTGCAAGAAATAACTTTCTCCAACAGCCTTGAAAACATGTTTCTATGATATTTCTGGTGCCACCTGAGCAGATAACCTGTAAATATGAACTAAATAAATATAAAACCACTATTTTTAATGTATTCATTCTCAGAAAGCTTCTGTACTTACACTCCAGGACATGAAGTTGGAGAAGCCCCAATCATTCTCTTTGTGGAAGAACAAGTGACTGATCCTGCGGCTGAACGACTTCTCATCGTCTTTGTAATTTATAATCTTCAGCATGGCTTGTGCGTGGCAAGACCATGACCTGAAAGCCCAAAAACACAATTTTATCAATTTAATTCTTCCTACAGACAGAAATAGGGAACATTTGAACAAGTCTTATCAATCATTTATTGATCATTTTTCATTGTTCTTGAATACTTTTAGGTTAACAAGCTTCTGAGCTGTTCACCAACAAAAACAAAAGACCCCAAAACAATCACAACTCTGCAAACTAATTTTCCTACTGCACATTAAACTGTACAAAGGTAAAACCTCTGCATGATCAAAGTACATACAACTGACATTTATATTCTGAATGCAGCAAACTTTTCAGCTACTTCATTAAAACTAAATACAAAATACAAATCCTGTCCAAAACTTATCATAGTTGCAAACTTTTCAAATCCCAGTGTCAAGATTTTACAGTTGTCTATATAATTTTTTTTCTTTGCATTAGCATGTGTTGGCTGATACCCATGCTGTGCCAAACTGTGATTTCATGCAATTCCACTGCAGCTTCATAAAAAAAGGGACAGCTGCTGTCCTGTTAGGCAGCCAGACAGACCGCAGCCAATCAGTGCTATCCTCATCCTTTGTCCTCAGCATTTGAACTGTACTGGAAACTCAGGAAAAAATTGTGAAATATGTTTTGATAAAGCTTTTCGCACTACATTGAACAATCATTTGTCATAGTTACACTTTTGTCCATACAAACAACGGCTTCATTTTACCAATAAAATGGTTTCAGGGTTCCATTAAGTTACTGATGTGAACAAAACTTATCCCTCTGATGCTGCTGCATGCTAAAATCCTTTAACTCACAAACCAGAGGAATGTCTTTATTATGACATTTATGGGAATGTGCTTTCATTTTTAGTGGATCAAATCAGGTGGTGTTTATTATTAGCTGAGCTTGATTTACAGTTCTCATTTGAAGCGGCGAGGCCTGTGTAAGACCTTAAGATTAACGTAAATTATTAATACTGTAAGTATACATTATGCATCCCCCAGCATATGCATACATAAAGCATATACATCCCCAATTACTTAAACCCACAAAAATACATACGTGGAGTCTGACTCTGCATTACACTGCAGGAAGAAGCCCACGCTCTTCTGGTGAGGCCGGTCGGGGTAGAACCGCGGCATCACCATAATCTTCCAGGGGAGGTTCCGGACAAAGCAGGACGGGCTGAGCACAGACTCGCTCAGGCGGCTGAAGCGTTCCACGACAAACTGGAAAGTCGCTTCTGATCGCCAACTGGTGTCTGTAAAAAGATAAGAGGGGGTCATCAGCTCTAGCATTTTCTTTTTTTCTTTTCTTTTTTAAATATATATTTTAATGCTCTAAATATTCTTTTAACATATTCCCCTAAAGTTCAAAGCAAGGTTAAAAAAAACTGAAAGAAATGAAAGAAAAAAAAAACTCAATGGAAAGAGAAGAAAAACATAATTATAACAAATAGAGGTGATCAGTTAACTTGAAGGTTGCAATAGGCAACATATTTCTCAGCAATGAAACGGAAACGATGGGAAAAGGAAAAATGTGCCCTTTAGCAGGTTGTTAGTAGTACATTAGTCAGCAGATTGTTAATCAGCAACAAAATAAGAGAATTCTGACAAACATCCTGCTGTTAAGTGCAATAAGCTATCATTGCTCATTTCATTTATCTTGAAGGAGCACATGAGAAGCTGTCATCTGTGACACGCATCACATGTAAAAGCAATCCGAACGGCCTTGTTAAGCCATTCAACGACTTTGTTTTTGATGTCATAGTGTGGTGGGGGTAAATGTGTCAATAAATATAACAGCCAGAAACATTTTCAAGACCGAATGTTACATATCTGCTCCAAAGAATGCAACATAACGAACAAGCCTACAGCTAAATATGGAAGCAAGTCCTTAGTAAAAAGTTTGAGATGAAGCCTCCACACAGCTTGCTCACAGGTCCTCTGATCGGGAATTTTTCATCATTTCCCAATATGAAACACCTAATGTGGGTTTATTGTGCATCCCTGCTAGTTTTTGCTGAGGATGAGGATCAGATTTCTCACTCAGTCATCTTGGTACATGCTATAGACCAGGACTGGCCAACTCCGGTCCTTGAGCTGCTGTCCTGGACATATTTAGATGTTTTCCTGGTCCAACACACCTGATTAAAATTAAATGGATCCAACAGCTTATCAATTTCTTCACAATGACAAATAAATTTGAATTGGGTGAGTTGAAGCAGGGAAACGTCTTAAACCTGCAGGACAGTGGCTCTGAAGTACTGGGATTTGCCGTCCTTGCAACAGACAGCATGACAGCTTCACTTTCACTTTTTCAAGTTCTTGTTTTTGTCTTCCATGAAGATGACCTTATTAAATTATATGGACAGTCAATTTTGACATGTGTGAATCCGTTCAGAATCCTCGATGTTTGCATCTCAATACATCTAAGATTAGATTATTCCACTGCCTGTAAACCTAGCTATACGTCTAAATTTTGTGTTTCAACTGTATCCTTATTACTTTTAACTTATTTAACCATAGAAACTTCCAAACTGTCATGTGTAAAGTGTTTTCAGTGGTATGTATCCTCCTCACCATCCTCCATGTCCTCCTCTGTATTGTTGTGTCCATCTGCCATGGCCACGTTACCATTGATCACTGGGTTGGCCGGGATTCTTGGTGGGTCATCTGTGTCCCCAGCTATACAGAGAAGAAACAGAATGAAAACACTGTAGGGCATAGCTGGGACAGTAGAGACCTTTCATGAGCTGGAGTGAAACTGGCTTAACTACTAGACATCCGACAGGATCAAAAATGATCCTACTAATTGAATTAATTGATGCTTACTAGATATTTTCCTGAAACGGCAACAATCATTTTACAATATTTAAAGATCTGCAAGATTAATTTCTCCAATTAGATTACTTTATAATTTAACAACATTTTAGTGTTTTTTGCTATAATAGTCACATTTTCTGGCAATGAAAATGAATGAAATGAGATTAATCAAATAAACTTTTCTTCTCCCTTTTTCCACCACTCAGTTGGGACAAACCATGCTGAGACAGCATAACAAGTCTCTCCTAGTGTGTGTGTGTGTAGACAAGAGTCGGGCGACAGGAAAAAGAATGTGTATTTGTGGGGAAACAACAAAGCCCGTGCAACACAACAGTAGGCCGGATAATTATGGATACAATGCAGGATTAAGCTGCAAGTCATCATTCAAAACAAGCACACGCGCACAGACGGCAACAATTATCCCGGCTGAAAGAGACGGCTCGATGTGCAGTCTGATCCATCGAAACGCATTGATGACAGAGTCAAACGGGGGGGCGTCTACTTCAAGAAGTGAGTGAAATCTGCCAGGACACTGCGAAGAGGACAACGATGCTACAGAGGATAGACTCATGAGTAATGACAGCAATGACGGACATCTCCACAAATATGTTGCCTCTCCATCACTTGTCTGAGTTTAATCTGTCTTTCTGGTTGTACTGCAAGCCTACAGACATGCGCTGCGTGCGCAAGTCTTCAGGTAACGTGACCGAGCAATACCTTCAAGAGACTGACCTCGTTTCCCCAACTGGATTACACCACTCTTAATGGGGCTTGTCAGCCAACTGCATGACAACATCGTCCTCCCCACTGTGTCAGTCTATTCTGAAACCTCTCAAGTGTTCGTACTCACTGATCCATCGCTGTAGTAACAGAAGAGAACTGTAGATCATCTTGTCACTTCAGCCATAAAAGAAAACCAGAAAGAATATTTTCCCAGAAAGCACAAAAATAACATCTGTATCTCTGCTATGACTGGACAATAGTAACCTTTAAAAGAAACATTTATTAATTTCAGTGAGCAGTTTCAAGAAACTATTCTAATCTTATATATATTCTAATCTTTTAATAAAGTTCACAGCCTCTGGACTCAAATGGCAAATATGAGTTTTCAATTGTGTTAAATTTTCTCCTATCAAGCAACTTTAAGACCAAAAAGACAAAAAACAGACCTGCTTTTTATCTATCACAGCTGAGCATGTTACACTGAATAGGCACTGAGAAGCCTGAATGCCATATGAAGCAAACAACCACAAAAAGCTGTTTACTTGTACTTTCAAATGATTAAACGGGGCTGAAAACTCAAAATACCCCTAAACATAATTTAAGTACAAAGACTACTGTACAACCCTTCCTTACTTCTCAATCACATCCTTTTATGGAAATGGGATTTTTCTTGACAACTATCCTGTTTTAAATATTCTGAAAGCCAATCTCAGCAACACCACTTGCCCGGCATCCTAGTTAAAAGTGCTGTGCTGAGACAAAATGTCTAAAATATGCTAAACATGGGCTAATTAAACCCCACTGCAACTATGTCCAGTCTTGCATCATGAAGAAAATGTAGTGTGTGAATGTGTGTGTTAGTACTATGAGCAGTCACAGAAAAGTGGGCAGTTTATTATGACAGATCATTTTCATTGTCCTTGTAAGGTTTTAGTGCACTGAGGGAGAAACTAAGAGGGTTGAAACAGCAGCTATTTGAGAGTCTGGTAAATGCACCTGCTGTTAGACTGATGGGTATTAAAATGAACATTTAAAACTGCAGATACAATACAAGCATATTTCTGTCATTAACACACAGCGTGTTTATTACTGAATAAAACAGTGTGTGTTTTGCTCAGTAGCTGGCATTAGTGCGAGTTACAATAGATAATAATAAAATCACCAGGACTGAATGACGCAGTGAAGCTGAGATCTCCCGGTAGACTAAACAGCCCAAAGTTGACATCAGTAGAAAATGCAAAAAAAAAATGCCGGTTATGCCGTTGTTTGTGTGGAAAAAAACTGCTTCCTTGCGCTTTAAGGGCTGGCCCTCACTCCAAATTGAACTAACAAAAACATAGATCATTAAAAATGGCGAGCTCCATGCCTTTTGGTCTTCCATACAATGAAGCAGCAAATCCCCGCGCTGCCTCTGTGCGGGCCTGGCTTACCGCAGCACAGACTCCCGTTACTTGCCAGCTCTGCCGCACGTTTCATATATCAAACAGCCAAATGTCGACATAGAAAGTGACAGAACACACTGACAGAATAATATACTTTATAATTTTACTTTAACGCCCATGACTAAACATGTTATTCCTATGGCATTAAAAGCAACTCGGGGCTGACGCATCTGCGTTCCCGTTAGCTACTTAGCAAACAGTAGCCACATATTCATCTGCAGGCTTTTTGGCCAACATTAGCTTAAATCTGCAGTGCTTGTTACTTGACTATAAATATTATTAGAATGATATTATCAGTAGTCAGTTCACTGAGTAGTTTAAATTTTGAGGAAAGATGAAAAATATATTTATACACTGGGCTAACTACCAAGGCCTGACACTCAAGCAACAGCCACAACCGACCGACACAAAATACAAGCCACCATTTTGGAACGCCACACACCCCCTCCGTGAGCGTTAGCATTCGGCTAACTAGCATGCTAGCTAACGGATGCACGGAACGAAGTGGGCCTTTAAGCTAATTGACTAGCTCCCAGTTAGCTGTAACGCTAGCAGTGTTCATTGCGTTTAACAAACTTTATGAGTACGCAAAGAAATAACACAGACTCCCATGATTACAAGAACATATTAATCAAGTAGTTATACAGAACTGGGGCCCATCTGACAGATTTAACCTGTTATCAGCCGACATCTTTTGCTACTTTGAGGACCCGCATTAAGGGTGAAAGCCTTCAAACACGATGCTAACACACCATCCTTTCAGGCTAGCGCAACGTTTAATGGCTAACAATTAATAAGGGGTTAAATTTTATATAGTTTTAGAAAATAAACTAAATATAGTCGACAATTAATTGCAAAGAAGTTAACGTTGATGAGGCAAACATTTTCCGATAACTGTCTATTTCTATCCAGAACCTACAGAGAAGTAAAGGCAGCACGAGTAATTTACCTTGTGATGAATCCATGTGAATTGCAACACTAACAACTACACTGTTGACAAATATCGAAGTTATCAACAATTAGCTGGCCAGGAATTCAGTGTCTGCACGTGGATTTCAAATGACGATGAATTGGCAAACTACATCGGATAACTTGTCACAGGAGCCACCGCAAGGAAAACTGAACGGTTTATTTAGAAATGCAATAGCCGGGGAGAATGAATGATTTATGTGGCTGATCTCTATTAATCTGGATAAACTAAACGTATATGGGTTATTTGCAAGCAATTGCTTTTCGCGAAAATAGTAACAGCCCTCCTTGCTTATAACGCAAAATGAGGTCAGCTCCGCACAAGTATGCTGCAACGGACGCACAATCAGCAAAAAAAAAGAAACCGGCTATCCCAGCCAGCTTTAGGCCTTGTTGTTTACTGTAAGGTTGAGCTCAGTTTGCACATATAAAACGTCGTGCATTTATCGTGCAGCAATAAAATCAAGAAACGTTTTGTAAAAAGTCAAGTCACCCTTGTTGAGGGAATTACTTACCTTCCATCTCCATGTCCTCTGGTTCACTGAGCTGCTGCTCGCCGGCTTTCTGTTGCTGCTGCTGCTGCGTGTGGTGATGGTGGTTCATGTTGGCAGCTGTTGTTGTGGTTGAGACGCGGTGCTCCCTGCTATCTTTGTTGCCCTCGACCTTGTCCAGGTTCGGCTCGGTGGGGAACCGGGTTCTGGACTGCTGGTGAGGTGTGGTGGGATGCGGAGGTGGGGTGGACAGGTCGAGCCTTGGCGGCCGGGCCTGTTCTGTTACGACCTCGGCCTTGTCCGCTGTCAACGCCGGGGAGTGAGGAGGGGAGGTCGGCGGGGGAGCGGGTAGAGAAACGCGGACGTATTTGCTCGCTATTCGCCCAATCTCGGCGCCTTTGGTGGGTGCGAGTCGCTGGCTGACGGCGGGGGCTTGGGATTGATGAACTTGGGGCCCCGAAAACGGAGGCCCGCTTCTAAATAACTAAATCACTCCGGTTTTACCCCGGGAAATGAGGGGTAATAAGGGAACTCGCAGCACGACTTGCACTTCGAGAAACAAATACCCTGCTTCTAGCTAGCGTTAAGCTACCTGACACTAGGCAGGCAAATGGAAATAAAGGTGCAGAAATGAAAACAAAGGTTCATTTGCTATGGACACATTCAACAACTTTGCCTGCGATATCCCCAGTCCGTGTGCTCCTCCGATTGTCCCTCGTCTGGGGGAGAGCGGAGGAAAAAGCTATCCATTCAAACCAGTTTCCACTAATGTTAACGTTGATTTGGAAGTTCACGGATACAACAGTTGCCACGGCCCGACATATAACAATTCCCCCAAACCGCCCCTAACACCATAAACAACAAAACGCGGCACCTCGCTGCATTCTTAACTAACCTCTCGTTTC
This sequence comes from Atherinosoma microstoma, assembly GCA_037177055.1. Taxonomy (NCBI): domain Eukaryota; kingdom Metazoa; phylum Chordata; class Actinopteri; order Atheriniformes; family Atherinidae; genus Atherinosoma; species Atherinosoma microstoma. The sequence goes on along the minus strand of JBBBVU010000022.1, from coordinate 7,548,311 downwards.
TTATGAGGAATGTGTCCGGTCATACAACCTCGGCCTGAGCTGTGCGGCTCACAACCCGCTCCTCCCGTGGTTTGTGATGTGTTGAGTCTGAGGTAAATCTCAAAATGGCGGTCGCGCTCTTCTCTGAAATGTCACATCCGCATGGAGATCCAAACACGGGCCCATCCCCGGCCAGGTTCACATCCACGATAAATCACACGGCGCGGGGGTGTGCATCAAAAACAAGGAAAATACAATATACAAGAGCAAAAAGATAAATTATGTAAAAATAATTATGATAGGAATGGAGCTGATAGGAATAATTATATCAAAATCTGTCCTACTGTGCGTGTAATGGGCCCCAAAATTGTTTATTTGTTTTAATATGAATGAATGGAGCGGCAACTTAATAACAAGTAGGCCTATGTAAAGATGTTTATGAGTTGACATATTACATATAGCACTTTTGTATTTTTTTTTTGCAAAAGTTCACAGCAAATTACTTGCAATATGTGTGTGTTTATATTAACGTTTGCTCATTATTTAATAAAAAATAGATCATTTGACGGGAGAAAAATCTATTCAACAAGCAAACATCAACAAAAAAACTTTACGTTTGGATTGCATCATATCATACAAACGTATCCTGGCCATTTTTACATACAGATGTGTGCAATAAAAGATAAACAAATTTAACGTTTTACTGAGTAAAAATTTAAAAAAAAAAGACCTAATCTGCTGAAACATTTAAAGGTTATACCATATTTACTAGAATTACATGGGGAAAAAAAGGTTAAAAAGAAAAAGAAGTCTGCATTAAAGTAACTTTATTTGGTAATTAAATGTACTAGTTGCCATATCATTATATATATA
>JBBBVU010000022.1:7533473-7545469 GCA_037177055.1 Atherinosoma microstoma | reverse complement strand
ATATAATATAATATAATATAATATAATATAATATAATATAATATAATATAATATAATATAATATAATATAATATAAAACATGCTCACAGCGCAGCTCTTACAAACTTTAGTAGCAGGATATATTCAGAGGTTCTTTTGTGTCAATGTTAGGACGGACGTGTTGGAAAGCCAATCATACTATGGAAGCTGCTCTAAGGCCCGCCTTTTAATGTTAAAGTTACCAATTGACAGTGAGATATAGAATAATGGGAGGGCTAAAGTACGTAACAGGATAGTCTGCCTTGTATATATATCCCAGCGTCGGCAAATAAGAAAAATAGTTAGCTAGGCTTATCTTCTCAGATGGCAGGGGCAGGCGGTAGCGCAGTACTGTAGAACGAAATAGATAATTATATAGCACTATTCATGACTTTCCTCATATAACTGTTCATACTCTGTCCATATTTTCACATTTCAAAGATTAGACGCTAATTCCCCTCGAGTTTTGGGGCATTAAATGGAGGAGAAGAAGGAAGACGGAGACTCAGAGATACAGGAACACGGACCCGAGCACTGGTTCTCAAAATGGGAGCGGCAGTGTTTGGCCGAAGCGGAGCAGAGGGATATGAGCGAGGAGGAGGCCAACAACGATCAGGATAAATTGTGGCATCTCTTCCAGAACTCCGCCACCGCCGTGGCACAGTTATACAAAGGTTGAAAGCTGCACTCTTTGTTTGCTTCTTCGCCTAAGGACACATACTTTGGAATTATGCTATTGACTTGTTTTATTAGCTTTCTGATTACATTCCTACTGGTATAAGCTTATTAATGTTAGCATTAGTGTTGGTTAAATGCTAGCTTGCTGGTTAGCCAACTCGCTAGCCGGTTCTGGGAATGTGGCGTTTACAGGTGACTTTTTAATGCTAAATTCAACTAGCTCGTGCTAGCCAAAGGTTAAAATTATTCTAAACTAAGCTACAGCGTCAAACACTTATATCAGTGACTCAGCAACCGTTACCAGACTAATTACTGGTAAGTTATTGTCATTAACTATAGTTTGACATAAGTATTGACGGTAAGTTAGACTGCAGCTAACCTAACATTAGCCAGGCTAGTTACAAAATGGCGATGGTAACAACAATCGTAGCTACGCGACATTCCCAGCTGACAGTCTCTTGTATGCTGTCAGTGTTAACATCTGTTACTCAAGTTACCACTGGCTCTTGAAGTGTCCTTTAAAGATATAATCTTAATGGCAGGCAACTGTTTAGTTCCTTTTGAAATCTTGTTTTCTGAGAAGTGGCTTTAGCAAACGTTATAATCACAAAATGGCGAGGATAATATTGGTTCGACGTGGAGTTATTGGGCTCCACCGTTTCCCTGGGTCTTAAGTGATATTGTATATCTCTTTCCAAATACAGTTTGACTTGTTAACCCATGTTTGGCATTTATTTTTAACATTGCTCCCCAACTATACCGATGAGATCGCAGATAAGTTGGCTGTTTTCTTGCTAAACAGTGTGCCAAGCTGGCTATCTAGCGCTTGCTGACAGCTATTTTTATGCCAATCCCCGTCTCTGCAATAGTAGATGCGAGACAAAATGGCGTTACAAAATTATTTTCACTTGAAACCCTCGCTGTCCTTTGGTCATGATAGTCTTAATATCACAAAGCAGCTTTCCTGAAAATTATAGCGTTGTGTTATGTAAAGTAAGTAAACACTTTTTCCCTTCTGTGCTACAGACAGGGTATGCCATCAGCAAGGCCTGTCACTGTGGGTGCCATTTCAAAACGCTGCTACAGCAGTAACCAACCTTTACAAAGGTAACTATCTACATGTCCTCTCTCTGTCCTTGTGCTTTTGAGCAAGACATATTGATCTAATCCATACCACAGCTAAAAAGTTGTTTTGTGCTTCGTACCATCAATATAAACACTGGTTATCACTGAATCTGTAAATGTAGCCTTCTTTTATTGACATAATCACACAACTCAATATGCATCATGGCTTGAAGTTTTTGTCAGATAAAGAAGTTGTTATTCAGGGGCTTAAAAATATGGTTTAACTTATGAAACAAAGTAATAGTAGTTTTGTATGGTAGTTAAAACCAAATTGACTGGGCTCAGTTTTGCAGGGTACCTCTCATAATGAATAGCTGTTTCTTTAAATATACTTGCCACATTTATTTTGGTGTTTTTAATAACTTTACACCATGGACTGTTACCTACTTATATTTTCAAAAATTTTTTAAATGTCCTCAACCATCTCAGAGAGTGTGGAAGCCCATCAGAGAAGTTTTGATCGGGGTATTCAGATAGGCCACCAGCGTCGTAACAAGGTAGGTCCGGTTACTTTGGTTTCCTTCTGTGAGGCATCTTAACTGTTTTGAATCTGTACGAGTTGTGTTATTACAGCAACCTGTCATGTTTACTTGCCATTTAGGCAACAGGTGCTCATAGATTAGATCATATTTCGACAGTAAAGGTGGTGGAAAGTACCAAAGAATTCAGTAGTGCGAAAAATATGCATCTACTAGCTGACTGACTGCTCCTGTAATCAATTGCAGGACATGTTGGCCTGGGTGAAAAAGCGTCGGAGAACCATCCGTAGGGAGGATCTCATCAGCTTCTTGTGCGGCAAACCACCACCACACAGAAGTAGTAGGACCAACTCTCGGCTGGCCATGGTGGCCCCCAGCCGTGCTAATTCACCAGCTGAGACTGGCTCATCTGTGGAAACAGACCTCCAGCCCTTCAGGGAGGCCATAGCACTGCACGGTAAGGATAAAGTGTTTAGCCTGGCTCTGACTGACATAACAGATGTTTAACAGCACTGGTGGCAGGTATACTGTAGGATAAAAGTAGATGTTACTAATCAGTACCGCAAACCTCCACATAGATTTCAATGTTTATGTTTACACCAGAATGTTTCCAGATATAACAGTTACAGAGGGATACTGAGGTCTTTTGTATTTTTCTTAAAAAGAGAATTAATTTGTGATCCAGGCTGTGAGTTTGTGTGTGTGTGATAGCATGTTTGCCCTCCATTCATCCTACTTTGCAACATGTGGTGCAGAGATAAGTGTATGTTTTGCTTGGGTGTGTGTGTGTATTGGCCAATAGTGAAAGAGGGCTTCACTTTGACCTCGTCTGTGCGAGTGTGGAGGTTTGACTAAATCAGCAGCCATATCTTTTGTTTTTTTTGTTTCTTTTTCTTATTTTAGAAATGCAGAAGTGTGTGTATATATTTATAGTAGGGTTACGTCACAGTGTGATGACATTTCTGATGCACTCTCGACACAAATAAATACTGAGTATTTTCCGTCGAAGGGGTTGACATGTTAGAGGGGCCATTTTTAGGGTGCACCTTTAGGTTAGATCATATGAGGCATTTGATGAGTTGGGTCACAGAAATGCAAGTTGGCACTCTGTCAGGAGGTTTCGGTGCGTCTCCCGTCTTAGTTATCTGACACGCTTCTCATCCACACTTTGTATTTGTGTTTTGGGGAATTTTAAAATCATTTTACTTGTATGTAAAGTGTGTGTCAGTTATGTACACCAACTTGATAAAGATCCACAAGTTATTGGCTATTCTGGTACACGGGTCATCTAGTTTTCAATGTGAAAAGAATTTAGCTGCTGAATTGAAAGTGAGGAGGATGGCTTATGGATGCAGATCATATGCTGCTGGTTTAAGTAGCGAGTTTTTCATTTTGTTACATCAGAGACTTTCCAACAAAATGTGTTTTTTTTCATGTGAGACTAAATGTTTATTAGGAGTTGCTGATCAGTGTTTTTCTGAGATTCCTCTTTAAAGAGGAGTTATCTCATATTAAACCTTTATGCATGTCCTTAGTTTAGTCACTGCCCTTACACAAGCTGTTGTAGCTTCTGTCTCTTCCTTGACTGAAGTGAAGTCATGTTTACTTATCATTCTTGTCTATCTATAGGGCCCTTGCAAAACATTTTAACAGCGCAAGTAAACAAATAAGACACTTTTGGGACCTTTTGTGTTTGCTTGGTCCTTAATCACTTATTCCACTCAGATAACAACACTGACGGTGCTTACTGGTGATGTTAGCATACACACTGAAAGATGAATTTTGTGTATCTTTGCATTACAAGTATGAACTCACAAAAAGATTTCTCTCAGTCTTGAAAATACTGAACAGTATAGGTTGTAGTCCTCCTTAAAAAAAAAATCATTTGAGACGGTGTTCAAGTTCTGAACTGGAGCTTTCCTCATTGCAATGGTTAAAGAGGAAATTGCAGGTTAAAAGCATGATTGATGATTTGCATGAAGCATTTTTTTATAGCTGGTATCTATCTTGTGTTTGTTGAGGACCGTTTATTGAAAAATAAAGAAATTAGTAATTCACTATTGAAAACGGCAAAACACCTGTACAAACATGTTTTGCCAGAAGTAACATAGCAACAGGTACTCCTCGATGTAAACAGACATGGCTAATGCACCTGAACAGCATGGACTTGAGAGAAAGGAGGAAAATATAATCATTTCCAGAACTGAAGGTCCTGATTTACAGATTTGAACCTGAAACTACCAACAGGGTCTCCACCATCCAGGACAGGAGACTGTTGATGGGAACAATAGTTTGATATTAACCCCTCAGTCCCACGAAGCCTACTCGTATGAAATCATGCAGCCTGCTGCTCCCTGACCTTTCGTAAAACTACAATAATTTTGATTTAAACAAGGTTTAATATTTATGTGAAGAACAGAAATTTCTACCAATTTCGGCCACAGGTCTTTCTGACTGCAGGGGATTTTGCTCTGTTCTATTTTTAGATTCCCGAGTTTGTGGATGAGATGAACTGCATTTCTGCAGACGAACTTCTAGCAGGGTTTATGAAAGGAAATGCTATTCATACTGTTACGACAAACAACATTTTATGAGGTTAAACCGATTTATTTAGAAGTTAAAGTCAAAACAGATCAGTCACTTCTGCTTCTGCAGCACCGGGGCCTCCAGTGACTTGAGCTGCAGCTCAGCTGCGAAGGCGTGGCGGGATGCTTCCGTGTTCAGAGGGACTGAGATGTAACTCTATTTACACCATGATCAGTGACAATTGTAATGCCAACTGGCGTGCTTTATTTTCGTACATATGCACACGTAGTTCGGCAAGTTAAATCACTGTTATATCACTCCGTTACCGGCATCACCATAGCAACACGTAATCAACCGGTCCAGTTCAACTGGCTTTTGACAGGTAAATGAGAGAAATGCGCTTTAGCATCGAACGATTTATCAGAAAATTACATTAAGGCCAACATAAAATAGTTCTGCATACCTCAGCATATTTAACACGTTTTGTGATTATATGAATAGAAGTTTAGCGTGTGGGACCAAGCGGATTGAACAACGCGGACATCTGCATTACACGGTTTTAATCAACTGCGCGTCGTGCATCAAAACCGTGTAATACACGGGCCTGAGTTGTTTAATCCTTAAGAAGTCCACAGACGTGAGCGTCCGATGTAAAATGTCATCAGATGATGTAGCAACAAAACATAGCCCCGTTCAAACGTGTCAACAGTCAGCTGTTTCCTGTTTGGGTTTCATTGCACTTCTTAAAGATAAGGTCCCATATGTTGTAGAACACAGAATACTTCCACATTATCCGATGCAGAATGTCAGGAAACAATTTTTTTTTTTTTACCATCTACACATTTGCATGTACATAATCAACTCGTTGCTAATTCAGAGAAAAAACAAACTTACCCTGTTTGCTTCACGGTTTGTTGGGCGGTCTGCAGCTTCCCTGTAACGCAGACATGAGCTACTTCTGGCCGTGGCTAGAACAGGCACGGCACCCGTTATTAAACTACTCTCTGCATACTTCGTTATCCCATCAAAAAAGCTGTAAAGCCACTTGCCACACAGTCTTTTCCACAAAGTAGACTCTCCAGATGACAGAGTGGAGGGAACGAACTTTGCAGTGAAGTTCTGGCGCTTAGCCTGGACAAATCTGCCCAAGGAGTGAAAAGTTGGACTCTTCCTGTTTAGGAACGTGTGGATACGATATCCAGAGAGATTTGAGTTTTTATATCCTGCACAAACACAAGTGATCGCCGTGACAAAACCTCCGATTAAAAACAGCCGACGTCCGAGATGGACTGATGCAGTTAGCTGCTGGCTCTTCGATGTTTACCTGCTGCGATGTCACACGTCACGTGGTACAAAGAGCTTTGTTTTTTTGGAAGTAGTAAATTCAGATGAATTAGATTTTTTTTAAAACCTTTTATTTATGCCACTGTGTTCCTCAAACATGTTAAAAACAGTTTGTTGCGGAATCTTTAACATGCAAGTTGCATTTTAACTGTCATCTGCAACCTATCAACTCTGCATATTAGCCACATTATATTAGCCAAAGATCATTTTAAAGTACAATTTATCAAGCTTTTTTCTTGCTTATCTTTGTTACTTCTCTCAGTAATGTCATTTATGCCTCTTTGTCCTTTCACAGGTCTGAGCGGAGCCATGGCAAGTATCAGTGTGCGCTCTGGTGCTCCAGGTTCTCCCACACATGTTAGCGGGAGCAGCAGTAATGCAGGCAGTGGAAGTGGAGGTGGGTCCTCTGGCTCGGGGCCAGTGTGCCGTAGCAGGCGCAACGGCCTCCAAGATGTCGACCTGAACACTTTCATCTCGGAGGAGATGGCACTGCATCTGGACTCTACAGGCTCCGCCTCTGCCGGAGGGGGAGGGACCAGGAAACGAAACTCCACCCAGTGTAGTGACGTCATCACAGACTCTCCTACGCACAAACGCAACAGGATGATCTGATACGCTGCCTGCCTATGTGTGAGGGGTGGGGGAGGGTGGTCTTAAAAGCCAAGTCCATGAGAGGGAGACGGATGGGCTTATGTGGTACAGATGCACCGATGTACAGACAGACATCCGGATGTGTTGGCTGAAGAAAAAGAAAAAAAAATGGGGTCAGACGGCTCTGTTGGGTTTGTTCAATTGGATGAATTCTATTCCTTGTCTCCTTTCCCAACACTATAAGTACAAATCACTGATCCACAATCAGAACAATAAGCGTGTGTGCGCACGAGTGGGTGTCTAGGAAGTTATGGACAACATCACACATTCCTCATACCTCACTGCCCCGGAAAGGAGACAACGAACACGGTCACTAATTAATTCTGGGATGTCGAAAGTTCTCCATGGGTGAAAATGGACCGTGCTGCTCGACAAGCAAAAGCCACTTGATCTTTGACACATTTGTGCCCTTCCCTCTCTTAACCTCACTCATCCTCACCCACCACCTTAATAAGGAAGTGAGGGCCATGATCAAATCGTTTTCACTCAGCGGATCGAGTTGCTCGCCAAATGTTGGACTAACTTTGTCCGAGACTCACCCCCTGATCAGACAAGCCCACCTGTGTTTTCTGTTACTTCATCATTGCAGCTCCAAAATGATGTTGCCTGCCAGTGGTGGAGCTATTTGGCCTAGTAGTACATGTGTGGCATCACCCAGCCTCATCTGCCACTTGTTACCAGTTTACATATCTCTGGCTACTCGGTTGACAGCATTTAACTACTAATAGCAGGCTGTTAATGTTTGGACGCTCAGACCATGTTCTCTTCCTCCTGCTCTGCTTCATTTGTGGCTTGACTTGCTGCGGTCACTTTAATTCTTCAACCACCAGTGTTAAAATCTAGGTTTGTTGCCACTGTTTGCAGCAGCAATAGCCAATTTAATTTTTCATTACTTCTTCACTTAACTTTTTTTCTTTTTGTTGTTGTTGTTGTTCAGCATAATTGCAAAGGAAATCTTGTGTGGATACAGCTTCTCAGACGGCCCACTTGCTGACTGTGATGCCCTTTCTCCCTTTACCCTAGTCTTATCATGAAAGCAGCTGCTGTTTTTATGTGGTCGCATGATGATTCTGATGAGTTGCAATAAGTATTTTTTGCACTTAGCTTTCACCTCTAACTTGTGCAAATAAATCGGCTCTTCCATTGTATTCCACTTGTAGCCTTTCCAGCTCTAAGTAAGGCCCACTTGTTCAGTAGAGCACTTGATTCCAGCAACCTTTTTATTAAGTATTCAAACATACTGTGGAGCATTTCTGTGTCACCTCCACCAATATTCAAAGACTCAGAGGCCTTCCCTATCAGACAAATTATATAACTTATTAGAAAATAATTGGTGCTGTTAAAAAAAAAAAAAAAAAATCTCAGTAATGTCATTATAACAGAGCATGTATTAAACATGCCAACCAGGGCACACAAAATACTGTTAAAATGGCTTTGAGTTTGATTCTGTGTTGATTTGCGCTCTGCTTCATGTGAAAGGGGTGTGTGCGTTAATAAAATGTGGACGGATTAAATTTTCCTGGTTCAGAATGGTGCAACTTGAGGCTACTTTCCTTCTGGAAATGGCTGATGGCTTCCATCCTTTAATAAGGGAGTGCAGCAATAGACACTGATATCATGTGTATTGGTTAATTAGGATATATTCGGTAATCAAGCAAATGGCTATGTGTACATGGACAGCAATATTCTGACTATCAACTTTAATGAAAATTAAATATTTGAACTACGCTGAGTTGTAAATAGGCTATTCACTTCACGTTGCCATTTACATGCAACTGAACATAATCTGAGTAATACCCATATTATGTTCCCCTTTTCAGCTGTTTTCACCCATGCAAAGTATTACTTACTTTTACAGAGCTTTAGTCTATTCTGGTTTTTCATTCGCCCCATAAAGGTCTTCTTTTCACAACCGACTTACTGTTCAGCTCTGAAATCCCCCAGAGCTGTTATCGCTACTCGATCTATGGAAACGGCTCTTTAAATTATTGCTTATGCCAAATTTGACCTAGTTTTGGTTAAGGTAATCAGAACCTGCTGTTCACATGGCTCTATCTCATTGATAAGAAGGTTTTAACTGGGTTGATATCAGAATATTGCTGACCATGTCTATGTAGACGGTGTGAACTGGTCTCAAAAAGATTTCTTGACATCCCAAAAAATGATTGGAGCTAAATAAATATAGCTTGTTTGTGGGTGTTTTTTTTTTTTTTTAAATAAATAAATATATATAATGTAGTAAATAACTTAAAAGAAATCTTGACTTGTCCAGGTATCAAAGCAAATAAGAAATATTACCAGTTAACACCTGCCATAGTTAGTGGTCACTGAGCCGTCTGGGGTGGAAGTATTTCACTGTTTTACTCCCAGGAGCTGATGTGTGAGATGTTTGTTTTCTACTATTTGTTCTCTGTTGACTTGTTCACACCCCTTCACCTCTTACAGCTCAGAAAGCAGATGTTTCCTCAGTTGCTTATAGCATTGCCTGTTGTTAACTTCTGTTACACTGAAATCACTGATTTCATTTTTACGTTCTAAGTTGCCTTTTCTATTCATACACATGATTGTAGGCTTGTCAGAGACAGGAAAACCAGCTGAGATTTGATCAAATGAACTTCTGCGTCTGGAGCCTTAAGTGGTTGTAAATTAAACCACTTATTGAGGCAAATGAAAGTGCAAACTTTTTTTTTAAATTTGGAAAAATGGACATTTATTTGCCCGCAGAGTCTCTTTATTTATATAAAAGGTCGATAAGTTGTCAAAGTTGGGTGTAGAGACGGTGTCCTGCAAGCTGTAGTTGGCTTCAGCTGTCTTTGGTGTGTAATAAGAAGACATGGGACGCTTATAAGTTTCTGGAATACCCGAAAGTTACATTTCAACTCATTTGCAGTTCAGTGTTTTGACAGTAGGGGGCCCCCAATGACCCAATTGTACTCTGGGAACTGAGAGGATTGCATAATATGGATCCTGAGCAAAGATCTGTCCATACGGAAAGCTTTGTAAATGCTTCCTCTCCTCCATGCTGAGCTCACAGTTCGTACCCAACACTCCATTTTGGCATTGGTAGTATATTTACCTGAAACTAAATTGGGTGTTTGGCTCAACTAGTAGCAATGACTTCCCTGTATTGTGTCATGACGGCATGTCAGTTAAAGGGAGGGTGGGATGGTTTTCTGACTAGAAAAAGGAATTGTACCCCCCCCCCAAAAAAAAAATTTGAATACAAAGTTTCCAAACTGATGTTGAACCTACAGTGTGTCCCCCCCCCCGATCAGTGAGGTGAAGCTTAGCGTTTTTGTTTCTTCCCTGAGCCAGTCACGGCCTTCACAAACATTGTTTCAAGACTTATGCCACATGTCTCTGGAGCCAACGCTATTATCAGCTGTTTCTTGATACTTATTTGTTAAAGAAAACCAATAAATGGCTAATCTATATACTAAACATTTATTTGTTGGTATATGTGGTTCTCATTGTAAAAGAAATAAAACTATTCAGTTTGAATTGGATGAACTGTTTCATTAAAAAAGGAAACTGGGGCGTTTTCTTCTGTTTGCCTTTTTCTTTTTACTTTTTTTCAGTCTTATCTTGTCCTTTTATGTAATTCTGCAACTTTTAAACTTTTAGTTATTGATTAGAGGTCACCTTGTCTGAAGTGAACATGTCCAGTCTTGACTGCAGAAACCTCACAAACATGGGTTTTACTTACACATTGATCTGATTGGACAATGCAGACCTGACATGAGTTTAAAAAAAAAAAAAAAGAAAAATCTTTATTGTTTTGAGGAAAAACTAAAATTTCCTGATGCAAACCACAAGGACGCACCAAAAGATTGCATTAGAAAATAAAAATAGTAAAGAGAAGGCAGATAAGCTCCCACTCCCTTTTGTTCCTAAAAGGACTCGGAGTGTACCAGTTCCAATCATCTTTACCCTGTTATATTTAAAAAAGACATCTTTTAAAAATGGAGGACTTTTCCTGTAATTTTTTTTCCTAGACTAAAACATTATTCAGCTATTTCCTCATCTTTGAGCTTTAATAATTGCGTAGATTGCACTGTTTCAGGTGAATTCTCTAAACTTGGTTATCTGAATTTAAAAAAGATCTTGCACGGTTCTCTGTAGTTTTCTTTGCCGTAGTGTTTCACCACCACTGGTCTGAACATGTATGCCCTCATGGTGCATATTATGAGATCTACATAAATAATCCGACATTAAAAACTGCAGTCAAGACTTTTGAGACGTATTAACATACATTTATAGTCTTAAATAATTGAGAGCTTGCTGCAGTTATTGGACAAATGGAAAATAATGGATGCAAAGCACAAGGATCCTGCAACATGTTAAATTAATAAATCATTGAAACTATTAAATTAAACCCATAATTTAATACTTGGACGATGTAGGCAAGCTGCTGAAGGAAGCAATAAAAAAAAACATCCTGTAGCATTTTAAAAGAAAACCACATAATCCACGGTGTAGAATAAGAAGCCAACATCATTAAAGAATGGTTGCTACCATTTTGGTCCATGGGTGTTGCATAAGAAGCATTACCCCATCCTTCATCACTCCTCCACCTCTTCATCCTCACATGTAACCACCATCAGGTCCTCCAGTTTTCCCATGACGGACGGACTGATGGGGAAACACGTTCAGGCTGTTTTTCTGTATCCGGGGTGACAAATCTTAGTGTTCTTAAAGGATTTCTAGATTTGAAAGAAGCTGCAAACATGCAGCTGTTTTCAGACTATTTCTGATGTGCTTTTTCTTGTCATCAGTGTTCAGAATCAGATGTTTTATTATTAGGTGTTGAAACTCAAGGTTTCAGGGATGAAGGATTGAAGGTGAGCTCTCAAAGTCTGTTCTAGTCCGAAGCTAGTCCCCGACTTCTGCTGGAACGCAGGACAGTCCCAGAAACTCAGATCTGACTGAGGGGCAGGAACTTCTGGTAGTAGCTCTTAGTTACATCAATCATCAGGTCCTGCGTGCACTCTGGGAGCTCTCCTGAAAACAGACCTGAGGGGGAGAGAAATACAGTTAAGAGGCAGGAATGTAGAGAAGGGGGGGGGGGGGGGGGGCGTCGGTCAGGTTTGCCTCCTTCTGACCTGGACAGCCGGAGAAGAAGTTGAAAGGCGGCACCCCTTTTTCAGGAGGAAACACGGTGTTTTTCAAGATCTT
>JBBBVU010000022.1:7520339-7532756 GCA_037177055.1 Atherinosoma microstoma | reverse complement strand
AAAAAAAAAAAAAACTCTGCTACAACAATAATTTCCCTCTAAGAGGGATAAATAAAGTATTTTTCATTTCATTTCATAATAGCTTTATCTTCAATAAGCCTGAAGAAAACTGGACTGAAATAAGAACTGGGCTTATCAAAGATTAAGTTTCAATCCATTCAATTTCATCATATTCATTAATATAATTAAGTTACTGAATGTATTTGTGATTTTACATAAACACGAGGTGACCTCCTACGGTCCTGTTCACCGTGTGAAACAGGCAACATCTTTATTTGCCGACAGAGAGGGCCTTATTGCACTTAAACCTGTACTTAAAGACCTCCCTATGTGACTTCATCTCCTGTTAAGGCATGAAAGAGTCCGCATCATTACCACGATTCTCATAAGGACGAATGACACAACTGTGAAAGACTAATTATATGCCCTACCCTGAAATCTTAAATAATGTAATTCATTGTTTTGTTTTTTTTCTTTTTAAATATCAAACTCCAGCTGCCTGTTCAGTTAGCTTCAACATGACCACCATGTGACTAACCCCAGGCAAGAGAAGACAGTTTCAGACTACATTACCTCTCTTGGGCAGAGTTTCATTCATTTCAGCACAAGTGACTTGAAATGTTTTTGAGCTTGCGGTTTGTATGCTCTCATCTCACTCACTATAACACAATTCTTGCCGATGTGGACGTAGGAACCAATCTGTGCTGCGTTGACCACACAATCCTCCTCAATAAAGACGTGGTCTCCGATGTGCAGTGGGAAAAATGCCACCCTGGAGGGAGACAAGGAGAGTGAAAGAGAAATGAAAGCTCAGTTCTCCGTTCAAAGGACAAGTATCAGTTGTTAAGTTGAATGACTTAGTTTATTCATACGTGTTCAATAACTTCATCATTTGTATGAAAATTAAATGCTGTTCAAAAGCATTACTGGATATATCCAAAACAAAACCCCATCAGAATAATAAAAGTAGGCTCAGAGTTACACATCTGCCTATTAGTATGAATTTGTATCTTAGTTTCTTCGTGAAATAAAATAATTTTTTACCCTTTGCTGAACTTTTTGAAAGGTGGTCGTATGACACTCCGGCTTTTCACAACACAGTGTCTCCCCACTCTGACATTAGCCAAATCTCCCCTGATAATGCAGTCATTCATAACGATGGTCTGTAAGAGAATGGACACAGATACCAAGCTTTAACACAGATCTGTGCCGGACATTGGCAACACTGAGCACTACAAATTGACTTAGAAAGTGTGTGTTTTCTTTTCCTTACTTTGCCATTGAGAACGATGTTTTGACTCCCACACAGCACTGACTGTCGGCTCACTTTGTTGCCAGACGCCTGCAATAAAAATAGCATTTTCTTTTAATATGTACGAGACTGTTCCGCTGTTTTTATTATCAATCTAAACAGAGCACTAATACAACGCCCTTTGCAGCCTCAGCTACCAGTTAGCAAAAAAATAGCAAGCTACGTTAGCAAAAACAGCAGCTGAAAAGACCATTACCGTCTCAATATACTCCGCTTTGTTGTATAATATTTCAGACAACTCCATGTTGAGGATTTTGATTAAATATTAAAGATAAAGGTTAGCTAAAGCATCAAATTTTTCTCAGAGCTCTGAAGAAAACCGTCGCCGCTTCCCTTTACTTCTGCGCAAGTCCGGATGTGACGTCAACGTCAACTAAGGAAAAACAATCTTTTTTTATTTTATTTTATTTTATTTTTTTATTTATTTATTTTTTAAACAATTTTTGGAAAAACAATCATAAATTGTAAGTTAGAGGGCTGGATTTTCTTTTAAATTATGATTTCGATATATATATATATATTTTTTTTTTCTAAATATATATTTTTTAAAATATATATATATATATATTTTAATACGGAAAATGATATTTTTATATAACTTTCCCCCTCATGGCTTAACTTTATGGAACAACAGGGTGATAGCCATCAATAGAAAGTCAGTAATCAAACATAATTGGTGTGAGAGAGGCATTCTCTTTGTAATGGACATGTTGGACAAGGAAATGTTGTGGACTATCATCAATTTCCTGCTAAATTTAGTTTTTATTGTCCTCTTTGCCAAGGCATTGCTGTACCCCACTTAATCTGATACGTAATGGCTTACAATATTATTTGTAATAATAAATAATAATCGATTAATCGATAATCGATTTCAATTTGAGACAAATCCACACTCTTTCCGTAATGTTGCATGAGAATTATTAGAACATTTGTTTTTTCCATCTAATAAGTTTTGGGTCGACATAATAAGACATTGGCCCTCTCTAAAGATAAATAATATTCCATCCTTTAGGCTTGGTGATATTATGTACTTTATGGTTGACTTGGATCCAAATACTTCTGATACTGTTAATATTATTTTATTTGGCAAATATAATGTACATTGTAGTGAATGGAGAGAAAAAAACTAGGTTTGCCTATTTTAAGAATGAGTTTTAATGTATTTCTCATCTGCTAAGGAAATGTCAAAGGATCCGTACAGAAGCGTCTGTTGGACTTCTGTTTTTATTTTTTGTTACTTCCATACAAAGCCCTTTCTGTAATATTGATGTGTAAGTTTGTTGTAGTTTTTTTCATATTTTTAAACAAAAGTAGCTATGTTTTATCTATAAATTATCTTCTGTTGTAGCTATGTCTTTCATTCCAACTATTATGTTGACTTGTTTTTGTTCATGTAGACCCCTCTGATGTCTTTTGTAATACTTTTGTTTACTTCCTCCAAAAGAGTTTATATTTTCTGCTTTTGTTAATGAAGCAAAAAACTGTAAAATAATAATAAATAACTGAATAATGTTACACTGTTTCTTAAAAAGCTCTTTTTATTCAATGTTTAATTGTTTTATTAATATTTTTGTTTCTTTATTGATGGTAAAATCTTTAAAGATTTTTTTAGGGGAAATAAAAAACATTAAGTTTCAAAATGTTCTGTTTACATGAATGAATATCATTGGTATTATTATCATCTTATTATTAACTATGCATTAAATGTTTCAATAGACATTTAAACTAATAGTAATACTCATTCTCCTTTTTAATACAGATTTCTAAAGCTATTATTGCTACAAAGAAGTTTCAAAATCAGTTCTTTCCGTGTTTTAATTTTTTATGGATTTTTCTTTGGTTACCTGTTTCAATATTTTTCTCCTTAACTCCATACTTTGGTTCTGGTCTTAGGGATTGATAAAAGGCCCCTATCTGAAGGGCTTATAAGTTAAAAGCAAGTCAGATAAATAAGTAGGACTAAGACCATTAAGAGCTTTAAAAACCAGTAAAAGGATCTTAAAATCAATCCTGAAGCACACAGGTAGCCAGTGCAGAGACTTTAAAGCAGATCTAATGTGAATGCTCTTTTTGGTCTTCGTTCTGCAGCAGCTGTAAGGGTACGATGTTCTTTTTAGGAAGACAGGAACAAAGAGTATTTCATTAATCTACTGTGTTGCTAAATGTGAAGCCGGAATTAACATTTGTGTTTATTTTTGAAAGAAACGGCCGAACTTTGGCAATGTTTTTCAGATGATAAAAGCCAATCTTTGTAATGTGACGAATCTGGTTTACGAAGGTTGAATTTGAGCAAAATAAAACACCAAGATTCTTCACTTTTTCACATGGATGAAGGGCCAAAGCTTTCAGTTTAGAACGTAGTTCTCCTCTCTGTGCCTCAGGACCGATAACCATCACGTCAGTTTTGTCTTGGTTGAGCTGTAATTTTCTGCCATCTATGACTTAATGTCTAAAATACAATTAAAAAGGACATCGATTGGTCCTGTGTCATTAGGAGACACGGCAATATAAAGCTGTGTATCAACAGCATATGGAAACTATGGGAATTTGTGTGTCTCCTGATCACCCATCACATCAAATGTTGCAGTCAGGTCTATTAAAAAAACCAGCACAGATACTTTTCCTGTGTCCAAATGACACCTAAGGTCATTTAAAACCTTAACTAGAGCTGTCTGAGTGCTGTGATTATCCCGAAAGCCAGATTGACACTTCTCATAAATGTTGTTGGAGCTGATAAAATCATTTAATTAATTAAAAACAAGCTTCTCCAAAATTTTACTTAAAAAGTGTTGGTTGGACACTGGTCTGTAATTATTAGGATCAGAAACATCCGAACCATCTCCCTTCAGGACACGCCTAACAAGTGCAGGCTTCAAAGCAGTGGGAAAGATACCTGAAGAGAGTAGTTAATATTCAAAACAACTATCCAAAGAGCTATGAATCATTTTAAAAAGGGGGGTGGGGATTAGATCTAAGAAGCAGGTTGAGGGTTTTAGCTGAGAAACCACCAATCCTGCAGGTTTTAGATGTCTCCCTGATCCAACACACCTGATTCAGATTAAATGGCTCTCCTCAACAGCTTGTCAAGTTCTGCCCCAAGCATGTTGACCCATCAGGCTGATTCAGGTGTTCTGCAGCAGGAAAACATCCAAAACCTGCAGGACCGACTTCGGACACAAGCCTCACAAGCTTTTTTTTCTTTTTTCTTTTTTTTTTTTGCTGAATTTTATTGTATACATCAAAGGCACACAAATCATTGCAATTGTCTATTGAATCCAAAAAATTGAGCTAGAAAAATGTTTGACTTCACAACAATCTTCATCTACAATCAAGCAAAGGGTTTAAAGTATTCAAAGAACAACAAACGAAACAGAAAACAGAACAAAAATCGAAATAATAAGAAAAGAAATATATATATATATTCATACATATATAAGACAAGCTTTTTAAAGAACATTTTCAAGCTGTGCAAATAATTTACAGGCAAACCCATTGTCCACCATCTTCAAAAAAACCTTGATTGCGGAAGAGTTCTTTTGTTGAAATACTTCTGAGAAATCTTTTGTACGTTTTTTTTTATCAAAAAATGTTATATTTCCTATGTGGAGCTGTCTCAGCACAGGGACAATCTTTGTGTATACGAGGTCCTGCTTCACCATGGATTTTACTACAACTGGAATTGCTTTAACCAGTTTATTTTACACCCTTGGTGTACAACTGAGACCAACTTTGATACAAAAATCCTCAACGTATCTCCAAAATCGCTCATGAAGTGCTCCTTTCACCATCAGATTCTGCATAAACACAGATTTTCTATTAATAAGAACGTATCGATTGTTCCATATTGGTGTATTGAGAGGAGTGAAATTATCTTTATATATCAATTTCCAATGAAGGAGAACCTGTTGATGAAACTCGGACATTTTGATGGGAAACTTGTTGCATTCAAAATCACATCGTAACAAATATTCTATTCATCCGACATTTTGGAATATAAATAGATTCTCTAAAGATTTTACCATATCCTCTTTCCGTATATAATGATATCTATTTTTCAAAATAAAATTTAAATTGATATATCCACCTCCATTAAACATATCTCTATACTCCAGTAGATCTAAAACAAGTCCTACATTATTATGGATTGATCTGCCTTTCAAAAATCCTGACTGCGTCTCAGAAATTATGGATGCAATAACTTTCTTTAATCTGGCAGCAATAGCTCCAGAAAGGATTTTAGAATCTGTATTTAACAATGTGATTGGTCTTAAATTGTTAATAATTCTTTAGTTTTTTCCAGGTTTTTAAGTGATCAAACCTTGTTTCATACTAGCTGTTAACTCTTACCTGTCTGGACATAATGTTTGGGTTTTAAATAACAAGTTTCTTCAATCTTTCCCAAAACAAATCTATAGAAATTAGCAGACAGACCATCTGTACTTGGTAATTTGTTCAAGGCCAACTTCATAGTAAATGCATCCAATTCTTATATTGTAAAATTTGAGTCACGTACATTTTTAAAAGAGTCCCCAATAAGTGGAATAAATTTCTTGATTTTGGAAAAAAAATACTCTGTATCTATTCGTGAATAAGCTGTGGAATAAATATTAGAGAAGAAGGCATACATCTTTTTTTCTATAACCTTATTGTCTTGACATTCCAAATCATTAATTATTAAACTATTTAGAGAATTTTTTTGCTATCGACTTTTTTTTAGGAGTTTTTATTTCGCCAGCTTTGATCCACTTGGCCCTGGATCTAATAAAGGCTCCTTTTGCTCCATGAAGATATAATTTGTCCAGTTTAGATTGCAATGCCATCAGTACTTGAGTTTTTGTATTGGAGGAATTACAACATTGACTTATTTCATCTCCTTTCTATCCCTGCTGAGTTTTTTTTTATAGAAAAACCTATTGTGGTTATTCTAATCTTATATTTGTGAAATTCCCATTTATTAAGATCTTCAATTGATTTATCATTTTCAACATCCTTAATGATTTTTCTGACAATAAATATTCTTCCTTTTCTAATAAAGATGCATTAACCTTCCAGTAACCTTTATGTCTGCTCTCTTCTATCCCCGCTCCTAAAGTTAAATCTATATAACAACGATCAGATAAGGGGGCTTTAGAAATGAAACATTGAGAAGTACATCGAGACCAACCAATAATCCAACCTAGATTTGCTTTCACCATTAGCTTTAATCCATGAATAATTGAGTGTTCTCCATTTATGTCATTATATTGTTTACTATATGCAGGTGGGGGGGGGGGGGGCATCTGTCCGTCCATTCATTAGGTGTCATGTTCCAGTCACCACCTATAAGAATGTAATTTGTGGGATACACCATTTTAAGTTCTTTTATTTTAATCTTCAAGAAGAGTTTTGTTAAGCCTGTTGTTGAAACCATATATCATTAATCATTATGAGGAATAAATGATCAATTTTAGCTACCACTGTTAACCAATGTCCATCTCTGTCAGCACAGTGAGTCACAATCTCTGCAGGAAAGTTGTTAAAGCATATGGCTGAAGAGGATCTTATCGCCCCATTGGTTGATCCAAAAAGCGGCATCTTAAGAAAGAGTCTCTTGAAGGAATACACAAGGAGATTTTTGTCCTTTGCACGATAAGAAAAGTGCTTTTCTTTTGACAGTCTTTAAAGCCCCTAGTATTCAAAGAACCAAAAACAACTTTTCCACTTAATTTAAAAAATAAAATAAAATAATAAAAAGATAGAAATAGAACCGTGGTACAACAGTAACAACAACTATAATAAAAAAAAGAAAACCTGTACTCAGTAGTTTGTAGACTTGTGCACTTACGGTCGTGCACAACATTATTCATACCCTTCCATTAAAGAAAAGACAAAATTCTTAATAGTGATTCAAATAACTGGAGACTGATAAAAGTAATAATAAATATAAATTTGCTAAATTATAATTAAGTGAAATAATACATTGTTTTTAATTTAGTTGAGCTGAAAAAAATAATTAAAAACAAACAAACAACATGGTCCTGGACCAATGAGAGCACTTTGCTGGTGAGCAGTGGGCCAAAATACCTGTCAACAGGTGTAGAAGTCTGATTGAGAGTTACAGAAAACAACTGATTGCATTGATCGCCTCAAAGGATTGCTCAACAAAATATTATGAGTGATGTAACGTATATTAATTTCTCATATTTTTTGCTCGTTTATTAATATTTCTATTGAACCACAATTCAATAACAATATCATGATTTTCATCAAATTTTTATATATTATTACTTTTGTCAGTTTCAGCTTATTTCAGTGACAGCTGATTTTTTCCCTCATCTTTAATGGATGGGTATGAATAGTTTTTTGCACGACTGTAAGTTCCTTCACATATTTTCACTCCTCACAAGTTCTTTCACAGAACTGAACGTGCATCGTACGCTTGTACGTGGTTATGAAAAATCTATCTGAGATCGATTGGTCTTCCCTGAGTTGATTCTTTGCTCCACTTCTTGGTACCCATTATTTAATTTAGTAATAACCTTCAAATATTTTTTGAATATATATGTATATATTTAGTAAATTAGACAACATAAAATACAAATTAACAGTAAAAATGCTTTATAAAAATCACGGTTTGTGATTTGCGCATGCGTACCGTGGAGCCCTTGACCTCGATCTTCTTCTTCGCTTTACACGCTGGTGATCCACCAGTAAGTTCTCTCCATCATGGCGGCCCGTGTCCTGCAGCAGTGTGTCCGCTCGCTCGCCCGGCCTTCGCTCAGGCTGTGCTCCGGTAACCTCTCAGTCAGAGCCGCCGTTGCCCCGGTAGCTACCATCCACCGACCTCTCTCCTTCGCCGCAGACAGCCGGAGGACGCGGTGGCTCGGTCAGAGCCGGGTGAGTCCCCGCTAACATTGAACAGCCGTGGCCTAGCGCTCGCAGCTGTGACCTACCGATGTCTTTCAAAACTGTCCGGCTAAAGGAGCCGGCCACAGCTTCATGACGTCGTGCAACTGTTTATTTGGCCTCGAGTTAAGACGTGTTGGTGTGGAAGTAAGCCCCGAAGTCATGACACGTTGTAACGACATATTTTGGTAGCACTAAAGCTGTGTTTGTCTGTTGCCCAGCTAGCTAGTTTGTTAGCATTACAAGCTAGTTGGCAGAGTTGTGAGTTCATTGACACACTAGTGTTGTTGTACTTGTCTTACCTGCTTCCTACAACATGTTAAAGTCTAAACTTAAAAGAAGGCTGCACAGCCAGTCCTAGTTTAGCATAAATTGGCATTTATAAGCCAGGAGGATATTTGTGTTAATGTTGATAGCCAATGCATTATAGCTCAAATTAATTAGGGATATGAATTACGATTGTTTTGCATTCTTTCTACATGTTTTGAAAATATTTTGATTGCATGATGTGCACCGTCATGTGACATCCTTCTGGACAATTAGCCATAATAATGACAAGGCAACATTGGAGTTTATGTTGAAGGCACATCATGGCAGCTATATATAACTTAATCTGCAACAATAATTTTTATTTTATTGTTGACTCAAGGCCCTTCACTTCACACCTCATATTTACAGAAATGTTTTCATTCTGTTCATACATGCTTTCTAAACATGTCAACCATGTGCTGCATCCACAGCCAGGTTTCAGTTTTTTTTACACTTTCATCCGCAGAGAGGAAACTCGGGGACATTTCTGACGCAGATGATCAAAACTTCTTTGGCTTCTGTTCATTTCCTCATCATTTATCTCCCTTTCTTTCATCTCGGCCCCATTTAGGTTTCCTTGCCGGGTGTGTTGTGCAGACAGTATGGGGACCTGCCCCCCCTCACCTTAGAAACCATCAAAGATCGTGTCATGTATGTACTGAAGCTCTACGACAAGGTCAACCCAGAGAAGGTGAGAGGAAGGATTGGTTAACAGGCTCGTTTGTGACAGACTGATCGGCTTAAGCAAACATCCACGTTAATCAGCCGTAATTAAAAGAAATATCTCGTTACTTGTAGAATATTTACAACCGTTTGTTCATTTGTGTCCCACAGCTGCAGACAAGCTCCCACTTCATGAAAGATTTGGGTTTGGACAGCTTGGACCAGGTGGAGATCATAATGGCCATGGAAGATGAGTTTGGTGAGAGCCAATATGAAAACCTCTGAATTCAGCATCTAGTTCATGTATACTGCATTTGGGGGGGGGGGGAAATCCAGCTGAAGGTCGAGTCATCAGATCAGCTTCGTTGGTAGAAATGCAGCATACGTGATCACCTGTGTGATATATCGATTATCACGTCTAAGCTATAATCAATGGCGTTATCAGAAGTAGTTTTGTTTTTCTATGACATGAATTGTTTTGCCTACACATGATACTTTGCCGGGTGGATGTAAAGCTGGAGTGTTGCTCAGCAACAGATATGGTTGATGCATCTTAATGTTCATGAATGAATGAATGAACACATGCCTTCAACTCGCTATGATTTCATACATGGTTTCTTTTATTATTCAATGTAATGTTTCGTTGGACAAAAGTAGTTTAGTTTCCATCAGATCAGAACATATTCACAAGCCAAGGAGCCGCGTGGGGTTTAATCATGCTTCTAATGCGTTGACATGCCTTGCTTTGTGTGTGTGTTTCTGCTGCAGGCTTTGAGATCCCAGACGCAGAGGCAGAGAAGTTGATGACTCCAGAGGAGATTGTACAGTACATTGCAGACAAGAAAGACGTTTATGAATAATCTGTTGTAGTTCACCAGAGGCAGGTAGGTCAGCAATGTTCTCCGCTTCGGAATCGCACTGCCGTTCTGTCATGTGATAAAAATAATTAATGCTACTTGTTTTGTGGTGTTTTCCCACAGGAAGTACTTATGAAGCTGATGGGTGTCGAACCATTTCCCACATCAACCCCGTCAGCTCTCATGTCCAATGTGTCTGCTGCCGTGTCTTTTTGTTCGACTGTATTTAAATGAACATGTTCTTGGGAGGTTGAAGATTAAAATCTGTGAAAGGATACATCATAGCTTTGATTTTTCTTCCAGCCCCTAGCCTGTGGTTCTGATGTATAATTTCTCATTAATAAATCAATAAACACTGTTATGGTTCAGTGTATGCTGTTCAGATATTTGGACATGAACATGCATTTCAAGTTATGTTAGGTTTGTGGGTTCATCATGTTTGGCATGAACCCACCAGGACAACCACAATAAATACATACCAAGTACTGATGAATTTCTCCTTCCAGCTTTCCTCAACCTCGTTTCTCAATCAGCTCCAGAAAGATATTTTCTTTAACCAAGAAATCTCTACAGGAAACTAAAGTCTTCTGTCCAGCCTAAATATGTTCTACCTGCAAAACACAGAACAAATGAAGACTCCGGGAGGACACTGCTGGGTCATTGTTAGTCTTTTATTGAGGGTTGTACCCAAGTTATACAGCTTTGTATGCTGGCTGCAGGAGCCAGAGGGTTACAAACAGTAATCAGTATACGAGTACAGCCAACAGAAGACCTACTACTTACTACTCTACACCTTAGTACAGATTCTCTTAAGAGCACTAAAATCCAGAAAGAGAAAAAAAAAAACAGAACAAACCAAGCAACAAAGGAAGAATGAAAAAAAAAAAAAGATTAAATGAAACCAAACAGACAGCATCAGAGGAGACATTCATTATTAGACCACGCTGGAGTTGGTTTTCTATACCATGTAATATCAGGTGACTTCGTTTTTTTTGTCAATTTTTATACCCATACAAATAAAGATTGTCCTTCAAAAAGTGCAGAAACCACCGAAGTTTAAGATAAAATCCTTTGACAAGCCAAGGAAGACATTTGAAAATAAAAAAAAAGGTACTTCCTGTTTTGTTTGGAGAGGAAGCCGCCCTCCACTCTGTGTGTGAGACACTGTTCTGTTTATATTCTCATATATATTATATATATATATATAGTTTCAACAGTCTCCCCAAAACAATGTGCATAATAGGTTTACAGGTGATCCAACTACACGCTGTGGATTGATAGAATCTCTATAAAAAACATGGTAGTTGTGTAAAATTTGCAGTTTCACCGGCCTCTCCCCCCCTCGGCCTAACGAGGAGACAAGCTGTGAAAATAAAGAGATGGACGTAGCAAATCTTAACCGGTCCTCTCCTGCTACAACTGGCCCGACGGTTGCTAGGTAATAAAGGTTTGTTATAATCATTAGAAGTACAATTTAAAGATGGCACAACATGTTTGAGGAATATTTCTGGGAATCCCATCTCAACTGTGTTTATGGGGAAAAAAAAGAAAATTGGGATTTTTTATTTTATTTTTTAAATTCGGTTTTTTTTATTCAAAAGGAAAATCAAAACCCGAGGTGGACATGGAAGCCTGGGTTCAACGCTCCACTGCATAGTCTCTCTGAGCGACACCCACCCCCCTTTCCCATCCCCCCCCCCACCCGCCACCCCACCCCACCCCACCCACATCTTTGTGCTGGTTAGACTAAAGCTTTTTCAGGGTTTGTTTGTGTGGTCATACTAAATATGTAAAACAACAAAGACAGCAGATTCTCACAGTTTTTGTTTAGTTTTTTTTTTTGTTAGTTTTTTTTTTTGTTAGTTTTGTTTTTTTTCTGTCAAAAAAATAGCGTTAGCGCTTTTGATCGACTGCGGTAGCCGCTGGGTGTGTTATGATATAGTAGAAGCATTTACTCACAGGATAGTTAAGAGAAACACAAGTCACATTATTTTTTTTTTCTTAAATATTAAAAAGTAGTAGAGTATCACCAGCCAGCTTCCCTCCTCTCCTAACCCCCGCCCCCCTCCATCCTTCCTTCCTTCCTTCCTCCCTCGCTCCCCTCGTCTGGCCCTGTCGGGAAGCTGCTTGGCAGCCCTGGGGATTGTACATTGCTCATGGTGGTTTTCCCCACATCATCCTTTTGAAATTTTTTCTTCAAGCATTTAACATTGTCCAGCTTTTTAAATACACATATGCACACATACACAATTAAAAACAAACAAAGAAAAAAAAAATCAATCCCTTTCCTTCCCTCTCACCCTCCCTCCTTGATTTGGCATGATAATGAGTTAACACAATGTTTCTGCACAAGACTGGGTTTACATTTCCATACGCACACACACACACACA